>KZ308341.1:1125841-1190047 GCA_000376725.2 Ladona fulva | reverse complement strand
GAGGATTAATCTTTTATACTATCATTAAATTTGATTAGGCATATTTTTTCGCCAAAATCTCATCAGACTGCTCGTCCTGAGAATACCGTTTACGTATGCAGCCCCTATTCTTATCCGTTCTCGTGAACGCTTCGACTGTAGTTACGCAGGAATACGGGTTTTCGAATTTCCCGACGTTGAGCACATCTATGTCGCCCTCACCCATCCCCAATGGGCTGTACCCCCCTCTGACACTGTTGTCAGAGTGCACTGTGAAGTCCTCAGCACAGTTAGTTCCTAAATCTCCCGCTCCGGTACGTCGTGAGGTGTTGCGTTAATTTTGGCCAGCACTGTACATGCCACCAGGATTTAAGTATTAGAATTTTAATGGACACCGATGAACGAATTAACCAACCACACTCGGCTTTAAAAAATGACAAATTCTTTCACAACTTGACTTCAGCTTAACAACTTTTAAGAATGTTGTTGCTATTTACTTAGCGATATTAATTGGCAGCTTATTTAACTATATTTTTGATCGCCAAAGTCAAGATCACATTACAAGAATGTCCCGTATAAGCTTTAAATTACTCTAGAGGGAAATTAATTATCCTAATTTTGGGATACGAAAGGATTCACTGAAATTCTTCGTTTACGCACTCTATTTCATTGACAAGAAAAAATGTCAAGACAAAACAAAAATGAGAAATAAATTAGTTTACAGCGCGAGCGGTCAGCCGAGAACTATCACCGGATATGCATTCATTATCTTAATTCTATTTTATCATAACTTCAGCGATCTTGGCGCAAGCTGTTGCCCAGTGAAATTAAATTTGATTGTGGGTATTTGACTATTTATCATTACTGAGGGCTCATTGGTTCATTTATTTTCCAGAAATTACATCAATAAGGAATGAAATTGGAAGTAAGAGCTCTTTAATCGCTTGATATTGTTCTAATTTCCTTGTAACCACGGTTTTGGATTGTGACACAGGAAATGAATTTGTTGCATCTTCTACTTTCTTATTGTGAATGGACAGCGGATTGAAGCAATGTATCGCAGTCGTGCGACAATGAATTACTTCACTCATAAATCTATCGAATCTATAATACCAATTCCCGCTGAAACAGGAGTAGAACCGATACGTAAGAAATATTCATAAGACAGAGAAGTAATTAATTATGTTTTCATCCCACTGAATGGGTATATTTCATTTCCGGAGGAGGATTATCAATTTTATTCTCTGCCACAAATAATTCATCATCTAAGTCTTCGCAGTAAAGACAAAGAGACTATAAATTCACGTCTCTGATCGTAGTGACTATAATAATTCCTATTGTCATGACGATTTTGTCGACCATGAAGACTGACGAACATTCCGCTGAATTCAATTACGCCTTGAAATTCTTGTATTTTCACCGAATAGAGCGTTTTATGAACGGCAACGCGGATTGTGACTCGCAAACATTGGAGGATGTGGCGTCAAACTTCCTTCCCTCACTCCATCCCAAAGTCAATTAATTGAATCCGAAATATTTTAGTTATTTGTGATGCTTTTAAAACGAATAATAACGACTATTAATAGCCATATATATACACAAATGAATATACAAAATATATGAAAACTTAAACATCTTGTTTAAGTTTTAAACAACAAGCTGCTTTTAGGAAAGAAAGATTTTGACGATGCTTCTTTAATACTGAACGAAGAGAATTCAACCTTGATGCGCTTCTAGCGTTCATAGATTACGAAAAATCATTCAGTTGTGTCAATAGAGAAATCTTATGGACAATTATGAAGAAGAGGTTTCCTAATCATTTTGTAAAAGTTACTCAGAACCTACAGATAAGCACCAGAATTGTGATTGATACTTGGAGATAGATTCCTTAAGAAGTTGTCATTAACCGAGGAGGTTAGTAGGTTGCAGTGTCACCGACTTCTTATAATCTACACATAGGCGATCTGTTGAGAAAATTGGAAGGAAGACAGTGCAGCGCCAGGCATAGAGTTAGGACTTAAATACAATTTTATTCTCCGAGGACCAGGTTATTATACAAGATATGGAAGATAAACTGGAAATGGCGGTTCACAAATTACAACAATTGAGTGACATATATAACCTGGAAATCTCAAAAGTCAAAATAAAAAATATGGCTTTCTTAGGAAGTAACTAAATAAGTACATTTTAGATGCTACTGTCTGTAGGTTTCGCAGGTTTTTCACGCCCCCCTTCCTGTGGGCGTTTTCCTGCAGGGTTCTATTTTTTCCTAAGTGTAATAACTTAGGTTTTTTAACCCGCAAACACATCTCTTTGTTAATTTTCTTTTATTTTAACCCCATAAACTGTTTCTTTTCATCTTTTATGACATAGGGTTAGATGTAAGAAGAGACTTACTAGTCTCAATCTCGCCCTGAAATAAAGTCGTTTTATTATTAACCTGATGAGACCAAATCTCTCCGAGCGGTGAAATGTTGTTCAAGGATTAGTAAATTAAGGAATACATTTAAAAGAGAGGATCTAGGTGTTCAGGCGGTACAAGATAAACTAGTAGAATGTAAGAACAGGTGGAAGGAACATGTATCACGGATGCTTAAGAAGATATTTCCAAAGCAGGCTTTGGAATATGAGCCATTAGGCAAACGAGATGTCGAAAGACCAAAGATGCTGGAGCAAGCTTAAAGCCTAAACCTAGAATGAAGAAGAAGAAGATTTTGTATAAAAAATGTAACCCATTTTTCAGAATGATGCCGCATTATTTATTAAATCTTTAGTGGCCAAATGTCATGTAGGGGATAGTGTATAACTATAATACATAGTTATAACGATAGTTATCTTCCAGATGCATCTCTGGATACTGCTTATTATTAAAGCTTCACTTTCTGTATCTAAAGATATATAGGTGAAGCATGGTGGTGAGTTTACCAGAGAAAACTTTTTTGATGATAGGTAACTTCAAGATAGCAGAATTTCAATCTTTTCATGTTATTATTACCATTGATTTGGTTCGATTAGGCAGCTTTCATATATTTTTTGTATAATTTACCAAAATATTCCTATGAATCGTTAGGACTTATGATTTACTTTCAATAAGTTTCGACATTAAATTGCCGCATGTAGTATTATTTACGTAAAATTTTCATGAGATATATTATTATTAACACCTTTGAAGGTAAGAAATCCGATCATGACGCTGAAACATGATCACATCAATGATTCTATAACATCACAAGAATTATTTCTTGACAATGCAGTTTGAAAAGTTTCATTCGCGGCATGCAACTTAAAATTATGATGTCGATCTTTAATTAGTTCACTTTAACCTTAGAGGCACACTCAGTCTTCTATTGCCTGTCTTATAAACAAAGAGAATGGAGTTGAAAATCTTAAGTCGGAGTTATTCGTCTGATTTTCATCGCTCATGATCGTCTATCCACGGCGTGGATCTCCGCTGACAGCTGAATGGGTGCATTCAGCTTGAATAATCGACAAGTGTGATTGATAGAGGGAGGCTTGCGAAATAGAAGGAGATAATAATAGCGGTCAATGCAGGAAGAAGAAAAAACTCGGAGGAGAAGGAGAGCTTATGATCCTCGGATAAGTTTTAAAGGCACATTACTCGTGCGGTATGTTCTATCGATTACGCGATTAGGGTAAGATATCTCTACGTGCTCGGAAAAGTAAGTGTCTTGCAAAGGGTACTTGATATTTCTTCGTCCGCGAGGTATAGCGTATCCTAGAAAAAATACTTAAAGAACGTGGGAGCATTTCGAAGGCCAATGTCTTCTAAGAGAGTCCGATTTCCTGTTACTGAGCAAATGTATCTCATGTCGTTGTTATGCATAATTTACTATCACTTCCGTAGGTTAGTAAAAAGGCACATCCAGCGTTCTAGGGCATTAAAACGGGGCTATCCTTGCTGGTAGTCTCGGATTGGATTTATATGCATGCTATTTTCAGAAGAATAAACTCTGAAGAAAAGAAATAAACGGGCTGGTCGAGGGAAGAAAATATAAAATACAATAGGGGAACCACAAAGAAATGATGTTCTAAGGAAGTTTTCCTTTGGAGGATACACGAACATTATATACCAGTATTACGTTTTTGAAGACCTTTAAGTAATATGAAAAATTTAAGCTGTTGGGATTTAAGTATTGGCCTAATAAACAGTTCAATCTTATTTTTGGAAAGGGTCAGCACATCTTAAAATAAAAACTTATTCCTACTTTATATCTTTTTGCGGCTAAAATAGTAATTGTTATCCTGCACATCAATAGTTACTGGAAATTTCTGGCGTTACCTCTATCGTCTATTAACAGTTTTGGCTTGTTTCTCCCATTTTTGCTGTTCCAAAAACAAGTTTTATAAAGTATAACATAGGTGTGCCTCTAGAGAATAAAACATAAAATTTATTTCTTCCCTTGTTTAATCAAAAACCTAGTAATTGTGATTATAAATATCTCTACTATATCCCTGATAAAGATATTCCCAGTACCAAAGGATTTAAATAGCCAAATGGTAGAACAAACTTAGGATCGTACATCGAAAAAACGCTGTCTTAAATCATACTGCGTTAAATGGTTTTACCTCAGAACACAGTAATGGTGTAAGCCAAGGAATCCAATCACACAGAGAGTAGATATCCAAGCTTTTCTAGTAGGTATCCGAGGTGAATTGGAATGTATTTATCTAGTAGCTCGCTTCGACAGCAAAATTTGACGCTCCAAGAGTAAGCGCCGAGCTTCCGTGAAGGTCGTATCATAAGGTAGCAAACAAAATCTTTATTGAAAACTCGATTCGAAGAATTTCCGAGAGCTTTTGAAATATTTTCGTATCCAGTTGCTCTTAAGCGAGCGAGCGAAATGTATGTGCGAGGAAGGCTTTATGAAGTGAAAACTTGAACTTTTGATTTCGTAAATTTAATTCTAGGTGCGTGAAAAATGAATGCCTGCTAGATTATGCTGGTGGATGCAATTTGGAAGAAGTTAAAAGTGCAATCACGGATGATTTTAGTAAAATAGTGAGTACATGATGTATGCACAAGAAGAATTAACATTTACAACTGTGAGATGTAGTGCAAATTCTTCATCATCAGTAACCCATAGTTATGTTGCGGAAGCAGATGCTGGACGAATGATAGATTTTGTGGACTCAACTGCCCTGCACAGCACCATATTTAGAACAGAATGTATAGTGGTGAAATATGGTGGTGGTGCGTATGGATTAAAACTGGTGATATTGCCATACATTTCTGACGTTCCTATGAATTCCTAATCTGAGGATATCACACGATTGTTCAAGTCTGAACAAGATTGAAGATTAAGCAATGGATTTCTACGGGAGGTAAGATAAGAAATGATGCCTCACTGTAAATGATTCGTACACCTCTGTGTACAATATTTCTTCTAAATCAAATTTGAGTTTTTGGAAACAATTTTGAAAAATTCGCCTATGCTAGACAAAGAAATGACTTTGCAGAACCTAATTAGTTTGTCTCAGTAGTTGTTCTGATTTAATATTTTAAGTGTGAATCGTTTTCCCGAAAATATGTGTTTCTGCTTGCGAATCACATTATTATCTGTAAAGATGCTGATAATATGTTTCTAAAGATATTTATTTCTAGGTCTGTTATCGGCGCCTTTCCGGTAGTATTAGTTATATAAATCAGGTACAGGAACTTCACTTGAACGTGCTATATCCGCTAGTCGCGAAAATAGTTTTTATGCAAATCGCGAAATTATCTGTGAAGACTTAAGTCTCTTATCGATACAGAATCAAGACTAAGATTAAAGATATTTGTAAGTAATCGGCTGTAGAGTTTGCTATTTCACAGGTATACGATTGTATTACGAATTTCACCTGTTACGTCAGGTAAAGATTGTCATTTATTGGGTAGATTGGAAAGTTTTTTATTTCTAGTACATCATTGAATTCATATCTACGAAATATTTGGAAATCGGAATTTGAATCATATAATTCGACATATGAGTGCTATTAAACTCGAACAAAATCGTCCACTTCCTCTCTTTTCTCGCCCAAGAAATAAGACGTTTGTATTTATTGCATTGTATTTTCTATCAATTGAGATTTAGTTATTAGCATGGTTTCAAGTTTTCAATGCCAACCGTTTTAGTAATGTTAACTATTTTATTTACTCCCAAAATCTAACAATGAACTTGCTTCTTTGACTAAGATTAGTTCATTTTCTATAGATTATTTGGTAAAAGTACCTCCATTTTACAAAAGAAGAGAAGAGGAATAACTTTCTCGCACCGAAGCTTCTCAAAGCAACGGACTATGTGATAAAACTACCCCCCTCCCCACCCCCAAGAGGTTTGAATACAAGGATTTTAAGCTCTCCTGTTGAATGATATAAGGAATAACTTTATTCGGTGCTTTCCTCAGTTATTTTGTGATTTTGCAAATGTTAGTACATATTTACAAAGGTAGGAAAAGTCAAACGACAGGATTATGTGAGTCTTTCTGTAAAGTATTGAACCCGAAGGTCAGTTGGAACCCCCTTTACCATCAGCTAAGAAGAGCTATGAAAGAGAAATGAGGCCTACTAGGCAAAAGGAGGAGTGAGGTAGTGTGCCTTAGCTATTTTCACTGAGACAGAATAGAACTCAGCTATAAATAGAACAAGCCCACGTAATTGAAGCACAATAACTCTACAAGCGACTTTTTTTTTAACATTCAATAAGGAGAAACCTTAATTAATGCCGTTATTCAGCATCACTCATATTTCAGCAGCTTTCGTATGTACCATCATGCACAAGGCTGATACAAAGCAAACGAAACATATATTTTTCCCTATCATAGACCAAAACATAAATACTATTCCGATCATCAAGATATGATAGCAGGACCCGTTTTACGAGTCAGCAATTTTATTTCTAGAGCTATAATTTCGTTCTTCGGTCGTTTTTCTGTATGTGGAAAGAACCGTTTAATTCACATTAATTATAACGTTAAAGGAAATAGGAAACGGTAGGAATTGCTTTTTGGTAACTTCCCATGTAGGTGTATCAGTCGTCTGTTATTAAAAATGCCATCGCAATATCGTTTTAAGTCTAGATAAGGTGCATCTAAAGATGTGACATCAGTACAATACTCCAAGTGAAGAAAAATTTGCAAGCGGAAGTAACATTCACCACTTAGATACTATGTATTTTCGCGGAATGCTTCTTTGTAATGATGTCTCTTTTTCTCTTTCTAGAATTTGACTTTCTCAACAATCCCAAGGAAGAATGGACTTGAAAGAAGTCTGACGGGACCGGGAATCGAACCCGGGTCTCCCAATTCCGGTCGGGTGCTCTGTCCGTTGAGCTATCCCGGCAGAACATTTCTCCAAGCCATTCGGGATTCTACAAGCCATTTTCCCGAATGGCTTGGAGAAATGTTCTGCCGGGGTAGTTCAACGGACAGAGCACCCGACCGGCAATTGGGAGACCCGGGTTCGATTCCCGGTCCCGTTAGACTTTTTTCAAGTCCATTCTTCCTTGGGATTTTTCCTGGGTGCGCACCGTCTTGCGCAAAATCACCCTTACCCGTTTTCCTGTGTTTCTCAACAATGTTTACGCTGAAGGGATTAATATTTTTTTCAAATATCACTTTGTTAATTTCCATAAAAGAAGAACACAAAAACTTGATCATGTGTTTTGCGAAGACAAGTTTCAAAATTTTTTAATATATTAATGTAATTTTTAGCCTATTTACAGCTTTATTTGGATTCCCATATGAATTTAACGTGGTTAAATAGTGTGTTTCTTGTCAAAACAAGAAGCAAGTTATAACCACGGCTTTTGATAGTAATTTAAATACGTATCCCTCACCAGACCGTAGATTGAGTTAAGAAGTCACTCAAATTTAATTATCTTCTTCATGGTTGTTGTATCTTATTTCCCAGGGTAATTGAAAGAGACATCACGGAAATTTCAAAGTATATGATATTATTTCTCCCACGTTTCAGAAGATTACGATAAAATATTCCGGAACAATGTCCTATCCCCTCGATTGATATAAATCCAAAGAGGCATTTACGTCACCCGCAGATTTTCGGCGAATGAAAAGTAATTGCGCCATAAATTTAATTTTTTGCCCATCTTCGCTTCCCAAATGATTTTTCATTTAGTTTCCGTCGCAGATTCGATCTCCAAAACCGAAGGCAGTGACTCGCTCATTTTTAATGTTTATCGGGTCATCAGATCGTCTCCTCTGCTTTCTAAAGAGGGAATATTTCAGTGACCGCGGCGATACGACTAATCTATGTCGCCATTTAGCCGAAGGCCATTTCCCGTTCATTCATGGCGACCATTACATTGAATGAGCCGTCCTCTAAAAAATATTTCGGTTTCTGTTACTCTCCATCTGCGCCTCGTTGGAGGAAAATGTTTAAAAAATTCTTAATTTGGCCATTGTCTTCTTTATAACTAAGAATAATCTTCACATTATGATTCATAATCGGTTTAGCTCGCTTGAAATGCAAGAAAAAATAAATTATATTTGGTCAATGATGAGCAATTATTTACGTTCTTGTATTGTGCGACACATCTTGGAGACTGCGTTTTCATAAATATATAGTTAAAATGAATCACCCTCCTTATTTAGTTTAGGTTTACGTTGTCTACCAGCTTTATGGTTGTTGAAGAAAGATTTGAAGAATCACTACGTGTGGGAAAAGACAAAGAATGGACTCTGTTTCCGGAATCCAGTCGTAAAATTTCATTATACTGTAAATAAAAGTTGATTCGTTTATGGAGAGTGAATAGTTTTTAACGACTTTATGCATTATTCTAACGACTTTATGTGGATTTAACGATTTAATGATAACGATCACATATCTAATCGTGTATGTGTAGGGTATGAGGTATATATGAGTGTAAATATTTCAGTCTTTAGTCGCGGAAAGGTATTTTATCATTAAGACATATCTCGCTATCATCCATCGTATCATGAGGATTCTATAAAGTTGTTTCATTATTCGAGGAATTAGCTACGTCTTTAATGCATATTATGATGGAAGATGCGAGATAATGGTTATCATCCTGATTAGAATAGTTAATCGTTAGGGTAATGAATACTCCCTTACGCTTCCGGAAGGCCAAGAGGAAAACGTGCTTGACCTTAGTGAAAGCGGGCTCGGTTTCGATCCCAGGTGGGGGAGAATAACACCGGATGTCGAATGACATTCATAGAGTAGCAAGAATATCCCCTTTAGAGGCTTTCTGCTCTAAAAGTCTTGGTTTTTAAGTAAACGTACTGAATTCACATTTATGGATGTGGGCTAAATAAAGTATTCAAGGAATAACAGAAATGAAAATGCCCTAGGATTAACTGAAGTGGAAAGAGTCGAAGTGTCTGTGATTCACATCCTGGTCTTTCACTATCCAGGCGTATGCTCTAACCATGAGAGCATTCCAAATATTTTAATTTTTACTAGGAAGAGCTAGGCGCAGTAGCTAAATAGTTAGGGTCTGAGGATGTGGAAGACCAAACTTCGAGTCCAAGCCATGCCGAATTCCTTCAGTTATAATTATAATACGGTTATTCTTCGGTTTTTAGGCACAAGCCTTAATGCAAAGTTATGCCTTTCATCTATCCTGGATATATGACTGTTCTTTTCAGATTGCTTATACATATTTGATAACTAAAATCATCTGTCTATACTTTGGTGCTTTGGTCACCAGATGGGTGACAAATATTAATTACATTCTTTTATTGCTTCAGATACAGTCAGATGACTACTTTTATCCATTTGATTTATAAGCTGAATACGTTACATGTGAGTCGTACGTTAGGTATATGTATATAGCGAGTATGAGCAGTTTTTAAACCCCTCTTACATACTTTTCGCTGTTTCATTGTCATCCTAATGAAGGAGTTTTAGGTTACTAATAATTGTATTTCAGGTCTTTCTGCGTTGTGGAGAAATTCTAGAACAGAGCCGTCAATGACATTCGAAATTGATCAATTTCTCTGTCGTTCTCCATTGGGAATTAACCAATAATTCGTGATAGACGTAATCTTAGGAAAAAGCTCACGAAGATTATGCCGTAAGGTTCAAATTGTAATAAAAAATGGATTATTTTGAAACACAGTCGGAGAGCGGAAAATGAGTTTACAGGGTATTTCGGTATCCTCAACTAGTTTGAAATACTATTTCTAAAACAATATCAGAAAGGATGAGTTATGGCATTTTCTAAAGGGATGGAATCTCGCCCTTTCCTTGAGCTCGCTCACATTCAGAGGATAGAGACCACCTGTACCAGAGGGTAGAAAAATAGTGGAGAAAGTAAGGGACAGAGAGCAAGGCAGAGAAGGAGAGTAAGTGGTTTGATGTCAGGTGTCCACTCCCGCATCCAGCCCATTCTCCGGCCCACCCCTTTCACTTCCTTCATCCCCTTCTTCCTATTTCTCTCCACACCAAGACAACAACTTCTCCACGAAGCGACGGCCCGAACCCCCTGCAGAGGACCGCAGTCTCCCTCCCCAAGAGATTGAGAGAGAGGGGCCCGTGTTTGAGCCAGGGCGGTATGGGATCAAGAGCTGCTGAGAGTTGAGGAATGGCTTGCGAGGATGCTGAGGGGGCGGGGTAACGTAGGGACGAGTATAGTGCAGAGGGTGGGGTAAGAAGGGGAACGAGACGCACCGTGAAGGATGGCGTTGGTTGGGTGGCGGGACCATAAAACGCGCAAGGTACTGACCATGGGAAGGGGCCACATTTAGAGAGACATCTATGGGAAAAAAGCCCGAGAAATTCTTTTCCACGAGAGAGAGATTCAGTGGTTCCATCCCATTTCCTTCTCCTCCAATGCTGATATCTCGAATGTTTATGAAACCTTAATTCTCAAGTGTTTATGCGTATAATTTTTTGTCTCGTGTTTCGTGGCCTTCTTTGTAAAAAAGCACGAGAAATTACCCTTTAACATCGCATTTTGGTCTCTCGAAAAATTTTGATTCTCGGATGTTTTCAGTGTATGATGCAAACGTAAGCGGAGTGTTTATTTCGAATGGCGGATTTCTGTGACGTGCTGCCGAAGGTCAAGTGAGATGTGGATGTGATCTTGGGCGACTTCTTGTCTCCTTTGCAGATTATCGGTAGGGAAAATGACTTCTCAATTTAAGAGCTCATTCTCGTGAAATTGCCTGTTATGTTTTGGAGAAATCTTTAGTGTCATCTATGGTTTTGATTACTCACATAAATTTAAAGAGCTCTGACGCAAGCGACGCAAAACATCACGTTTTCTTAATTTGTTGAATTACTCGATTAATATTAATAGTCCATATCATGGGTCTTTATCCAAGACGTGAATCACCAACCCTAGAATAAAGGATTCTGCAGCACCAATAAATTATCATCTACATCTACATAAATACCCTGCAAGCAGCATTTCGGCGTGTGGCGTTATAGTATAGCTTTGATGATAATTCAGATATTTCAAGGATATGTTTATATCTTAAATCATAAACAATTGATTTATGTATAAAATTAATCATATTTTTTAATTAAACGTAATTCTTATGCAACTAAATTTAATTTACATCTTATCGTTAATGTGAGGTTGGAAACTGTTGGCCAACAGAAATAATCTTTAATTTATAATTTGAATTCAGATTGAGTTTCAGGATGTTTACAGTTATTACACCTTCTGGTAAAAAGATAGATTTATAAAGATACCTAGGGGAAAAGAGCTTTTTCTTAAAAGTATAGTTTCCTATTTTTCTCCTACACAATTGACTCACGCCTAAATGGGTACCTCCGTAAACTAGAAGCAAGGCTCAAAAATTTATGAAAATACCAGTCACCACGTGTTTCTCCGAGAAACATCTTGCGACTCACGCTCGAAAAGGATTTCAAATTATCGACTTAGAAAATCAGCAGGTTTTTCTCGCGAGTGGCTTTGGCGAATGTATCAATTACGTCATTGGGCACAAAAGCAAACATTCTCGGCGAAATTTTTTTCCACGACATTTATACGAAAGAAATAGCCGAATGACTCGGTACTACTCTTGTCCTCGCGGCTTATCGCGCCGAAAGAATGGCGAACCTTTCTTTTATTTTCCGTATCCTCGGCACAGAAAAATACGACGCCTGTACTCCTGAAGAAATTGGTTGACAATTTGAATAATGTTACATATTTGTCACAACCCTCTCAAACCGCCTCACCACCGGCTCCACACATTTTACTCATCGCACGAACCCTTCCCTTTTTCGACTGCGCCTTAAACTGATTTACGGCCATACCTCCGCCCGGTTTTACCTCTTGGGGCCCTATCTCACTCCATTACGATCTCCACCCATTTTCCCACCGCCATCATCCACTCTTTTCTCTCATCCTCCTTTTTAGCCTCTTCTTCCTCCTCTCTTTTTCCTCTACTCTATCCCTAAACAAAAATCTACCTTCCCATTACCACGCTTTCCCTGGAAATGCTCATTCAGCCTGGCCTTTGAATCGTTCTGCATCATGATTATTCATTAATGAAACGGCTGAGGGAGAACATAGCGTCAAATTTTCAACTAAATATGTAGATGGTTTAAATCTAGTCGTGATATAGTGAGTTTTCGTCTTCATCAGGCGAGAGCCAGCTTAGTCAGCCTCTATCTTACTCGTTGTCCGAAGATACATGGCAGTACAACGATAAAATACATTAAGAAATATTTACAGGTGAAACATATCCATCAGACGAGGTAACACTACGGATATAGATGAAAAATTGTAATAGCGGAACAAAAATATCAATTGAGCTTTACTCTGCTCCATTTGCAAAAATCTGAAGCAGTTTTTGTTACAGCTAATTGGAGTGGGTGGGGACTTTTTTGAAGGAACGGTATTCGACAGGTTACCATAACAACGAAGGACCTGCGGTAAAATTTTGTCCGATGTTGAGAAATTATGTTTCTTACAACTTCTAGTGTTGCTATTATCTATGGCTTCAACAGTATTAATGTGAGTTAGAATATATCGAGGGTACTTCGAATGGAATATGCGGTAGGCCAACGAAACGATATGTTGTTTTCTAACTGTTCAACTCCAAAAGTTCAAGTTATTGCTATGGAGTTTAACTAGCTAAATGTGATTATGTTAAAAATTTATATGATTTCTCTATGACTCGGACTTTTTAGTAGCGTTAGAGCATAATTACATCAACTTGAAATCTTAAGCACAGTTCACATGAAAATCAGGAGGCAATTTTGAATTAGCTCAATGACAGAAGTTTTTCAGAATGGTATTTTGGTGAGCATAAAACTCTTTTAAAATAATTCCTTGGTATAAACGGTAAATTTTGATGAATAATGGATGAATTAAAGTTTGCGGTGATGGTTGATCTAATGTACAGCATATTAGACAAATTTTCGATGGCGAAGAGCATGCCTGGTTCTTGCACATCTGTAAAAAATCTTCACTCTTCTATTGGAATACGTTTTTTTGATATATAAAACTGATTGGTTTATGACAATATAGCTTGAAAGAAGAAAAAATTGACCTTTCCTCAATAGTTATTTTCTTCTACCAAGCGATGTAAATGTATACTCTCCGATTTTTGAAGGTACATACATACAAAAGCAGTAGTATCATTTGCAGTATTCCATAATCTCCCAACCCATCGAAGTCGATATAATCTTAGCTTGCTAATAAACGACAGGAATAAAATTAGAGAGTGGCGACTTTTTGTCAAAAGTCCATTACTAGACCTGCTTAGTGTTACACTAAGAAGGGCTAGAAAAACTACTAGAAAATCCATAAACTGTTCCTTAAATACATTTAGATTACTAATGCTTATGACATATTTTGGCAGTCTATTTCTTTAATATTAGGTAGCCATAAATATTTATCATTGGGAATTTTTTATTTATCTCGACTAACAACTTTAAAATCTCAAATTTGGTACATCTTATTTGTGCATCATTGACTACACAGATTTGAAACGGTATTTTATTCTAATTAGAAACTTCATCAAATTATTAGTAAAAATTCATTATACTCATCAAATTATATATATCTCAATATAAAGGTATTTTTACCACAAATAAGGGTAGCTTTTAAGATAAACTCATTACGATTACTAATTAATAGATTTTGGGGAGCTAAAGCTCCGTAATTTATGTTGCGTGCTAACTGAGTGTTTTATTTGTGAGATTTGTATGCGAATTGGTTTAAATTACAACTCTCTATTATTGAGACTTTATGGCTTACTTTTAGCACCTCCTACGATTTTAATCTACATTCACTCCCACAAACTATGCTATCAGCACCATTCACACTTCACAAACTACGTTATCAGCACCAAATCTTTACTTGGGGAGTCATTAGTAGAGAAAATATTGTGACGAGATGGTTCAAAATTGCTCCATTTGATATCATTAAATTATTGGAGTTAATAGATTGGAAAAGATTTATCTAAGTTTTCCACATTTTACTTGAAAATACGAATTTCTTTGGCGTGTAAAATATGGCAATTTTCTAAACGTTTGATCAGCTTATTAGCGATGGTACTATCGTCGAACCATCCCAGTCTCGGCTATTGTAACCTTTACCCCTATCAGCCCTACGCATTTTTCTGTCGAAAACAAAAAGGGGTTATATTTTGCGGAATGGAGAATAAACGAGGTAGGAGATATCTAGACATTCGCATCGACCTTGGTCACCGTGAGGCTGCGTTTTACATTCTCGCCGATGACGGCTGCCTTAAAAAATGAAATCATTTTTCACCGCTCATTATCTACAATCTATCTTCGCGATTTTTCCAAGTTAGGACCCGCTTTAAGATCTAAAAAAGAGCACGAATGCGGCAAAGGTTAAAGAACCAATACTCGTACCCGATTCGCTATTAGTTTCTTCCTCGCTTTTCTCTCCAGTGAGGTCTTACGTGGCGATGCCAACGACTTATCCCTCTAAACCTGTTGGATTTTCTGAGCTTACGAGCATACTTTTATTATTTGCAATTTCCTCCTCGGAAAATAAATTTCTCATAATTTTTAAAGCAACGTTAATGTTAGATATCTTATTGTAAATCATTTTGATTAAAGTGATTCAGTGAATTTCTAAGAGTTATCTGTGATGGTCAGTATGCATGATAAAGAAATTCTTTCTTGAAATTGAAATAATTAAAAAGGAATAACAGTTCAGTGGTTAGAATACCTGCCCGGAAAGTGGGAGACCTGGATTCGTGTCCCAGTCGTGTCGCTATTTTTCACACTTGTTATTCCTTTGGGATTTTCGTAGGATTTACAACCTACTAAGTTACCTTCCTTTCCTTTATCCATTGAAATAATTGTTTAAAGAAATCGAATTATTGAAATTGTGAGAGTGCGTTTGGCTAAATATGTCTTCGGTCTTCCTATTTATAGAAATCAAAGCCCAATTTATATTAAAAATAAAGAACGTCGGATCATAAATTTTAAGAAAGTATATATTTTGAGTATAAATCGAAACATTATGTAATATCGGGTTTTTTCTTTTTTCTTGATTGATAATTAATTATATCATGTTCCTAAAAATCGTCTTAATTCGTTTCAATGTCGCATAAGAATGGGGATTTGGGTTAATTAATGTTCGTATGAATAATTCCCAATCAGTCACTAGTCTTTTACCTTCAGTCTGATCGAAACTTGTATATTGGTAAGATTGCGCCCACTATTTCTTACCGCCGACCTATTTACCATTTTACGACATTTATCGATTTTTTCATAGTGACCTGTAACGAAAGTTACATTTATATGAATTTTTGAAATTGTTTGAACAACACAATAAAAATTTGCCTGATTCTCCAAGTATTTTTGTAATAGAGATTTTTATTCCGATTCGAAATATGATTTCAAGATAAACTTTCTATCTCCAGGTCTCTAATTGCTCAGAATTTGTCAGTGAGGGAAGGTAGGTCTCTGGCTGAAACTGTTCTTTACCTTCGTATATGCCTCTTTTATACTTTTTCCTATCTCCGAGAATGTTTTTGGAACTTGTCAGAGTTTGGAAGTAGTTAGGCAGATACTCCAGACTGAAAATAACATGTGAAAATTAGCATTAAACTTTCGGCATCATAATCGCTAACTTATTTCATACTAAAATTTATTAAAGTAATCGTGAAATGCTGATTCAAAAAGGAACCGAAACCGAATCGAAAAGAAAAACCGAGAATAAAATGTTATTTTCGTCGGTTAGAAAGTCGAACCCGAACCTTAATGTAAAATTCTTGTATCTGATTCGCAACCGGAAACCCATTAGTAATTCTGTTCCCATTTTGGGTTTTTACTTTTATCATGTGTAACAGATGTTATGTATATTGATCATTCTCAACGGTGACTTGAAACTCAACAACTACGAGTAACATTTATATTGGAATAACTTAATTAACTTAATCACTCCTTTAATATCGCTAGTTTTATTCAAATCTTAAGTTAAATTTATTATTATTAAAAAGTTACAAATAATTAAAATCTTCCAGAAAAATTATAAAATTCATTGCTCGGAGCAAAAAGTTAAGGTTCTAACCGTCTCGATGGTAGATGCTGGAGCTTAACCTGGAATTGAAGCAGAACATTTGAGATTTCATTGAACGAAACTAAGGCAAAGACCAAAATAATTACGCTTAAACTTCCTTTAATGAATTGAAAAGGTTTAAAGTGAAAACTTTTTTTGAGCCTGAGTCTTAACCATTTTCCGTTACCAGGTGTTCGTTAATCTTTTTCGGTTGCTATTCGTTTTGGAGCCATTTTCCTTTCCCATTCCACGAAACTTCCGATTACTCTATTACGTCAAATCCAGCTCCTACCGGAACACCTCACCCATTTTTCTATCTCTTTTTACCTACTCTCGTTTTCCCCTCCTTCCTTTCCATCTATCTATTCTCCTTCCATTTCTTCCCTCCCTTCTTCTCTCCGTGAGGCCGTATTTTCTATCCTCGTGTTTTAAGACGTGCGATCTTTATCGCTTCGCAGGAAATATATTTTGGAAATAAAGAAAAATGAAGGCATGTCAGGGACAACGTTCCTATCCCCTTTCCCCACTCCTCTTCCTGCGCATGACCAAAGGGGGTGGGTCCTTCTACCACACACTTGGGGTGGTATAAAAAATAGAAGGAACACCAGAATTATAAAGGTTACCAGGATGTTTTGGACGAGTACGGTGTTTGGTGAGGTGGACATATTTGTAAGGATGCTTTACAGTCGCCGTTGCAAACCAGGAAGTTTATTGACGTGACGTACGACTGTACTATCAGTTTCCATTCTTCTGCTAATCCGAAGTGCTTTTCCTAAAAGCTGACACAAAGAGAAAACGTAAAATATCGAGATTAAAAATTTTGCTAAATTTCTGTTACTTGCTCATATCGTATTATAATTATAAATATTATTAATAAGGACCTCCGAAGTTGAGAAACTAACCGTTTTTGGGGAATATCCAAAATCGTAAACCAAATTAATATGCTTGGAGGTTGCGCTCTTGAGTCGAAACTAAACGCGTTTGCATGATTTTCTCTAATTATTCGAGGAAGATCAATCCAGAAGTTTATATCTTAAAAAATCAAACTTCTGGACGTTCTAAACGTTTTATTTCTGTGTGGTTATACATCAATTTTAAATCCTCGCTGAGTTAATCATTAAAACCTAGGTTACGTGCTTGGTTTGTCTCTCCAGGCATTATATTTAGCAGTTGATTTCATAATTATTTTTGAGGTAATATTCAATTACTTGATTTATTCGTATATAGCCCATTTGCCTAATTTCATGCTCCTTGATGGTGTAATGAAAATGCTAAGGATAATTGTTTAAGTATCAGTAGTTCCGTTTTACTCGGTAAACTGAAATAAATTTATTTCTGTGATCCTCATATTTCCTTCTCTATCTCTTATTCATAATATATTTTCTTATCAATCAAAACTGGACTATTTTTAACCAAAATTGATCAGATTGAAAAGCTTGATCAGTTCTTGATTAATTTCTTCTAAGTCGACTCGCTATATCTTTCACTCCTTCGAATTTTCGTATGCATAGTATTTATATTGATTTAATTCCCTCATTTATCATAAAAAATTATTCACTGATAATCGAAGTATATATTCCCAATAATGAAAATTCGCCCAATGTTCAGGAGCATTTCGGTCCTTCAGTTATCTCAGAGAAGAGCGGTAGAAAATTTAGGGAGCAAAAAGTAATTTTCTAGCTGTAATTCATTTGAGTTTCGAGAAGTCGTGCGGGAAATGGGTAATGTGGCTCGGATACCAAGATTCTCGGCAGTTCATTGTCTAGCTAAGGTACGGCACATCCTTTTGGTTGATGAAGACGTCATTTTTTCACACCTTTTTGTGTGAACTTTTGGAAGGACGGGAGAGAAAAGGGAGCCCACAGTAGAGTATGAAAGTGACGAGGGAAAGCGGGAGAGGTTTAAACGGAAATGGCGCTGAGGCTATAATATTAATTATGCGGGAGATTCGGAATGTATGTGGGTGTTTTGCCAATGACCTTGCGAAAGGCGCTTTGAATTATTCTCTTCCCGACTTTCATATCTAGGCACACGCATGACCTTTTCCCTGAAACGCTTAACGTTTCTATATGTTAAATGCGGACGGTAAAAATAAAGATTTTACGCGCATTAGCTTAAAGGATTAAATGATTTACAGCTTAGATTCTTTCGAAGACCCTCGCTTGATTTGCGAGTGTGGGAATTTTTATTTTCCGGCGACGGCGGAGGCACATTCATAAAAAAATCATATTTACAACCGATCATTATTCGTGAAATCGATAGGATTGACCTTTCTCGAAAATCAACGCGGATCGTCTAATGTGACACATATGTACTCGGGAAGCGGATTCTTTTGGGAATTCCTGCGTCGTAATTTTTTCGTTTTTTAGCGTTTACTTTTCGGGAAAAAATTTCTCCGGTTTAACACTTTTAGCTTCGCTACAAAGCACCTCGGGTCAATGGCGTTTTTATAATTTGGAGAGGTCGTCATATGGGGGCGAGAAAATTTCAGTTGGTTTTACTACATTTATGATGCTGGGTTCGAGGGGAGGGATGCGGAAAAAAGATGAGGAGGACGACGCGAAGGCGGTTTTTGGACGCGCGTGGGAAAGGGGGGATGGGGTATCTAAGACAGCGAGAGGTGCGATTCGGGGGGCGTGAGGGAAAGTTGTGAAGGGTCTACCCAAGGCAGAGATGGCACTCTGTCGCGTTAACTCGTTAAAATATGATGGAATCTCAATTATATTGACGCTTGTTCAATGGAGTGATGTTTGAGCTGTAATGATATAAGTAGAGTAAATAGGAGCGATTTAGAGATGAAATAATTCAAACAGAACTTCAAAGCACTCAGTGGACCAAGGTGTAGAATTTAAATTCAGCATTTTTGAACTCACTTGATCCACTGTGGCATGAGAAAAACTACCTAACTCCTCATGTTGCCTTGTAAGCCACGTTCTCTTTCTATAGCTTTTGATAGCTTCGGGTTAATGAATTTACAGTCATACGTTAAAAAGCTGATGATAAATAATTTTTGATATCCAATTATTTATTTATTTGTTTCATCCAAACCGGCAGAACCCTCTAATTAGAGTTATAATATTAGCGTAATAAATTCGTCAAATACAAAAAATATAAGTTCAAATAAAATAAAAATAAATAAAACGTGATAAGAAAGTTTAAAATTAAAATTTTAAAATGGGACAGAAAATCAGTTTAATTAGTTGTCAAGTAATTTGAATTCATTTCAAACTTAAAAAGATTTTAGTGCTCTACGTAGATTGTCTACCTTAACGCATAATATATTAATGTTTTAAACATTAACTATTATTAACTACTAGTAAAGGTGCCTTTTGAAATTTAACGGGGGGAAACAGGAGGAAAATATGATACAAGTAATTTTGACGTGGAAAATATCCATTGTTGAAATATCTATAAAATATTGTCATAAAAGCTTCCTAATAAATCTGTTTACTAACCTCAAATCATAACACTTAATCTCCTTCGAATTTAAATGCATCTAAAACAATCTGTTTAATTTATCAGTTGTAAATTGCAAACTCTGATATAAACTCAGCCACTGAAATAAACGCGATTAACCACTGTAGTCAAATGATAGTATGAACATTGTCCGTAACTTAGTAGGGTATAGACAATTTCTTGCATTAGGGAATAAAAGCGATTTCAAATGTCAAACTGGTACATACTAAAACTTTTGGCGTGTATGTTGAATTTTTTCACTAAAGAAGAAAATATGAAATACTTAAATCTTATGTGTAAAATATCCATTGTCGAAATACTTAAAATCTCTGTCATTAATAATTACTCATACATAATATATTTACCTTCTACTGATTATCAATCTTTAATTCCTTCGAGTTTTAACTCAAAAGACGTTCCCTATATTTTATGTTGTAAATTTTAACTTCTGATCTAGCTTCAGCAACCTGAATTTGGATGCAATGGGAAGAAGCTCTTTAATCTTGTAATACGTTTTCCGCCAAATAAAATATTAATTAGTTAAAGTTCACAATGTCTTAAAGTTTCCGAATTGCATATGTGATAGACACACTACGTGTAATGATTCTACTTATAGGTCATTCACAAGGTGAATATAACTGCTTTGAAAAAATCGTTCATTATCCATGAATATTTGGCTTCTGCAACAATATACTCAAAGCTGAAAAGAGAGACTGAGTTAATACTATCAATTCTTTCCGGCATGCCTTTCTGATAGGTCTTCATAACGTAAAGAATGAAAAGACACAACTATTACCCGTACCACGAAATATTTTTCATGGTACGGGTAAATGTTGCATCTTTTCATTCTTTACGTTGGGCGAATACTATTAAAATTTCCTTTATCTAGTAAATGAAGTTAGCTTTAGTCAAATTGTGGCTAAGTGTGCCGTGGAAGACGGAAGGATGTGAAGCATTTCCATGGATCCTATCCGAATGAAATATTTTTATACGGATAAAACCTATAGATAAGAACCTCTATTCGAGTAATTTTTGTATTCTGTAGATGAGGGAATTTTTGCTGTACCTCGGGTTACAGATTATACTAGTCAAGAGTTGAAATTGATTAACCTCTTTTTTTGGCAGTTGAATCTGCTTTTACTCGAATATTGTCTCAAATTAGTAGGCTATTTGGGTATTTAGATTACTTTAGCTCCCAAGTGTTTATGCGGGTTGACGTGTTTGTTCAAATATGCAATTATTAGTGGGTTCTTTGCCATAAATTAGACTCGGTTAGGAGGTGATGCCAGAGTTGGACTATGTGTCAAGGGAGCATCCGTCAGTACATTGGCTTCTGAGAAAGGCACAAAACCTCATAACCTTTTCTGAGTGACAATTAGGAAGGGGCAAGAGGTGGAAGTGGAAGGAGAAAGAACATTTGAAGGAGTGGAGGGACGGGAAAGAAATCCTTCGACAGATCCTGATGGATTGCATGTAAATGAAAGATTGGTCCCGTGACTTCGAATCATCTCTTTTCTACTCGCATCTGTCTCTCCTTCCTTTTCTTCTACGCTTTTTCTTCTTAACATCGTATATCTTCGTTCCATTTCCTCGGGTACTTTTCTGCCCTTTCTTGTACACTAATATGCTATGAAGTACTTTCGTCCGACACGGATCCGTCCCGCAGGATAGAATGCCGAATTCTTCAGGTTGAGAAATTCCTCACGCTTTTCTCCTGGAGATCTCCGATTTTCTTACACGCTAGTCCTATGAGCCTAGCTTGAGGAGAGCAAGTTTTCAAAAATTCGGGTACAAATAAATGTTGAATGGTTAGCCCTGAGATGAAAAAGCAGTGAAATAATTAAAAATGTTAAAATAATGTCTCTTTTGACGAAGAGTCGTGGTCTGTGAGTAAATTGTAATAGTAATATCCTAAAATCGGAGTTATTAGTAGCATTGTTAAAGTGTTTCGATAGATTAGGTAATTTAACGCAAATGGACTGGAATTGAACACGAGATAGCTTTCACCAAAGGCGAACGCGCTACCCACTTTGCTATACGGTAGCCCTTTCCACGCGAATCGTATACCGTTTATGCTGAGGTATATCAGTAATAGTGAAATCTCTTCAAATTGTTTCATACTATGTAACGATAACCAAGTGGGCAACGCGTTCTATTTCAGCGAAAGCGGTTCCGGGTTCGATTCCTGGTGGGAGCCTACGTGCGAAATGACCTCTGCCGTCGAAGTATTCTTCACAATACTAATACTACTATATAAAGCTGATTCCTGAAATAACCTGTTTCAGTTTACTTTTAGATTTTGTTGGAGCTCTAATTTAAGTATTCTCTTAACATCACGAATAATGAATACAAATGCAGAAATCTGGAATCTTTTGGAAAATACATTTGTCAGAAATCGAGGAAATAAACCTCGATAACCATATTCCGTATTGAAATATGTAGTTTGCGAGACTAATATCCCTTCTCTGGACTACAACCTTGTCGTGGTGGAAGGGCTTGCGTGTTCCTATGACCTAGAGAGCGTAACTGGCGGGAACTAATATAACATGGAGAAGTAACGAAATCAACAAGTTAAGATATTGAAATTTGCCTTTTATTCCAAATCATCATACGCTTCGCGAGCCTCCCCCTTTGCCCTTAGTTAGATGAGGAAATTGATTACGAGCTCTGTGATGAATTCTAAGGGAATTGAAATCCATTATGAATCTTGGAAATATATTTTCGCGCTCCGCAAATCTAATCTACTTAAGAGTCGTGGTTATTTTAACCACGACTCTTCTCTTAAATCTTCTGCAGATTAATGTAAAAAACAATTGAAAATTAATCAATTGTAATTTATCTCACTTAGGAAAATTAGACGTGAGGTATTCTGATACTGTGTTTACGAATATTTACAGCGGCTATAGTTTGTAGGCCTAGACGCTATCCCTACTTTGTACTCCTAAATTTAAAAATCTTAATTTGCTCGACAAATTTGAAAACTGACGGGACTCTTGGCCCCAAAAGTTTAGATTTTAGGCAGACGGTGAAAAAGTTTTTAATCTAACTTTTGAGAATTAAGATAGTAATTATCACAAGTAATTACAATTATTGGTATAAAAAATTATGAAACTCAATTCTTGCTCCAAAAGTAATGCGAAAATAAGCGCGAGAACCTTTTTCTATCCTTATATTTCTCATTAATGGTTCCTTCTTCACATCAGAGAATTATAAATTGAATTTGAAAAGCCTTTCTACTCGTCTCCGGGAGGTCCCATGCTAATAAAGAGATAAATCTTTTAAAATGAGCCGTAAATCTTAAAAATGTACCCGGACCTATTTTAGACGTCCTTATAATTCAATAACCACCAATTTTTCTCAATAATGTAACGATACTTTTAACTTGTTCTCCCTCTTCAAGCTCAGGGCGTTTTCGACATTCCAATTTTGCATTTATAAAGTATTGCACTCCCAATTTTGTCCTTGGTCATTTTTCTTGAAAGGAAGCTCGTACAATGTCGTAAGTACTTTATCACTTATATCAAATATCTTCATGGGCAAGGTATCAATTCACTGATATATATGTTTATCATTACTTATTACTACATTGATTGCTTGAATTGGCGAACTTTTATTCCTATTCGATCCCGTACGTTGGACTTTAATAAATGTCTTATTAAAAGCATATAGATGCACTACTTTTTTCAAAATACGTAGAAATGAGCATTTTTCAAGAAATCCTGATATTGTGATGTGATTTTAGTATCTTTTCCGTTATTCTATAATTACTGATACTGACGGTAGTTATACTCGTACTGTAATTAGGTGTCTCATGATGTGCGAAGATTCTTTATTAAGAAAATAAAAAAACATCTCCGAGTCTCAAAAATGTTGCGATTTAATAGAAAAATTGCCTTTTAGCCATAACTTTACTTCGAATTCACTGAATTACGTCTGAGACTAGGACCCATTTTTATTCCTGTATTTAGATTCGGAAAGTTTTATTACGTTACTCGGGATCATCCTAAGCATATCCTAATACTCTAGAACTTAATTTTTTGTGCAATCAAAAGCAGGAAAAGTAGCTCAAAAACTTTATCAAAACTATGTGCTAATTATTGAGTACTTTTATTGGCAATTATTCCTCCGTGAGAGAATAAACTCCGTCGAAGTTTTTCTACAAGAATATAGTCAATATCACACCCTCTTAGAGTATACAAGTTTTAAAAAGGAATCGCAAATATTATTGCGAATTACTTTTTAATCAACTTGAATGGATACCAGAAATTGAACAACTATCGGCTATAAGGTTTTAAAATTATGTTCATCATTCTAATTTGATTCCTGGGGAAAATATTTAACAATATAACAATATCGCATCCTTAATCGTGAAGGGATCAATGAAATAGGCACATATTTACTCTCTCTATTCCTTTCTTCGCAAAGGCAACAAACTACATACTATGTGTTTAGGTACTATGTACTTACATAGACTTCTCATCTCGTCTATTAAGCTTCATTCTCTCTCTAGAGCTTTTACTAGCTAATTAGCTACCTTAATATGGTTGGGTAATTTAATATGGTTAATATAGTAGGGCTTGAGGTTCAAACCGGCCTCCGGGATGAATACTGTACAAACGGTTCCTTTTTGAAGTTTATTTATCAAAAAGTTATCATTTTTTTGCGATTCCTTCTTTTAATTGACTACACAAACATCTTTTCAGCTGCATATTTTTATGTAATTATAAATTAAGGGATAACTATGGTAACTTCTTAGGATAATCATTAAGTTATTCCATTCGCTTTTATTGTCACGGAGATATAAAGTTCAGCAGAAATAGGAGAAAATTACTCGGTTACTTGCACTAAATGGAAAATTTTCACTTTTTGTAACCATTCATTTAACCTTTTTTTCATTTTGCGATTCATTTTTGTAAGATATCAGTGTCATCAATTCAACCAATCAAATCAATCTGTATTGATCAGCAAATACCACTGAGCAACATTTACATTAACAGATTTATCTATATCGGTCCTCTTTCTAAATACGGTGATAATAGTAGAGGCACGTGGCGCGTACTAATTTAAAGGCACATTATATGGAAATAGTAAATTGGAAAATAATATTTAACCTGATTATTAGTATTAACTTTATAATTCTAGGTCATTGAACGTTGATCACTATAAGTCTTCAACTAAACAGCTTCCTAAACAGGTACTTTCATCGCTTCTTATGTTATTTCTTGAAAACTCAATGTGATGAAAATACGTTTTCTCGGAGCTTGGTTCTTCTCGGTTTTTGATCGCGCAAAATTTCTATTAATTAGAATTCTCGTTTATTACTGTGTCATTCATGAATCGATGATCTAATTAGTGAAGACTGAAGAGGCCAGGCAGTAATCTAATTGTCCTATAGAATTTCAGTATCACACTCTTTTAGTAAAACATGGTAGTTGCCAAGTGAAGCATTTCCATAAAGCATTTTAATGACAAATTCCATCTAGATCAAGTGGTACAAAAGAAAAGTAATGTTTCTTGTTGGTAGAATGCCGATCGAAAGAGAAATGGTTACGGATTTGGTGAATTTTCGTAGGAGGAGAGAGACAGAGAGGGAAGGTTGGAACTGAGATGAGATGAATAAGTAAAAAGCTTAGTAGGACAAGGCCTTCGGTGGAGTAGCACCCTGCCGAGTCGAATCCTAACGCTGTCCTTCTTTTCGGAACAGATATCTCTCAAGTTTAAGCCCCGATGCTCCATCAAGAGCACACAATGCCGAACTCGTCTTCGGCCCTCGGAGGCACCTTGATCGGGCATACATCCCTATGCCGAATAGCTGCGGTGTCACTAAGTGATCCACGAAGCACCCATCCTTCCTCTATGTCCCGTTCCGGTGATCGATCTCTCTCCCTCCCCTTTTGTGGCCTCATCCTCAGCCCTTTCCAAATCACGAAACCCACTTCGTCTCTTTTTCTCATAAGTGACACATCTTTTCGCGCTGCCATGCTTTCCAACCATCGGCTTGTAGCGTGGAGAAGACTAGTAGGTTGCCATCACCGTTCCCATGTGGCGTGCATCCGTGAATGGCTCCTGCCACTTAGAGGATGGAAGATAGGATGGGTTAAGGCGTTTTCAATGAACCCATGCTGTAACACAGGCAATGCGGTGTTTTATTTAGAGAATACCCTTTCTCCTCGTTTTATTCAGACCGTATTTTTATCATGATAAATTTGAAAGTGTATCAAATGAGATTTAGGGAAGAAATTTACGGGAAATTTATCTCTTTGATGTGGAATAGAAATGATTGGATATTATTTAAAGGTAAAGAAATACATCACGTATATAAGGTTGTAGAACTATGAACTTCGGTTTTTAAATTATATGCTCTTGGACTTACTGGATATATTACTATATTTAAAACGCATATTTTTAATGGCTCTTATATTAAATTAAAGATTATCTATGGATAATTTTAAAGATATTTTTTGCTGGCATCGACTGAGAGCTAAACTGAAGAAAGATGTAAAGTAGAATTACCAAAGTTCCCCAAAATCGGCACTTTTCGCGAGTCCCCGCTTAAGAAGTAGTAGTAGAAGTAGTCGCTTAAGAAGTAATATGACATAAAAATCATTAAGAGGTTTGGTTCATTTTCAAGAAGCTATTTCGTGAATAAAATTTTGGAACTCGGTGAACCTTTGAGATGTGTTTGGATCGACATATGCTGGAATTATTGATGTTTATGCACCTAATTTCTAGAGTAAAACAAGTTTTTCGGTTTCTTTTTTTTCGTCGAAATACATACAAATATTATAAAATTACTGAGGTGAAAAAGAATTAGCTTCTTCCTGTTGTCAAAAAAACTATTTTAGTATAACGCATCAAAGCACTATCATCGATTTCATTGTTTCATTTATTGAATAGAATGGCTTTCTTAAATTTGGATGCATGGTCCGCTTCTGATACTACAGAATCATTCGCAACTATGAACGAACTCAATTTTCGCTCTGAGGGTGATTACTAACGGGACTTTATTTAAGGGTGTTACTAAAAAGATGAAGTGTCTCATAATGTATATCTTTGGATGATTTTGTAGATCTTCTACAACTGTGATCGCCCCATCAATTTGGGTCATCTCCTTTGATTCGTAGATCTTTAATGAACCAACAGCATAAAGTGGAGCCCCGGAAATATCATGTTTCGAAGCAGGATGAGACGTTGAAGGTCTACATTACACTGATACGCGGACTAGCGTGACGGCGGGTACTTTGAAACCCAAGATGCGAACTTTTTAGTGAAGCGTTAGAAGATTTCATTGCTTGGATCGCATATATTAACGGTATCGACTTCCACCATGCTTCTAGTGAACACATAGAATTGTAATCTTTTTAAGAGCCCCGCTTCGTATTTTCAAGGAGGGTACCTATTTGAATTGTTGTACAACCATGAACCTCCTGAACGCGAGGCGATTGAGGCTTTGAACATGAAAATGTTTAAAATACATTGAAAATGGTTCCAAGGGATAGAGCTGATAAAGAAGCCCATTTTTAATAGTAGTAATGTCAATGTCTGACATTTCTTTCTATGTCATTCGTAGGACCAAATTTCAGAGTGTTATCTTTACTTGATGGCTGATAATATAATATACTATTATTTCTTCGAATTGAAAAGAGAAATTTGTTGATTTTTTGTAGAATGTTTGCCATGCACTCATGACTCATTAAAATCTTAAAACAGCATAGAAGAAAGTATGGTTCCATATCTCAATCAAGCTAAACGGTTCGCTAATGCTCAATTCAGTACCAAGCAGCTTTGCTTGAATCAAACCTCTTTTGCCATTAAATCTTTTCTAAGATCTCAGCCATGCCAGGAGTGGAACACTCCATTCAAACCGGAACCTTAACACTGATAAACTAACCACTTTGCAATCGAGGCCGGTAATGTTATCGCTAGAATGAAATTGTTGGGGTGAACTTTTGGAGAAAAAGGCTTTAATGTTTCATAAAAGACAGATTCGGTATAAGAAGCAATTGATATCCATTCAGTAATGAGGTTTGAAACGTTAATGCTGACCTAATATCTAAATTCTCAATGTAGCTCAAAATAAAGACGTCGTTTATTTATTTATCTAATATTCAATGCAGTAAAAATTTTTCTATCTTCTGGAAAATTTAAAAATTTTAAATTTAAAAAGGAAGAATAAAATCATGACATTTAAATAAGGGGATGAGAGAGTGACTTTTAGCTCTGTTTGCGCTACAGTTCTAAGAAGTGTCCCGATTTAGTTCTCGCGAGCAGCATGTTCGTAAAGGAGATGGCAGATTTGTCCTCGCATCTGGGAGAACACTAACTGGCAACAGTCTACCAAAAAAGGTAAAATTAACATCGGGTCATGTAGAAAAAAAAACGGGGGAAAAAGGATTGGTTTCCTTAGGCCATGATAGCCAGAAACAAAACCCCTCATAGTTCGAAGGAAGGAAGATGCGTGAAGATTACATAGGAGTGATAAGTTGATCTCACGACAATCAGATAGCGTGATTTCGGACGAGTCATGCTGCTCCTTTCTGTTACACATGAAAGCACACCTTTGCCAAATCGGTCACTCCATTTCAACCCCTCCTTCCTACCACCAAAAAAGTACAACTGCCGATCCATCCCATCAGTTTTTCTCTCCGCTTTTCTCTCTTGTTTTTCCTCTTCTTTTTCATAGTAAATTTCCTGTTCTGCTATTAACGTCTCCGTACCCTTCGGAGAGATCTTACAAAATATTGTCTCAGTGTGCCTCGAATTTTTCAATCCTGTAAACAGTAACAGTATAACATTGGTTTTCACCGCCTTCAGAACAGAATGCCTTCTTTTCCAACCAACGTAGTAACAGTGTAATATGAACAACCTGAGCTTTGGACAACCTTAATATCATATGGGCACTCTGTTCGTAAGAGTTTCAATCAGGTTTATTTTGCTGTAAAATATGCTGCGTAATAAATGCCCAAATACAGTATAATAATTGTAATCAAAGTAATAAATCAAAATTTTCGTCTAATCCCACGGCTTCTGCTGTTACATTAATTTTTTCTTAGTCAGTACAACTAAGATCATCTTGAATTTGCTGTCATTTTGAAATTAAATTTTGATTTGATGGCAGTTTATTTTTCTGATTTCCTTATAAAATCTTTTCACGGTTCAAAAGGATTAAAATTCATACAAAACTAACAAAGATGCGAGCTTGTAAAATGTAAAAATACTTAGATATAAAGTAGAGTATAGGCCTAGATTTTGTTTGAGTGATGCAATCTACTTACAATAAATATCATTTAAGGTGAGGAGGACGGATCAACATCTTGGTCGCTGGAACGAGATGACATAAATTTATCACATTTTTTGAAGGAATTTCCCTGATTATGTCGGGCGTGGAAATATAAAAATATTAATTATCTCCATGGTTTAGCAAATAATTTTTGGATAAAGAAAGTTAGTAAAACTTTAAAAGTTCGTTTAAAAACTTTGTTGCATTACACTATTACCTTATATGTAGTTATATAACAGTTTTTAGATAGTTATTACATCATTTCCTCTTGTTTGGTCCTTTAACTATTTATTCTACTGCAATTATGTAATTCGAGTGTTAAACATTTGCTGTTTGTTCGAAAACCGTCAAGCAGCGGTGTGAACGCTCATATCGTTGGTATTTTTATCTTTTCCTCCGTACTCCCGGTTCTTCCTTTCCCTTTTATTAGGTTCCCCTCTTAATTCTCCATCTTTTCTTAAGGCCTCCTTTTCTTCACAGTCCGGGCGGAGAAAAAAAAAGAGCTGCTCCCACTTCCATCTCCATCGCGTCTCCCTCCGCTCTATTCTCTCCTTCCCCGTATCCTTCAATGACACTGATTCCTTGATTGGGATTGACAGCTGGGATAGAATCACTTTGGACAAGGAAGATCGGGCGGTCGGAGGGATAGCAGAGGAGGCGGGTCCATAGGAGAGGTGAGACAGCGTCCGCCGTTCCCCATCTTCAGCACCCGCTACTCCTGCCATCCCGCCCCTTCCTCCGTTTTCTTTGAAACGGTCCTCCGCAGCTTTCCCGGTACTGTAATCACTCGCACCTGCGATCTCACTGTTTTTGCTATGCCTTCGTTTCCAATCTGTCTCTCGACGGTTTTCTGTGGATGTTTTTATGTTATGGTCATCCCTGGAGTTTTACTGGGAATTTAGAAGTGCCGAAACTTCAAAAAATCCTCTTATAATTATATAAGAAGACAGGTTTTCTTGGTTTCAAATGACTTTATCGTTATGATGAGCTTGAAATCATTCGTCGTATTTTTTCGTGCTCACATATTGTAAGGGGTCCTCTCAAAATCGAGCAATGTCGATTTATATTATAGACATATTTTTTATCCAAATAAATTAGAAAAGGAGGGGTTACCCATTAATGAATTTTTTACTTCAATTATTTCTGGCATGAATTTGTGGGATTTCTTCATAACGTAAAGAATGAAAAGATACAAATTTTACCCGTGCCACGAAATATTGCGTTGTACGTGTAAAAGTTGTATCTTAAAATTCTCTAAGTTATTTTATTTCTTCTAAAGATTCATTGACGAGCTTAAATGTTACTTCCTGTTGGTGCTCAAACAATGGTCACACGTATAACTGAGATTTAGATTTCCAGTTTGCATATGGCATATACTTCTTAATATGCATGAATTGCTCCATTTCTGATTTCCAAAAAATCATAGTAGGAAGATGGTTACCTGTAAATGTCACAGAAGAGAAAATGTTAAATAAGGGTAGAGAGAGATTTTGATTAAAGATTAACTTCTCAAAAACCCTAGTTCACTAATATTGGTTTCTTTTCATTCGATATGAGTAATATTTACTGCTGCATTAGTCTTAAATGTAAATAGTTAGTAAGAATTGTTTTCCCTGTAATGATTGTCACTCACCTGTATAGGACATCGTAAATGTTACTAGTAATTGTTTAACAACTCGTAAGCATCACGTCATGTAATCATCCAAATGAGATTAAGGTATATTTCATTAAACCAACACTTGAATTTCTTAACCCTTATAAAAGATCTCAATTCTTCCTCAGGATAGTGGAATTTCTTTCCAGAATTGTGCGGTGCATCTGCTCAAAATATTTATTTTTACGGCCATTCTGTTCTCAAATCGGAGTAGCCCTTAATGAGACTCGGAGCAATGATCATTAATATTATTAATGAATAATATTCTCAAAATTATATCCATAGAGATTCTCTCCATAGAGAGAAAAACTCTATGGATAAACAAGCATGAAAAATATGACGAGAACGATATTCGAACTAGGATCTTTCATCTGCGGGATGGCTACTTTAACCATTAACCTATCTCTCATAGCAGTCTCATGCCATGCTTAGTGCCGCGACTACTAAATTTCGTCTGTAAGACGTAAAACTTGACCGTATAAGACTTTTTTGTTTCATGCCGCTTTTCGATATATCAGGTAGGCAAGGCTCCTTGTTTACGCATTTTCTTATTTAGGTATGAAATTTTTTCCATTTCACATATCCTTTCTGCGGAGCAACTGTTACTGGTAACGAAACCAATCGAAAAAAAGCCAATATAACTTATTTTATTCGAGAAATAATTGTGGAATCTAATAATTTAGCCAGAATACATAAGGCTATGAGGCCAAAGATCGGAAATGGTAAAATTCTTTTAGTTTTTAAAATTTTACTTCAGTGCCATCGGCAAACGCTCGACCAATAAAAATTAACTAAAACGATTCAATAATAGGTATACAAATTCATTTCATACTTAATAGATAGGCCTGCTCAAAGAATTAAGGTATATCTCGATTTAAGGTAATTATCTGATGTGGGCATGGCAAGTAGATATATAACATTAACAGCCTCTTTTCTGCGGAGCGTTATCTCACAGAAATTCCGATGTTAACCTTGCAATAAACGAATACTATCGTCCCGTGATTTTTAATGAATGGGACCTGATTTATGACGCAAGAAAAAAATCACGAACTTCTGCACGCCTACATTTATTATTTATTCTTATTAGATGACTTATTTTTACTAACAGTAAATCATTACAATATATATTTTTTACCTTTAATTTAAGAATAAAGAGAATTGAAATCATCAGTAAATCGGTTAATTAGTTAGCGTTACAAATCGTGTTTGAGCTGGTTGATGTTTCTTAGGAATACATATAGTATCATTGAAATCTCAGAACTACACGATTAGTGAGAATTCGCGGTTTCCTTTAGTGGTGACAGCTCTTCATTCACTCAGTTTTGTAGAAGGGAAGAAAGCGATAGGATTCTAAAATTCTCAGCTGACTCCTTAAAGAAAAAAATCAAAATTTTAAAATTTATCATGCATATTCACGAATTTTACGAAGAGTCTTTCATATTAAATCGCAGACGTAAGAAAAAGTGAAAGGTAAAAAATGTTGTAGCTAAAGAATTTAGGTCTATTTTACATTACTCTGCGTATTCCGGTGCTGTACGTATTTAAAAAAAATGAGATTTATAATTTACGACTTAACTGGACAAGTTTAGAAAAAAAAAATCGTTTAAAACCTAAGTCTTCGTCAGTTTGGAATACAAATGAAGAAGATAGACAAAATATCATAAATATATATCATGTAACATCTTTCTTTCACTAATAATATAGCAATATTTCGCGATCGAATGAATTAGAAAAACAGTCCTTTCTAGTCGTTCACCTGTTTAGGAAGTGGCTCGAGCAGACCTTCCAAGGAAAAGTCATTTGCACCGTTGACCCCTCCTTTTTATCAGAGCCCCAACCCATCGCAGACACGTGGAGTTTCTCACGCCCTCTTGCCTCCGTCCACCTGACAGCACATCCCATTGGGACAGGAGATGAAGGGCAATGCGTGGGAACTGAAAACCGTCCGCGGGAGGCACTTGTTAAATCAACTCATTCTCTGTCACCAAAAAGCGATACTTCGGCTTGTCTCCTGTCAATCGGTTGATGAGGGGCGATTTCCGGAACAGCTACCGTCCGCTCGGCACAACAGTTCTATAAAGGTTAACTGAAATATGTAGCTAACAGGTCGTTCCCTTCCCTCCTTGACTCATAAGTCACGGTTCTCGACGAACGGACTTGGAATTTTTACGTTGAATGTTAAGATATATCATGCTACTGCTTGGCAAGTTTCTTATTTTCTAAGAATCAACGTTATTGAACATGAATAGATCGATCACTTTATTCAATTGTGTACTAGAAAGCGGCTCATTTGAGTGTTTATAGTGGCCAATCTTCACTTAATTTCGCAAACTGGATTGGATTATAGATCCTTGTATCCATGGAAAAAGTAGATTTAAATCATCGAGCACGTTATGCAATGATCTTGTTCGCCACGACACTGATGATGTTTCGCTGGTATATTCATTAGCTTCTTATTTTTAGAGCGTAGTTTTAACTTATTAATTTCTGTAATTTTCTGGTTTAATCAATCTGTATACAAATAATTATTCGAAAATATGAAGTACATATTCAAAAGAGGAATTGTCTGACACAAAAGATATTTGTTGGTTCGCATGGTCGATGATGTGCCAAAAAAGGGTCCTCTGGCCATTAAATTAGAAGAATATGGATTTTCTATGAAAGGCGTCTCAGAATTTGTCTCTTCAAGAATACCCAGTACCTTAGATTTTAGGGGAATGTTAACTCAGACAATTTGAGAAAACTGTGTTCTGTTATCTCATGAAAACCGGTAGCGTTTTTCCGGAAATGCTGCTTTCGAGAACGTATATCTTTTGCTCCTTTTGATTTCTGGGAAAATTTTTTATTGCTCTCTGAGAAACTGTGTATGGATACTGAATATTTTATTCATAGAATGTTTTAATTAATGACGTTAAACTTTGGATAATTTACAAATTTTAATACCAGGAATATCTTTAGTTTCTTCTACAAGTAGGCAATGGCGAGTCCTACCCGAGATATCGTAGGTTCAATTGTGTGTGGAGTTTTTCTGGTAGAGGAAAAGAGAAATCAAATGTATAAATGCTAATTGCATGTAAGTTAATCCTTCGTTTCGGCCAACTACACCGACGATAGCCATACGACATTAATTCTGAGACACGTGGTTAGCGAATCGATTCCTTCCCCGTCTATAATATAGTAATAGCTGAATTTCACCTGAACCGCTACCTCTTAATTCAGATAGCTACACACATTCATGACAATGCTGGGTGGACACTAATAAATGTGGTCCCTACCAGGAATCAAACCTTGTACAGCCTTTTCCAAAGGCGAATGCGTTACCCACTCGGTTATCCACTCTGTTATCAAAATTCTACATTTTATTGTTATTAGTGATAAAATTACAGCTAATGATGTATTAAGCTTGGGATTCCTTCGTGTATGCATAGACGTAGTAATTTTCAAGCGTTTATTAATTTCTTTATTCTTACAGGGCTCACTACTGATTAGTACTCACAGTAAAAGTATTCATCTAGTTTTCTTTTAATAAACTGTTTATATACCGAAATAAATTAATTTCTAGAGCAACCAACTCACTGTTTTAGTGCTTACGGACTTTATTAGAGGTGATTTCAAACTATTTTGTTGAAAGTGGTATTTTGTGCATCTGATCTTCTTTCAGTAACGAAAGTAACTCGAAAAATCTTTATACTACCATCAACTATCCCCCTTCAGGTCTTGATCCTTTGTTAAATGTGAACAAAGGCGGAGAAACTTTTGAAAGTCGAGGAACATTTCCCATCAAAAGAATTTCGGATCTTAGATGAAATCTGCTTGCTCATAGCAATTAACACGCAAATGTTAAATGTTTTTCACTTCAGCAATTAACGTGGGTACGACAATCCTTCTCTTCACTTCCGTAAACATTGCATCGATGCTTTCAAGTAAGTTATAAGTTCTTTTTGAGATAGAGTAGTTATTGATACATTGAAAAATAAAGGTACTATCATCCTTATTTCTTTTGATAACTTCTGTGGGTTGTGAGGATACGATTGACAATGTAGTTAGTTTCATCATATTTGCTTCATTTAATCCCTGGAATTTCACTAATAGTCATGACATTGTGTATATGACGCTAGTTTTAGAAGTAGTGGGTTGGTTTTAACTTCCTCCCTTAAATAATATGGACGTTGGTTTTTAGGGATTTTTGAGTACATGATAGAATATTATATTTAAGTTTCTTTGGTATTAAATGAACACGGAAATGTAACATTGGTCAGATTAAAACAGTGCTCGGTCCACAAATTACAAATTAATTCTATTCCGATCGCGTTTGGCGAATGATCTTGATAATCGGGCGGTCACTCGTCGAAGCAGGTGGGACTAATATGATTTGTAGAAAAAGAATTGTTTTTTCTTAAGCTTCGTTATAAAATTCTACAACATCTCGTTACAAGTAAGGAATTGATGGAAACATAAATATTATATTACTAGTAAACGTCCCCGTCAAGCATTATGGAATTAATTTTAAAATATGTGTATCTGGTCCTCCTAAGCCAGGAAGCGACCGTCGTAAGACCAAAGTAATTCTGCATATTTGTTACCGGCCGATGGATTATTTGATCCTGGATACATTTTTTAATTAAATTTAATAATAATTAATTATAGGGAATATTTTGTCAATTATAAGTATGAGATCGACATTAATATTAACTTTGTGATTTTCAATTTTAAGCCGTAAGATTAGTTAAAAAATACGTAAAAAAATAATTAAAAATAATTAAGTATAATCCTTTATCCGTTAATTCTCCTTTTAAATTCCTACCGTGTTCTTGTTGGATACAAATATGAGCTCGGCATCATACATCGGATACCGTAAACGCCCCCGTCAGGCACTCAATGTAAATTGAATTGAAAGTTTATTATTCCTGAAAACACAAGCTGAATACCCCTGAATTAAAAAAATACTAATCAGCATATATTTTAAGCAAACAATGTTAGCAGAAATCCGAAAACCAAAATACTTGATTTCCACGCATTTCTACGAACAATATGCTGTTCGTGGGATTTGCAGAGACTGACAGCTTTAAAAGCTCAAAGGCGTTAATATTTCGTTTGTCTACCAAAAATCTTTCCTTTTATTGCCATAATATTTTATCGCAATAATATTTTTCAATGTTAATCGTGATAAACTAACGTATAAATGTTAGTTAGTAAATCGGGTTGATTAAGAAATACTCCTGCATGGCCCTATTTTAGCTCCTGCGACTTGCATGTTGAACTTTGCATATGCTGCAACCTCAAAAAATTGCCCAATATTCATAAAATGTCACTAGTTCCTACGTTGACGCTATACGGTAATCCCGGTTTATTTATATAGGATAATGTATGAGCTCGAATTCAACTATCGCCGTGGTCGTCAAGAGGATGGGCTATTTATCACCGAAAAATTTAACAAATGTTCCGTGTATTTATCAAAATTCTCGTAGTTTCTAATCTAAATCAATATTTTACGGTAAAAATTAGAATCTATAATCATTTTTCTTTCTTTTGACATTTATCTCGATTTCGTAGTACTATTATTTCTACTTTAAGTTTGCAAAATAAACATACTTTGCAAGTCATGAAAACAAACTTTACGTGCATTTCTAATGGAAACGTATTATTGGCTCCAGGGTTCGAACCCGGGCCTTCTTAGAGATGCGGATAGTTTTCGTGGGCCTTTCAACCTCGTAGAAACAGAATACGGTTTGTTTAACATCTCTACATCTAGCCGTTTCTGAGATAAATAGGGGGACGGGCATACGGAAAGACGAACAGACATTTTGCATGATAATGTGATACCGAAGGATTTACATATGAACTGGTTTAATATTTTTATCTTTTCAATGAGCCAGTATTATTTCAGATTACCCTCCCTGCCTCACAGGAGAGGAGCAATAGATTCATACTTAACTATATATGAATCGATTGTCGAGATAAATTTTCTACTCCAAAGGAGAAGGGTAATCTGAAGAATTAAATTCATCATGTTCTGTTTTAGTTAACTCAATGAGACATATTTCCATCATACGAGAAACATCAGTCAGAGAGGGCAACGCTACCGAAATACAGCGAAACAACAGCTTCAACATTCGGTTGACTTTAAATATGACGTTTCCAATAAAAATAGCATCTTTACAAATGTTGAGTATACTCCTATTAAATACAATAACAAATTTTGTAGGATATTTTGGAACATAGCGTCTGAAATTAGAAATTAAATTAATATCTTTAATTCAATAAAAACCCAAGAATATTCGTTGCAGAATTTGGATAGGTGCGTAAATTTTATTTCCTCTACTTTAAACAATTTCTTGTTTCAATTAATCTAGCTATCTGGGAGATGTCTTGATGTGTTGAGTGTTTTAAGGCGCCAAGCTCCTCAATTTGTACAGCGAAGCTCGGGCAATCCTGTTCTAATTCTCCGGTATTATAATATATGCATAAAGTTGGCTCTAACTAAGGATCACTTCAGGGCCAAGTTATATGATGTTTTATTGGTATTAAAGTGAAGATTATAGTTAATCTCCTGTATATAATGGATTAACATAGAGATCAGCTATAATCATCCCCTTAATTAGAACTTAAATAAAATTAAACACTGTAATACCGGGCCCTAAAGTGAACTTTAGCTAAAGTTCATCTTCTTAATTAAGGGTATGGCTACGTTATTTCTGCAGGCTCAATGCTGTAGTGCTTCCTTTTAGATTTTGTATTTTGGCCATTCACTTATTAGCAATTAATTATTTATTACATATGTTATATTTATCAATTAAAGATAAGAATTGGTTTCCAAATAGGAAAAATTAGGTAAATATACTCTGTAATAAATTTTTCGTTCAGACTAAATAATTTATTTTGATTTTAAAATACTTTTTAATGGTAGTTTTGGTACTGAGAAAGCATTGAGAATGTCACAGTAATCACATTTTATTAGTATGAAGGGCTTTATTCTCTTCTTTCTTGGTCTACATTACTCCTATTAAGATGTTACAGTTTTTCCGCTTTAAATATCAACATCTGGGAAAACATTATGTTATCATTCGAGTTGAAAGTTGATCTCTTTGTAAAGTACAGGACGCTAAACACTCTCAAGCTTCAGAATAGGGCAAAAAAGACTACCTCAGCTCACTCATGGAAACTTCGGCTGTGAGTGCAGTTTTTGGAGTTTTATCAGAGGCCGTACTTACAAAACGTCTCTCCCCCTTCTTACTCGAAAAAAACCTCGAAGTGACATTCGTCCTTCTCTTCCTGTGATGTACCGAACTAGAAGGCATTTTTTAATCCTTATCTCTCCACTCTTCTTTTAGCAATCCCTTAAGTGAGACAGATTTACCTCACGAGGAAACCTCTTGCCAAGAACTCTTCTCCTCCTTAACCTTCTTTTTACATTGCTATCTTCCTTTCTTCCTTTTTAGTCGAATTTCCATCTCTCTCTTCCTCCTTCGAGCTCACAGCCGCATTCGAAAAAATTCTGGAAATCATTGCCTTTTTAACATTTATTACCCAGTCCACCTTCCCCTGGATAAAAAAGACGATGCAGAGGAGTGGAGGAAACAACGTACGAGAAGCTAACCGAAAACGCGAAACAAAAACAGCAAGAGCTTCCCGCGTCATTCTGGCAATTACTGGAGTGCTTTTATATGCACGTATGTCTTCCCAAAAAGTCGTCTCTGAAGGGAGAGGCGATGGAGTCGAATGTTTCTTTCAGTTCTCCACCTTTTTCCTTTGACTAGTCGTAAGGGTGAAAGGAGGGGTGCCCGGGCGAAAAGCAATGGGACGGAGGTGGAGTAAAGTTAAAAGTTGAAAGGGTTTAAAAAACCAGTTCCTCCCGCCAAGTAAGGACGGAAAAAATGAAGGGAGACTTGCCGTGATAACGAGTTTCAGCAATGTTATAAGATCTCGGTCTTGATGAGTGGACGTCGCAGTAATTCCGTTCCGCGTGGGGTATATGACACCTCCTTTATGACAAATCGTCCGGACTTCGCAATTTTTTCCGACACTTCCTTTTGTTTTTTGTTCGCCTGGCACCGTTTGAATTTTTTTCACTCGTTTATTTTAGTTGCTCTTTCCTTTCTCCCTCGGCCAGGGCGTGGGTACGGGAAGCTTCGTGTCACGCGGTGGGCGCCCGTGGGAGTGTTTGGTTAAAGGACATGTCGGTGGAGAGAGTGTTCCGTGAGGAAAGAGAGCGAGGGAGGAAGAGGATGCGGAAAGTGCGTGGGTGACGCGGCAAGGGGTGGGTGAGGGTGGAGACGTAAGATTCCGGGGAGGGCGAGGAATTTCTTCGGGATGTTTAGTGGGGTTGAAAGAGCGGATATGGAGGGTGGGAATGCGTTCGGAGTGAGGCCGTGAAATGGTTGCTGAGGAGAAAGCAATGAAAAGAAAAAAGGGAATGAAGGAAAAGGACACGGGTTAAAGAATGTGCAGTTTTGGGACTTATGAGGTATATGAGAGCTCCAGCAGGAGCCCCTTTCTTTCTTGTTAGGTGAAGTTGGGGATGCAGCATTTTAGATGCGTCTTAACCCAGAGGCAGCAAATACCTTGGTCGTAAACTCTTTGAATTTCAAATAATTTTGAATATTTAAAAATTTACATATGAGTGTTTCAAAATACGATACAAAAGTTTGTTATTTTTTAAAATAACATTTGAAGTCGACCTCTTTCCTAATGTCGATTCCCTTTCAAGCCAACCATACAATGAAATTTAGAATCGATTATCGTTACGTAACGATGCATTATCTGGTACCATCATTTCTTATTCCATCATCTCAAATATTAATCGTTGATGGATTCCTTAAATCATTCACAAAGTACGTATTTGTTTTGAATATCGTTACTTGCATACGTTTGACATTCTCAAAATTTCTTTAGAAATTCGAATAGTTTTCCGACACTCAGTTATTGACTTCCCAGTATTTACTGCACACTGAGGCGGTTGCTTCAGTAGCTTATTGTCTGAAACCGGCCTTGTTCCACGTGAGTGAGGAATCGTTCTTATTTTTTTTCTTTTATGTTACGATTCACTCGATTTTTATCCAGCGCAACATTATTGATCGATATCTCAAATACTTCACAAAGTAAAATTTTATTTATAAAATCGGAATTTTATATACTAAAACACCTAACTTTTTATTTTTTACTTTGCGACGCTCGTTCGACTATCCGATTACAAGCATTGACGTCTCCTTGATTACTGAGCTTTCCTCGGTGGCTTACTATCTAAAGCCGATCCCGGGTTGTAGACGACGACTAATGTCTAATGGACTGAACCTGATCGATAATTTGAGCATACATGACAACGTTATCCTCTTGTTGATGTGAAAATTATGAGGAGAAGCTACAAGTATTGGATACGTTTTAAATCTCCTTTCTTATATTTAAGTCTTGTTTGAATTCATCGCAATTAATTTTGTAACCTAAGGCTTTCTGAATTGAATGAAGAAGTTACAAGGGTGCAAAGACATGTTTTTATCGTTTTCAATACAGGCTACTTTTTGCAACGTATCAATATGAGCTTACGTACCCTTGTTTCGCCGAAACTGTTTGTTTTCCTTAGTGCAGAAAATGGATTACTCTTTTTCTTAACGAAAAAGTGTAAAACTGTCAGTGACCGAGAATAAGTGATAGATCGATTAATCATGATAGTGAGTAGCTTATATCGAAGTTCAATTAATTCTCAATTGCAGAAAATGATGTTCCTGAATCGCTCTCATTTGATACTTTTAACTATTCAAGCATACTTCTTTAGTATTGCTTTTTCATTTATGCGTCTCTTGGTTTAATTTATTATTGCCTTAAATGAAACTTTGTAAGGAAGCTCGGCAATGAATTAATTTCATAGTATCCTACGGTGTGAAAGTTATGATGATAGCGCGTGTTCCTTTCAAAACACGATTGCCTCCATGGTTTGTTTTGGTTATTTCTTGTGTATATGCCTAATAACGGAGACTTATGATAGAGGAATAATGAGAAGGTACATAAAAATATGCGTAAGCTTAAGTTATTTAGAAATTACGAGGAGGAAAGGCTTTTGGTTTGGTTGTAGGAATACTAAAGGATTAGAAGCTGAGGCGTGATATACAACACGTCTGAGAAAAGCAAGAAAACCTTACAAAATAAAGAAAAGGGAAAAATTAATTCATTCCTTCTCCCTCGGAATGACCATATAACTCCATTCCTTAGCATTTGTGCATTCTTCCTAATTGATGGAATATGAGAAGGTACATAAGAAGTTAGCAAATTGGTAGGAAATATGTGAACGTTTTGAAATAACGTGAAGGAAGGATAGCTTTTCGCGGTGATATATTTGCAAGCTAAGCATACAATTTCAATGAAGCCTTTGTTGGTCATGTTTTCATATATTACTTCGTTTAATATTAAGCTGTAGATGGATATTCTAATATTACGATCTAATTCATTTGTTTTTTATTACATAGTGCTGTATTCCTCAATTGCTATCGCACTTTTAAGTGCACTCGTTTAAACGTTATTGATTTTAATTTCATCAAGATTTTGTCAAGTGCTCATACTGCTTTAATCACTTTTGGTGTCAGTGAAAATCAAGCAATAATCACCAACTTTGAATGTCTTTCTAATCACATTTCTACCTAAGTTGTGTGAATCAATGTTCCGCAATGCTGCATTTTTATAAACTCTATTTCTTAATAGTTGAGTATTTTTCCGATTTTCACAAATAATCTTGGCATGGATTATTATTACCCAATACTGCCTTGGTTACAACAATAATTTGTTACTCATCATTAAATTATTTTATCAATCCCAAATAATACATTGTTGATGGATGCCTCAAGTAATTCTAAATTTAATTTTTGTATTGAATTTAGCCATTATCATATACGGCAACTGTTATACATTTTCAGATTTTTTTAGTCGTTCTTTGAATTTTGCGATAATCATTTATCGTCTCCGTAGTCATTGCTACGACCTGAGGTGGTTGCGTCACTTGTTCATTGTCTTATAAGGCGATGAGAATGGAATATTCTAGAGATTGATTTTACTTTCTTGTTTTATGCTCCTTCACTTTTTCATTCTAAATTACAGAGGATTTAGAACTTCATACGGGAGAAAAGAAATTGTGGGCCTTACCTAATGAAAAATGTCAAATACTCTCTGTAATTAATTTGTGTTCGCATAGAAGAACTAACAAAACTCGCTCATTTATTCCATTTTGAAGAAAACTGTCATCCATTTTTGTACGTGAAAATAGTCTCCTATTCCGAATCAAATTGCATTTTTCAAATTTTTCTTATATGGCATTTATTTTTTCTGAGTTGACTTTCTGATGTTTCCTCTTTTCTGATGCTTATCAGTAATTTCTTACGTTTAAGCCACTCGGAAGCATTTCATCAAAATAACAAACCATGGAAGTTAGAAACATTTCTCATTGTCAGTTAGTAAATAATTTATGAGCTTACAGCATAGTTTTGCTAAATTATCGAGTTGAATACAAATTCTTTGGAGTTATTCTGTCTAAAACCAAGCACCTGCATCTGCATCCCTTTTGTCTTATTGCTTACTAAAAATATCAAGATTTCGTACGTTTTTTCTAAAGTTTGTCAAAATAGATACAATTTTCAAGGACGTATTTCGATAGGAAGTTCAATGAGAGCTGTAAATGATATAATTCTATTTATTATGGATTTTTTACGTATTTTACGCATTATTATTTCTGTATGGACCGCATGATACTGAATCACTTTTTTCATCATTCCTTGAATGGTTTTGGCTCTCATGTTGGCATAAATTTAAAATACAATGCAAAGGGCGGGGTTACATTGTCGAATGTTTCATTATGATATACATTCAAGTGTATAGGCTTAGGAAATGAAACGCAATTATTAAACGAAAAATTTTGTCATCAACTCCGTTGAAACCGACGAATTTCTATAAGTAGATGAATTTAAGCCGCATGGACAAATGAAATATTTTGACTGCTTCATTACCGTAATGAAATGTAGTAAATGTTCATCCGCATTTACATTACATATAAGCTGAGTGGATCGCATTCCGGAGTGTACATTTACATTTAGTCATTAAAATTTGCAACTTATAAGGAAAGAAATTGCATGTCTCTCGCATAAATTCGCTTATGTTGTATTTAATCGCTCTGATATAGGGAAATATTTTAGTTCCCCATTTTCATAATCGAGCTTAAATCATTTCTTAATTTTTTATTATAAATTATTATATTNAGTAATTTGAGTTATTAAAACATTTATGTTGTCAGGGCAAGTTAAACGGTAAATTACAGACAATTTATGAACAGTCGGTTATAATAGGATAACTGACAATCATCTTCTATAGTAAATTATGAAACGTTAAAATGTTGAAAATACTATCATAGCTCGTTTTCAGCGTACTTCTCATAAAAAATGACTTTTTCTCACAATATTCAGTACATTCTATAAATTTCAATAAACCCATGGAGGGAATTTAATGATTCGATCTTTCCCATAATTTTAATTCCAAATATGTAAAGATCAGGGAAAAGCGCTGAATTTAACATCTGGCAAAGGAAATGGACGGATTTTGATTTCATGGTTAGTTTAGTTAAAATGAGACTGTTTTAAAAACAATATTTATTCATCGTATTTCGAATCTATAAAATCAAATTGACTTTCTGCCTTGTATTCCTTCGCATTTAAGCTAGCCTTTATGTGTAAGATAATAGAAGTAACATCTTAACCTTCTTAACCTGCAGTCCTTATACAGGTTATACGAGCTAGGAAGTCGTATTACTTCATTTGAATTTTGTTAAAAGAGATTCGGCATGATTTAAGCTTCTGTGAAACTCACCACAAGGTTAATCGATAATGAATAAAGCAACTTTTGCTCAACAATCTGAATATCTGCTAACGAAAGACAGAAAAGAAAAACTTTCTTCAAACCTCTCATTTCCCTTCCGGTGAATCAGATTAACCGCAGATTGACGCTCTGTGTCTATAATCGGATCCCTGAAAAATGACGGAATAACCAGCAGACTCCATTTTCTTGTTATTCACGATCGGTATCTGAGAATTTTATTTTTTTGAACGACTTCTACCCATACATAAAAAGAACAATTAAAGTCGGTCAAAAATTAACCTTTCAGAGTGGTATAAAAAAATCGATTTGAATAATAAAAATCTTGGAGAGTCCTTCACAAAGGAAATCAAATTCTTTTATGCCTATTTTCGTTCCCATCATCTCCTCTTAATTCAGCTTCTGTGCCATCGAATGATCTCTTATGGTCACTGGGCTAACCTGTCCCAGCTCAGGGAAGGACGCTCCGAATACGAATTTTGACTTTGGGTTTGGGCATTATGCCCGACCCATCATTAATAATTCCCATCATCATCAAACTGCCGCCATTGATAGGCCAAGAGCGTCACCCACCTTATTCCTAAGCACTCCCAAAATTAGCTAATCAAAAGCGGAGCTAAATAAGGGAGAAAGCGTTTCTATGTCTGGAAAATTACAATTCGAGTTATTTTTTGCTTCTTGTTTCTGTGATTTGCTGCAAATAAATTCGTTTGGAACGTCCAAGGTTTCTTTTGCTCTATAACCATTAACGGGCGGGGCGTGATTTAGACGGGGTCAATTACTCTTTAATGTTCTCTCTTGTAGGTCTAAGACTCGCTATCACTCCTCCTTCATTTACGTTTTATCTCTATATTTTCACCCTCTTCGTATATTAAAGAAGCAGTAAAATCCTCCGCAAAGAGCAGAGAAGAGGGAGTATAGGGTGCGATGAGAAACATCTATGATGGCTGCACATAGAGATGCCATAAAACCAGTCCGACTCATATTTCTTAAGTGTTATCGATACATCTCTCTCTTCTAGAGGAAATGGGAACGTTGTGTTTAAGTAGGCGAATTTATATATCATTTGTGAGTATCACTGAGACTAGAGATGGGAATAAGCTCAGCACCGATGGAAATTATGAAGTCTTTTGAAGCTGCAGTTTATATAAGCAAGGCTATCTTTCCATTGGGAATGGGACATTTCGCCGTCTCCACATCTCCGCGACTCTACCGTTTCACAGCTGCGGATTTTAAGGAATTAAAATACTAATAATTTTTGTAGATATTTTGCATTTTTCTTTTAGCTAGATGTATGGTTTTGCTGAAATCCAAAACTTAATCTAGAAGAAGATTAATAATCAATGATACAGTGAATATTACCTTTTTTTAACAGGTTTTTTTATTTGGGTTGGGTTGGAGTAAGGTAATTCAAGTTCACTACACCACGAAACCAGGAGAGGACTATTGAAGATTGAATTACCTACAGACACATTCAAGTGATGCATCTCAATCGATATAAGTATCACTGTGTGGTAGCTATTGCTGTGATTTCACATACCATCATATTTCATTTGCTCAATTTCCATTACCCATAAATGTATTGCTAATGAACAAAATAAGCGCTTAAAATTCACAATTGAATCTATGTGGAACTATATTAATTTATTAAGTAATAACACGTATTACATGCAGCGAAAAGTATCACGTGATGGCGGGGAATTAAACCATTTTTGTTACATTCGTATATTTACCTAACTAAATCTTTGTTTATTTTTCTTTGCGTTCTCTTTCTAGGCAGAAGCCTTATTTAAAGTAATTGAATGTGTATGATGACTGCATAGTTACTTTAGTGAAGGATCGCAGGTATTTTACGTTCATATCAATTGAAGGCTTGTTATGAAATGACGTTCAGATTGGTAACTGCATTTGAATTGGAAATAGGAAGCAATCGCAATTACTTTAACGTTTTTAATCGAATAAAATTATGTACCTATTTGCTTTCATGCACAATATTTTACTGAATTAGAGTCATCATTAAGAATAATATCCACTAATGGCTTTTTCATGAATTTATTCATTCTAATTACGTAAAATAGTCTACGCCTTGCTTCATTTTTCTGGTATTTGTCATTTTAGCGAACTCTTCTTTAACAGTTAATAATAAGTTTTATAATTCCATTTTATATGCAAACCGTCTCGGAATTGAGCCACACTTTTAGGCGTAATTGAGAGAGTCGCAGTTGAAGGCCTACTTAAAGCGACTGAAGAATTAATTTCACACAGTATATAAGACTTAATACTGTTGAATTGGTAATATATGTGCTGGATTAGAGAGGATCCTCGTAATGTGAGCTACCCGGAGAGGCTTTTTCTCGTGCATGCTAGACCTCGTAGCACTCTTGCGATTGTGGCACGAAATAAATCCATTTTCTGCCGCATTCATCGGTGGCAAAATGGAGCGCATGAAAAGGGCATGAAGATGTTTTAAGAGTGCATGTGAGGGAAAAAAGCAATGGATATGCGGAAGAGGGTGTAAAGGCGAAAGGGGAGAGAAGAAAGAGGCAGAGACTGCATGATTTATAGCGAAACATATGGGCTTCATTGGGTAGGCATACAAATGGCGGATTATGGAAGGACTTCTGTAAGCAGGGGTGGGGAAAATGGGCAGAAAAAGGAAAGAGGTCGGGGGTGGACGTCGCGGCAGTAACGAGGAATCTGCAGGTGGGTGCCGCGGGGATATTGTGGAAGAGTGGGGAGGGAGGAGAAAGATGGTCACCGCGCGGACCGGAAAAGAACGGCATCCGCCCGGGTTTTTGGGAAGGACCACGGTTCCTTTCTCGCCACAAAGAGGTGGGCTCTTACCTCCCGCCTGCGCGCTCGGGTCACCAAAAACCAACCCGAAAATTGCTACTGTGAGGATGAATTATGGCGTCCCATTGTTTCTTTATGGCCCCTGGTTATTGATTTTTAATGATTTTCTAATTACCGTTAGAGAAATGGTTACTGTTGATTTACAGTTCCATCCACTTCCGTAAATTGTCATTTACCGTTTTCTTCGTTGTTGACTGCAGTCAGATTAACGCTCTCCTCGCGACTGTAGTTTACGTTTGGATTACAGGTAGTGAACCCACGCCCTTTTGGTCTCTTCAAACTAATGCTTGAATTTCAATAACTTTGTTTTTTAATCTCGTTTATCACGACGTGTGAAAATAAAATGGAAAATATTTTAGTTATGTTTACCTGGCGATTAAATTTTTTTCCTGCACATAATTTAGGTACTCAAATATTTGAATGTGGGCTATACGCCAATGCGGCCTGATGGTTTCGTATCAGGGGTGGATCTATAAACTTGCCAAAGGGGGCAAGGGGGGTCGATTTACGCCAATTTCCAAATAAACTCATATACAATTAACCTTTGGAATGCCATTTTGTTGTCATAAATTTAGAATATTTATTAGAGCAGTGATCGCGGAAAAACTTCAAGAAATGATTTTAATTCAAACTCCTCGTTATATTGCTGGTACTCGAAAGTCATTAAATGGGAACGATAGCCCATTCCCTTCCCCTGGTTACGCCAATGTTTCATTTGTGATGGAATACAGTTTTCCGATGAGAAAGGATACTAAATTCCGATGAGATCCGCTTCCATACTTAATGTAAGTAAATTTTCTGCATTTTTCTCACCGAAAGGAAACAGTTGCGTCAGAATAACCTGCATGAAATTAGTGGACTGAACATAAATGTCGTCATGCAAGTTGAATATCTGGGAATGTATCCCTCAATTGTATCCTACAAATTACTTAAACAGGAGCGCTCATATCCGAAAAATGTGCAGAAAAAACAACTAAAGCTTGGCTTTATAAGGCATTGTGTAGGTAGATGCGATGAAAATTTTAGAGAGCAACATAATTTCACCTTTGTCATACCCCATCTTGAATATATGGAACGAGGCGGATGAAACGTGTACCCACGACCTCGAGAAAAAGCAGCTTAGGGCGATAGGTTTAGTTAAAAAGTACTACATTATAGAAGAAAGCGTTACGAAAATGCTCTCAAAATTAGGCAGAGAAACCTTGAAAGAAAAGGAGCTTATGCTGCAATTGCTTGATAAATTCAGAGAAAGTAACTTTGCAGAAGATGTAATCGGTATAACGTGACCACCCTACCACTTCGGTCGATTAGACAATGAGCGCTAAATAAGAGAAATAGACGCGAGGACAGGTCGTTTTAAGGACTCATTCTTTCCACGAATGATAAGCGATAACAATAAGCTAAAGAGGTAGCTCGAAGGTTCAGTGTTCACACCCCATGCTACACGCCGAAAAGCAGCCTGTAGGGTGTAAATGTAAACGTAGATGTGGATGAAAGGTTCCTGACCCCGTCCTAAAAGGACCGCCCAAGGGTTTTAGGTCGAAGAAGATTATTTGCTATAAAAATGTGTAAATTATGAATTCATAATATGTTAAATCAACGAACGATACGCGACAGTGCCCGATTGCGTATATACACTGCATATCCTCTGCCACACGCCGAAATGCAACTTTGTACACATATGTAGACAGGAAAAATATACTTTCTGTATTCGAAGGTCATAATATCCCGGAGCTGAGCCTCAAGCACCAACTTCTATCTTTGGTACCGATTGTTTTTCGTACATAGCTTTTGTCATTAAGGATTATCAATTATATCTTGTATTCTAATCATGCAGAGGAAAATGCAGTTTCGAGATTTTGTGAGATACTCGAGTAATGTTGCAGGAATCTGCGGATTTAACGGCATTCCCTTCACTGCGTACAAGGTAAGCTGTCAGTTATGCAGGGTTATGGTCGTCTTGTGAGGTTTTACTGTCGTTGTTTGATGTAATCTCACTGTTTGAAAGCGTGCCATCCGAAAAGAGCCTGCTGTTTCTGTTTTCATACTCCTTCAAGTAATTGTTGAAAATGCAAACAAAAGATACTGGATACATCTCTGTCTGAAACATTCTATTTAAATTTCTCGTCCTCATAAAAGGGCACACATAAGACAAATTACAAAGTTGTTTCAGCGATAAAAGTCGTCAGCCACTGAGAAACCTGGTCAAATAATGCTTTTACTTCAAAATCATTCGCTTAAAAATGTGGGAAATTCTGCTGGATTCAGTCTATGTTTCAAAACTATCATTATCTAGCCATGAGTCTTGAATCAGCTTATGCAATGACGAAATAAGGCGGTCATAGTTCTTTAAAGATATTTTCAATATTGATACCTAGCTCTCCATAAGTAATTGTGCTATTATTTTAAGTAGCGTTATAGAACTACTTATAAACAAGGCAAGTCATACCTCATGACATCAAAATCGGGGTATTTTCCAACATTAAAACGGTACAAAATGAGGGAATTTCCTTGTGTGATTATCATTGATTGTTTACTTAATTTTAGATTAGATATTTCCTGAATGAATCAGAGCCGTTTCGTACAATGTTCTTAACCAGAGATAAATCTCCGATGGTCTTGACGCCACGGTCTTGGTTAGCTCAAATTCACCGGTGAACAGTATTGTAACGAGGAAGTATACGAATATGATTTATTCAGACTTAGCACCGAAAGGTATTTCAACTATATCAATGTTTTTTCCGCTTTTATAAAGTTTTTTGGGTATTTTTTATTTAATTTTTTTATAACTAAAATAAAATGAACAAAAAATGATCAATTAAATTTTAAAAGTCTTAAAATTTTTTCTAAAGCAGAGAAATCCGAATTTTAGACGCGAAGGCATGGATATAAGAAAAGCTACCCAATAAATTTAATGGGCGGTAACTACGAGATGAAAAGTTCGAAAACGGGACTGTTTCGAAGAAGAGGGGACGCATGGTAGACCTTCCTAGAATGCTCTCTTATGTTGAAGAATGTCAAGTTAAAGCTCATCTCTATGTCTGTCGAACCCCTCCCGAGCTATATATTTTTTCATGAAAAATCACCTGTGGTTGCATTTCTTATTCATAGGGCGAAGGATCAGACGTATTATTACAGAAAAGTGCATCAACGAAGTCTTTTGCAACGTGAAGCTTGTCACTGCCGAAGCTGTTTTCTCGCTTCTACATTTGCTCTTCGCATTGTCAGGAACATTACTTGCCTTTTTAAAGCACCGGTTTACGCATGAAATGCCCCGAAACGAGATGCTATGCGTTCGATAAGAGGAGAGGTATCATTAAAAGATGTAAATGCTCCGTTAAAATGACTCTGGGAACAATGCAGAGCGTGAGATATGCGATCCGCCCTATCGCCCACGCTCATGTCGGAAGCGGGCTCAAAAGTGAGATTATTTTGAAGCGACGAGGAGGGATTGAGATACACAGATAGTGTGGTAGAAATATAGGTGTGCACGTTGTAATGCTAGAAAATGGGTGAATTAACTCGACGAGAGGCTAAATATAACGAAGAGAATATTGAAGCACTCTGTATTTGGAGAGCCATTCCATCCGTATGGAATATATTTACTATATTGCATTCCATCGTACAATTATCTCGCTCCACAAAAGGAAGTTAGCATTTACAAAAACTTCACTATGCTAAAGATGCAATCAAAATTCACAGATGAGTGACAGAACGGCGAGTTGGAAATGTATCTTTTTACCGAAATGATAATTCACTTTAAGCAATATTTTTATGATTTCGTACCTAGTTGAAAAGAATGAATTTAATGGTTTTTGTAAACATTTTAAGGCTATACTAATTTGTAAAGCATATTTATTAACCATGTTGACGCTGTTGCCACCCTGGTATCTAATAATGTTTTAATAAATTTCAAAAAAATATTGTTATAGAGATGCATACAGAAAAATATATTACATAGAATATTGTATATAGGATATATAACAGAGAAATTATAGTTAAATAAACATAAAAAGTGGAAATTTCCGATAATCTAGAAACTTACCAAGGATTTAAGAAAATTTTCGTTGGAGCTCATCTCCAGTTAACTTTTAAGATACTATTTTGTAGTGAAGACTCCTCTAGATTGATAGTGTTCCTTGTTAAACTTCACAATCAGGTTATAATTCAAGCTCCTCGTCATGTCCTTGGCAAATTGTTAGTACTACAGAGCCATAAAGGAGGAATATCGCCCCCTCGCCCCTCACCCTGTATACACCAAACATGATAATGGATACTCGATAAACGAATAATGATAAGTTATACGATCGCTTTCATAATTTTCTTATACAACTGAGGAATCAATTAGGTCACACAAGAACACACTTTACCTATTATAAACCTTGAGATAGAACTCTTGTATAATATTAGGAATAAAGAAATAATATCAAAAACATGAGATTATATGTATTTACAAAAGTTAGAATCATAAATTCACATTGCGCTTTGCATTCTTGAAGAAGCGACACTTTCCATTTATAAGTGAACTCTCAATTCAACTGACAGCGCCAAAGGAAGTTGACCTAGAGAACCTGTGTCGAGGAAACTGAGATGACGATATTTATATCATATTCGTCTAGAAATTAAAATTACGGGTAATGGAAAATCTAACGTTTTAAGAAGTTAGAAAGAGTTTAATGCCAAGAAAAATGTTTTCTTTTATTTTCAAAACTTTACATCGAAAGGGAAATATGTACCAATCTTTTCTTCGACTCATTCTTCACAAAAAATGCATGTGGCTGCTCTTGTTCCTTCCTTTGACCTTTCGAGCGTCATTCAAGTATCTCTTGTCGCAGTGAAGTCTAGGCAACACTTTAGTGAAAAATACGCAGATACTAGCGGTCAAGTTCCCGGGAATTTCCAGGGTAAAATCAAGGGTTATGAAATGAATGTCTAATCTTCAGTTGGGAGTAAAAGCCCACCCACATAAAGCCTTCGAGAAGTCGAAGGTTAAGGAAAAGAAACAAAGAAGAGTATCCTTTGCAACCAAGTATCGGGAAGGGACCGAGAAACCGTAAAGAAAAAGAATGCTCGGAGTAAAAAGAGCGAACGGGAATCATTTTAAAGCGAGAACCTTAACCGTTAAATGCTTGTGAGAGGGCATATAGGTGAGCGAGAGTGTGGTAGTATAGGGAGGGTGCTTCGGAGATAAAGAGGAAGAGAGGTTTGAGAGGAACAAAGAGCTAAAGCGAGGTGGGAGAGGCGTTGACTTTCCTCCCCGTGCTTGAAGGGTTTTACGAGGGATTTTTTGAAGCCGGAGGTCTAGTCACAATGCCATGGTTAGGGCTAGCTTGGGGTCAAACGCACGTTTTTTCCCAGTACCGAAGGAAGTGAAAGAAAATGAGATAAGCCTATGCGTGAGATGTGGAATTTTGTCGTCAGGTATGGCGAAAATATGAGTCACCAGAAAGGGATTCGTTCCTTCTCTCGAAATTCCTTCCAAATATAATGCATATTTTATGTTGTTTAATTCATAAACCTTTTTCTGCACGAACTCAGATATGATTTCACTCTTTCGGCGAGTTTGGTCTAAAATGGTCTGCCTTACACCTAACTTCTGAAGTTATTACATGATAAAATCAAATTTACTTAAAAACGACTGGATTAAATCAACTTACATCAAGAAAAGTAATTTTTAAACGTGCAAACCAACTCAGGAAGTTGTGAGGAGGAAATCTTCAACTCAATTTACACGAAATAAACCCAAGATGCGGAAGAATGCTCGTACAAGAAGGATGAATCATTTCCAATGAAATAGAAATGATGTTCCTTGGAGGTTATATGTCCCTTCTGCATCCTTCTTGGTTATATGTCCCTCGTGGGGTCTTATGTGTCGAATCTCTACATGGAACTCAAATCAAACGTAAGAAAGAGAGAGAAGGCTAGCTAGCTGTTACAATAAGAGAACATCTAATAATTAAAACACATGGAATCCGAAATGCGACAGCAAAAATAAAGAGGGAAAATAGCATGTTTACCTGGGAAAATAATGGAAAAATGAAAGCGATAAGTGAACGAAAGATTATCGAGAATAATTTGAATTGAACTGGATAAAAGAAAGATTTTGCACTAATGTAGAAGGGAGTTGAGATTGGAATAATTCCGGTACTTTGGATCGAATCAAAGTATCAGTAACGAAATAGATGGTTACGGAGAAGAAATGAGAGTTGTTTCGAGGAAATAAATAGTACGTAGTTTCAGTGAAAATGTTTGGGTATACTGTAACACAACCGTTTGCAAGCAACCGATTCGAAGCCAATTCATCCCCTACCGGAGATGAGTTTTGCATGCATTTGTGTGATGCATTTATGAAGAATTTCATTACGGCCATTTTGAAGCAAAGATAAACATATGGGTGGAATATTTCCGGGCGGTTGCTATTCTTCCAGGTCGTATTAAAGTATTGCGAATGAATGGATATAAAATATGTAGACACAAACCACATCAAAATGCAGAATAATCATTTTATGTAAGATTGTGTAGTTTATTGGTGTGGTCACCTAAGGTCATATTCGTGCGTCATTTGTCCTATATTCACTTTATAAAACCGACCCTTGGGTTCAACCGATTTAGTTCCTCCATTATTACATTTTCTTAGAGATGAAATACGTTTTCTCACGTACAATTTCGACTATCAACTTTACTAATTAATTGTATGCGGTGCCGCTACGGTCCACGATGTGGACCGTAGCGGAACCGCAAGAAAAGAAATGGGAACGTAATTATGTATTAGATTACACTTATCACAAAAATACCATATATTTCGTTGAATATTATGAAATCTTCTCATTAATGTTTGGCCTCTTTAGATCGGGCACTTTTTAGGAAATGCTATTCTGCTGAAGAGAGTATGGAAAGGAGTGACGGAAAGAAGGAGTTATAGTGAGAGAGACATTGGCATCGGTCAGCTTTTAACATAAGAATTATGAGTAAATGGGGAGATTAGACGAGGGCATTACGACTTGTGGAACAATGCTTGGCTTGTTAATGTCAATCGTCGATGACCAGATTCCTGTGTGATGTGTTATTCTTATTGGTTCAGGTTTTATGATTTGGAAGAATAATAATAATTGCTGAAAATAAAAGGCTACCCAAAAAAAGGAATATAACATATTTTACATGAAAGTTATAAGATAAATTTGCACCGCAGGAGTTCATTTTATGAATGTGCATAAAAGGCAAAAAACATTTATTCACATATTTAACCAAATCGAGATCAGAATTTCGTTAAGCCTTTATTAAACCTGTTAAGTTAAACATTTTGTTTGGGTTAAATATCATTTAATTACTGGGCAGATTAAGTCCCAGCTTCAGATGTGTGGCTAACCTAAGGCAAGATAAACTAAACAGGTGCCCATTTTTCATTGTTACAGAACTCGGCATTCACACAGCAATCGTTTGATTCTCGTTATTTAACTTTCGAAAGTAAAACGTAATGGGTGATAACGTCAAAATTAGACTGAATTTTCTCTTATTGATCAACTTCTACCTGCTGGGTACGACTGGAAAGTTACTTGGTGATTGCACTTCCCGGTGCAAGTTGAATCACCGAGCAACGCTGAACATTCTACGGTTATTATGAGAAAGGTACGTAACATCTCCTTATGTTTAAAAACACCGATATCGCTGATTGCTGCGGCCTGCGGTTACCTCGCTTACTGTTTGAAGCCGGCTTGGGTCAGATCTCTCAAGTCAAAGAAGAGGGAATGGTTGATCTTGACATCCAAACTCGATCGTTATGTTCTCCAGAGTTAGAATGAAGAACCTTCCCCCGTCGTCGAAGGAAGAACTGTAATTTTACGAGGGTATTACCGAAACCCGAAAGTAACGTTCTCACCCGGTACGTCTGTCGACGTCGCAATATAAAATTAAGCGTTGAGGCGCTACGTATATTATAAAAAGAAAACTGCTATTGCTTCCACTCATTCTACAGCAATCTTCGACTGAAAATTTTATTTTCCATTTACAACCTCGCCTTCAATTAAGATATATATTTATATTAAAACTATACTGTCGTTGAAAGAATCTACCGATAATGAAATAGGTAAACTGGGAATAAAAGGCCGGAACCGGACCCGTTTGATAGTGAAATTTCTCTAAATGGTCCATAGGAGTAAGACGTTGACAGCTTAATTACTTTTCTCCGTTCAATAACCACACTTACTGCTGCTGAGATGAATTGCTACATTTCCTAAACATCGGTCATACAGGGTATTGTACCTTTTGTGCGTAACGTAAGAGTAAGATTTTCTAGAGAATAATTTCGAAAGAGGAGGTTTTCGGTATCCATTGGAGAAAGTTTTGAATAGAATACTTAGACAAAACGATGGATAATTCTAATATCTTGAATGTTTTAAACGATTGATCCATAGTTGAACGAAATAGTTCAGCTATGGGTAGCTTACGTCCGCTATGCGTCCTGACCTGGCTCTACTTCTTCTCTTTAAAGTAGAGACATTCAAATTCATTACTAACTTATGAGCGAACCTATTTAAAACTTTCTACAAAAAGTTAGAAAAAAGTAAGAAAATCAGAAATCCCGCTTTCTGGACAAGTGTTCTAACCCATAAACTACCATGTGGACTCAATCCCACTCTGTTAACGGAATTATATGTGATGAAGGCAAATGGCGCTCCACATAGTGGCACCATCCACCGCCAGAGGTCCTCATCGATCCAGCCGACTCGATTTTTTTTTAGGAATTCACTCCTAAGGAAATTACAAGAATGAGAGATAGGTATTTAACACTTTGTTAACGTTATGGTACGGCTTTTTCGAAGTTATTTGCTTACTTTTACGGGCTAAATAATTCTGTGTGGTTGTTTTTTAATTTTACTTCACAATTTATGCCAATGCGCTTACGCTGGTTTGGAAATTTTATCTATGGAAGCGATTATGGATTCTTCCCCGTAATGAAAAGTTTAAGCACTTTAGATCTATCACCGAAGGAATATATATTTTCTGCCATTGCAATTACTATATGAGCTTGTTTTTCTTTTGAAATTGTCGTCATAAATTACTTCGTGGTAGATAAATGGAGGACGTTTTCTATCTTTCATTTATTAGACCTGTTGAAAGCGTTCTTATCTCTAATCGATCTGAGGCATTCTTTGCTTCAACTGCTTTCTATGTGATCTACAGTTTGTGCAAGATATACCTAAAGGGTTCGTGCATTACCTATTGAAATACCTATGTGTGGGTGGGCAATGCACTCACTCGATAAGTATTAAAGCTCTAGAGTATAATGGCCCTGCATATGTTAGAGTCATAAAAAATCATCCCTCGCTGAATCGCAAAATGGAAGGATTATAAATTGCAATTAACAAAAAAAGTGATAGAGCAAAATTATTAACGATTGAATGGTCTTTCCCATGCGTATCGTACCTATGTTTCTGGCTTGACTTGATCGAATAATATTATTCTTATATAAATTAATGAAAAGTCCACAAATTATTATTACAAATAAATAGTCATCCATGCATAGGATGTTAGATTTTCTTTGATAATTGAAAAAGAAAGGCTTTATCTGTTTATGCTTTGACCGGTTTTCACTGCATTGATTTTAAGAGCAAGAGGTTCTATCGTTATGAACTCTTTCATCTCTGAACCAATCTAAATCTTTCTTTTCAGAAACGGATGAATTTTATTAATAGGGCCATAGTACAGCCTTTCAAACCTGCCTATTAAAACTTAACGTTATTCGTAATGAATTTGACCCTTTTGCGCTTTCAGATCTTCCGCACCACGGAAGCACCTACGGGCCTTTAAGGGTTTAATTTGAAGCCCTGATCTCTCGCGATTAGCCGAGTCCCTCGACCGAAGCAAATGAGAGGGTGAGGAGCGACGGACGCGGTTAACTAACAACGCCTCTTAAGCGCGGAAAGTCTTCTCCGATTACTACCTCTAAAATGGCGATCCGAGTAGGCGGCTGGGAGTAAGTGGATAGCGGTTATAAAGGGACGTTTAAAACTCTGTGGGGCAGTTGTCGACGAGGAGGAGTGGCTGTAATCACTCACAAGCGGGGCACTCGTCGCCTCACTTGAACTTCTTCCTTTTCTAAGGGCGGATCCATTGCGGAAAGATCTCCGCATCCCGGAGTCATATTTAAACCTGTAACGCTCATGCTATTACGATTTCCATCGGGATAGTCTAAGCGCTTTATAAACGTTGATAGCAACCGTTCCATTTTGTGCGATGCATAAATCCTGCGACTTGGAGCTAGATCGGAATTTATGGGATGGTGTAATATAATTCCGATTTCATGGAGATCTTACGATTTCAAATTCGCAGCTTCTTAGATTTTATGGAAAATGAGCGAATGTTTGAAATGAGAAAATGATACAATTCGACAAACGGATTTATCATACGGATTTAGTTAATGGGAATTATATATTCAATACGACAGCTTGAAAATGAGGTTATAATTATAATTATCTAATCACTTAGACGATCGACAAAGTACCTGATAAAAACTTGAATATCTATAAAATCTTGATAAGTAGTCTTATCAATCGACACTTGGAGTGATTTCACCATTATGAGTTGAAAATGGTTACGAAAGTGAATTCCAAAAATTAAAATTCTAGAAGTAAATACAATGGTACAAGTTTCGTTTCCATTCTTAGTAACTGATAACATTTCTTTAAAAAATAATCCTTTTCTTTTTAAATCAACAGAAAAATAAAGCAATGTAATGCATTTCTCATGGAGTGTTGAATGATATTATCGTTGTAGAAATTTGATTGTTGTTAAGATATTGCTATGTTATAATACCTTACCGAATTATTTACAATTTCAAGAAAAGGGAATGGAAGAAAATAATTATTCTCTATCAATTGAAGTATCTTCCTTTTGCTTTATCCTTTAGGTATGTGTAATAGTTACCACAAGTTTCGCGAAAGCTATTCTTAATTCCGTCAAAATATTAGCTTTGGATTCGATGTATCGAAAACAAGTTTTAAACTGACTTCATGGTTTCATTTGTAGAAGATTCGGAATTGGTCACTGATAATATTGTTATCAAAATTAATTGTAACCTCTCCCTGAGGTCTGACAAAATTTCAAATGAGGTTATTAAAAATTATCACGTTAAAATTATTTTTAGGTTTTAAATAAAGTTATACAGAGAAAGGTTATCTTGCATGAAAAAACCATGTACATTAGTTCCTTTTGCTATTATTTCGTTAAATGGAGAGGTCTAAAACTTTGTCATACTTTTCTTTTACATTGAAAGGTTCGTTAGAGAAATTTCTTCGCACTCCGAAGTATTTCCTCATCTTAGACATACAAGTCTCAACCCTTTTCTCTCAAAGGAGCTTACCAATCTTTCCTTCCCATTAGTGCCGTCTGAAGGATAAACGCATTGCCCATTTCCGATTTTCAGTCGCGATAAACGGTAAATAGTCGTGCCAATAAAACCGACAGGGGTGGAGTGAATTAGAACACAGCGTCGATCGTAAATCTTCCATATTGAGGTGATCCGCGTTAGCGCCGTTTACAAGTAAATGGATGTCGATTACCGCTAGACATTCATTTAATCTATTTATCTATTGGTGAGATTCTTTTTACTTGGTCTACAGGGAAGAGGATTAATTTTAAGCTTTCATCAGGTCAATGCGGTTTGAGGTTAGAGGCTTGCTTTCAATCTCGCCAGTCTAGTTATCCTCTTGCCCGTGAGAGATGATGTTCTTTTAGCTTCATGAGTAGGAAGTGAAGAAAATGGATTGATGAAAATATTATATGACTTTTTCATTCGCATAACTAAGGCAGTAGACAGCGATGGATATCAATAGTTAGTTTTGAAAGCGTTAGTTACATATATAAAATATTAAAGATCCGAGAAAATTGGTAATTATGCATTTATTTCCCGAAAGAAATGCCTAATAAAATGTCAACAACTTCATGGTAATAAAGAAGAAGAGTTTCCAAATTACGATAATTTGGTGTAAGCTGGTGTAACTTCTCCATGATTACACTGTAAAGAAAAGCATTTGGAAAGCTCTAAAAATAATTTTATTCTTATGGATGGCCGGCTTTGTTCAGGCTATTCATCCCGGAAAAAGTTTCCAGGGACGACCAGTTTTGTTAAATAATTACACGATTAGGTAATGCGTAATGATGTATAATAATGTCACGGTTTAAGGCTAATACTCCGGTAAACGTTGCAATTTAATTTCAACAGAGGGCAGCACCACTAGGGTTAATTTACTTTAAAACTTAATGGTGAACGGTTCATCCAATTTTCAATCTGCAAAATGTTTTATACATTAGAAACCCATATATAATGTTCGCTATCCAAAGAAAAACACGTACTTTATATTCTTATTAGTTCTTTGGAAAAAAAATTTGTTATAAATAATATATAAAAAATTTCGAGGTAGTAAATTTGAAGACTTGACTATTTTCTCAAAAACACGCAGCAACTTTTGGGGTTTCTAGACGAATTGATCAAGAGAATGTTTTAAGAGATCAAATCACATTTTGCAGCGCCACCTCGACTGTGGCGGCAAAACATATGCCAGAGGTGGAGGCAATGTTATGATACCTTTAGAGAACGGCAGCTGCTTGAGAAAACTCACGCTATAAGTCTTGAGGAATGTGTGTGTTTGTGTCTGTCGATCCTACAGCATCGGAAGGGTTTTGATTACCTCAAATGACTTTTGCAATTTCGCCCTCTTCCTTGTTTTCACTTGCAAAGATTTTTGACAGAAGTTAATCAGAAATTTAGTTGGAAGGAATAATTGCTTCGAGACAGGGAAAACCTCAAATACTTGTGAGAGCTAAAATATGCCTCCGAAACAGCGCATTTGTTAATTACTTCCGAGAAAACGGAATGTGCAATAATTTTCGGTCGTGGTCGGAACTCTGAATATCACCGCATTTGCTGTGCACAATAGACCACTACCATTCAAAGTCTTGACCAATTCTTCTCAAAACTCTTCTGCTATGTATCCATATCTTCCCTTACGCACGATACCTACCACAGAGAACCTACAGTCAGCGGGTTCCCTCAGCAATTCATTTTCCGTAACACTTGCTTTCTTTTCATTTTATTCACTGTTTTTGGTTTCCCTTGCTCGTTTATCATTTCCCAAACCTCTCTTCCACTGCCAATGTAAACATTTGATATGGAACACAAAAAAAACCCTCAGTACTTGAAATTTTGTGAGAAAGAACTGATTCTCTCTCGTTCTGATCGTTTGTTGGATCGAAATATTTTCAGAAGTATCGCATTCTAGTACAACATTTTCACGCTTTTGGCGGTTTCTTTTATCGTCACTCGGCAGGCAGGCAGGGAGCGGGGGTTCGAAGAGCTCCGGAGATAGATTGATACGCCACACGATACGTACTTCATCCCATTTTAACTGATAACCGAGTTTCCTTATTGGAGTCTTCCCATGGAAGCATTGTTAATCGTTGTGAATTTTCTCGACACCGTAAAGCATGCTAGCTAAGAGATGCGGCTGGGTATATTCCGAAACTAGTTATTTTTCAGAAGGGAACATAATTTTTATTACAGAAATTTAGATCACTCACTGAAAGTATAATGCACGAGCTTCTGGAAACGGAATATGAAAACACAACATCATTCACCCATGAAATATTGAAACTCTCCTCTTAAAACATTCTCCTGATCAAACCATAGGTACATTCATCTAGAATTCCAAAAGTTGCTGTGTGTTTATAAAAAAAGTTCTTCAACTTGACTACCTCGAAATGTTTTATAAATTATTTATAAGAAAAGCTTTTTCCAGAAAACTGGAAAGAATGTAAAGTACTTATTTTTGAAGGATTTGGTGCTTTCCCGGTGAATGATACTTATTTTTCTTTGCATAGCGAAAATTATGTGGTTTTCTAATGCACAAAACATTTTGTAGGTTGAAAATTGGATGAACCGTTCACAATTGAGTTTTAAAGTAAATTTGACCCTAGTGGTACTACTACTTTACATGAGTGGGCGGTCCCACTATTTTAATTTAAGCAAAGTCTTTAGAAAACAAAGGGATGCCATCATAATTGAGCTCATCATATAATAAAGCGGTCCTATAATTCTGGTTTATCTATCTATTCAAGTTCTATCATAATTCAAGCTAACTTATCATTAAATTAAGTGGTTCTAAGATAAATCAAGCTAATGTATCATAAAACTAAGCCGTCCTACTATAATTTAAGATTACATGTCGTAAAAGTAAGCGATTCTATTATAATTTAAGCATATTTTTCAGAAAAGAAATCGGTCCAATAATAATACAAACTAGATTATATATAACTTAGCGTTCCTATCATAATTTATGCTTACCTATCATAAAAACTAAGCGGTCTTTCTATAATTTAAGCTAACTCTTCATAAAACCAGGTGCTCCTATAATATCCCATTCCTTCTTATTAGAAAATTAAGCGGTTCCCTTAACATCTAAGTTACCTCAACATGAAACAATGCAAACTACGATTTCATCATAAAACTAAGTGATCGCATCATAAATCAGCCTGAGTCTTCACTAAGCTAAGTTAATCTCTGATAAACCATTCTGAACAGAGCGTGGTCATTACCAATTACACAAACTCATCATAAACTAAGAATTGTTAAATCAACAGCTTCTGAAAAACTTTCTAGCCCTTTCTAAAGCAAGATAGTGCATCACAGAGGCATTTACATTTGTAAGTCAAATCAGTGTTGTCATCTGCTTTTTATTTGCTTCTATAGGTATATCTATGAGAGATAAAAAAAACTATTTCAAGGTAGAAAATAAAGGTATTCGTTATTTTCTGATTATGACTGTCCTAATCTCTTACATAGTCTGAAATTAGCATAGCTTTTTATAACTTTGATTTAAATAACATGTCCTAATTCTTAGGTTTAATGTATTTTCACGTATATTTAATGTATTTTTATCTATACCGACAAATATTCTCATTACCAGAACATATAGGCTATTTGACAGTCATTTTAATCTTACATAAATAGTACTCTGCGCGGACGCGGATATATTAACTCAAAATAATAACAGGTTGTAGTATTTGAATGTAGTGGGACCGAACAATGGCCTACTGAATACCTCTTAGTGATCGTTCCATAATACCAAAGAATTCGTAATCAATGGATTTACATCTGTCCAATATTCCCTCAGAGAAGCAGATCGCCCCCCAAAAACTCAACTCACCTACAGATAGAAATCTTAAAACTTCTTCGGAGGATGATACATAATAGAGAGAGAGATAGTCAGATTATCATTTAATAGATTCCTTCAAATATCTAGTATGAGTAATATTATAGTATTTGCATATGTCGAGTATTTCCTATAATATAATTCCTATAGTATAATTCTTCCTAAATGAAAAAACTCGAAATAATTACAATTAATTATCAAGGAAACACTTCCTGTAAAACATATACCTTTTATGTAACAAAACTTTTTGTAATATTTCCAAGCTTCCATTTTTATCACTAGAAGTCCTATACGAAGTCGTAATTCATGCAAAGTTTCATTTAGTGTATTACAAGACTGAACGAGATCCGTTAATTTTGAATTATATAAATGAATATTCTTAAATGAAACAGTAATTGATACTTACAAACGCTTAAATCCGAAAAAAATGTATTCCTAACACAGTAATCGATTTTCGCTTCTTTTAGCATCACTTTACTGAAGTTTTTTTATCTACCTAGTCTCCAATGCATAAACCTGTAAATGTTATTACTCCATGACTTGACGTTTTGACGTCCTATGCATGTGTCCTTTGATCAGCCGATGATGGAGGGAAGGGAGGATTTGGAGGAAATACCTAAAGCCCTAAGAAGTGGACCCCCCAGTCCCTTGTGACGTGCATTGAGGTTCATCCCTATTCATATCCCTCTGCCACAGGTCCTTTAGCAAGTTCCGACCTATAGACGGATAGACCGACAGCTAAGAAGTGAGAACTTAGTTACCTCACCGCTGGAGAAGAAGGTGAAAGAAAGGTACCTGTAAGAGATACCTGCTTTTATAGGCCTCAAACGAGGCTAGGGACGACAGATGCATGACTTCAATCGCCCCCTACAGAGCAGGTGGTTAATACATATAGATGCACTTTTATCTAAGCTACAGGAACATAATACTGCCTCCGATGCNTGCTATTACAGAACTTCGTGAATTCAGGGTAATTGATCGAATACCTGCTTTTATAGGCCTCAAACGAGGCTAGGGACGACAGATGCATGACTTCAATCGCCCCCTACAGAGCAGGTGGTTAATACATATAGATGCACTTTTATCTAAGCTACAGGAACATAATACTGCCTCCGATGCATTAAAATTTTAATTGGCAGAAATAAACAGCAACTTGTTTAGAGAAATTCAGGTCTTACTGCCCGTGAATTCATTACCACTGGAGTTTTCATTACTTGTCTCAAAAGACAATGACAGATGAGGCTGAATTGCAAACTTTAAAAAGCTATTGGACTAATAGACGTTTGTTAGAATGAAATTCAGCTTAAAAAAGAACTATTTCTGCTAGAAAGATTGCCTCATTTCTATGATAGATTAGTTTTTAAAAATTAAGACTCACACACGTGATTCTCGAGTTAAGAGGAAAGTATCAGACTACTCACAACGGGATGTTTTCATCAGGATATTAAGTCTCTGTACTTAGCTGTAAAAAAGGAACACAATAATTAGTATAGAGGTATACTCTTATAGAATACATAAATATTGCATTGCATCCTGTTTTGGAATTGTAATATAAAATATCACAAGTTAGCCTTTTTAAGAAAGCTCCAATGCATAGTTAATTTGATTCAGATAAGTCTATGTCAAAATTAACTTTTTAACGATTCACAAACTGATATTCAACTAAGAAGAACATAAAATCATCCCCATTTTTATGTAAATAACTTTGTTACTATTAAGCAGCTTATCTAAGGAAAAATTCAATTGAAGTTTATGTAAGAAATAATGTTATGGTACAGGTGTTTAACATTGATGGAACAATTACTATATATTTAATTTTGAGGATGACTGAAGTTATGGAATGTATCTATATTACTTCATCCCATTTTAACTGATAACCGAGTTTCCTTATTGGAGTCTTCCCATGGAAGCATTGTTAATCGTTGTGAATTTTCTCGACACCGTAAAGCATGCTAGCTAAGAGATGCGGCTGGGTATATTCCGAAACTAGTTATTTTTCAGAAGGGAACATAATTTTTATTACAGAAATTTAGATCACTCACTGAAAGTATAATGCACGAGCTTCTGGAACGGAATATGAAAACACAACATCATTCACCCATGAAATATTGAAACTCTCCTCTTAAAACATTCTCCTGATCAAACCATAGGTACATTCATCTAGAATTCCAAAAGTTGCTGTGTGTTTATAAAAAAAGTTCTTCAACTTGACTACCTCGAAATGTTTTATAAATTTTTTGTAAGAAAATTATTTTTCAGAAAACTGGCAAGAATGTAAAGTAAATTTTTTTCTTTGCATAGCGAAAATTATATGGTTTTCTAATGTACAAAACATTTTGCAGATTGAAAATTGGATGAACCGTTCAAAGTTGAGTTTTATTGTAAATTTTACCCTAGTGGTGCTGCCATCTGTTGAATTTAAATCGTAACTTTTGCCGGGATGATTAGCCTTAA
>KZ308341.1:1092731-1119051 GCA_000376725.2 Ladona fulva | reverse complement strand
AATATTAATTTTAATTATTTAAATTAATTTTATAAATGTATAAAATTATAGATATGTGTTCATAGATATGTGTATTAAAACGCGATATACCTTAAAGTACTTATCAGTGCCCGTAAAACTCAGCCTGTCGACACACATTTCAAGCAATGAAGTGTGAAAAAATTTCGACGGCCGTCAACAGCCGTTTTTCCTTAACTTTGACCGGTTATAACCTCTAAATGCCGAAACACAGAGACTCAAATACAGGTGGATCTGATAGTCCTCATGAAGGACAACAATAATATACTTGCCAAAACATTTTTTTTTTAAGTAGAAAAATTGATTTTTGGCCAGCTTCTTCTGATTTGGTCCCACTGTGCGTCGGCAGAAGTTCTGCCGACGCACAGTGTTCTGACCTGGTGGAGATCCCGTGGAGAATTCGTATATATCATACGCCAGGAAAGCCTCAAATCTTTCATCATATCCTAGATAATTTTGCTCATCAGAAAGAAGTAAAAGCTGTTAAAAGGTATCTTCTTTTGTTACAATACCTAATTTTATACGTTATGTATGCTTGAAAAATCACAGAACCGAAAGCTAATTAAAACCTTAACAAATTCGAACTCCGCGCGTAATTAATTACGCTGAAAACAAGCCCATGCCAAGAATTTCGATTTAAACTAACTATAGTGAAGTTTTAGGAAATGTCAAATAATTCATAATACCCCATTTTGAAATCAATGTCAAGGAAAAAATATTTCTTCGTCGCAGGTTATGTTCCCACTTTTAATAAAGAGCTATAATTCCGTTAAGAATACAAAACATTATCCTCCTTTCCATGGAAAGCATTCCCTTTACTCTGAGCAATTCCTATAATAATTGCGGTAAATTCGGAGGACAGTAAGGTAACGTTCTTCAATTATTTTAGTATTAATTTCAAGCAAACACGAAAACAATCAGAAACTGCGCATTTTAAGAAGAGTGACTATATTCTTTATAATTCTAAAGGCTGGACTGTCGTTAGCTATCAAAAGTTATCAAAATAGCTCTCAAAACTATGAATTATTCGTCAGAATTGCCTACAAACGGACCCTTATCACCTTCAAATAATAGGTTCATGAGATACAGAAATTGTCTTTTAATTTAGGAAGGCTATATATGTACTATTTCCAAACCTTCTCTAAGGAAATATTATTTTGAAGGGAGATCTAATATTCCTGTAATCCCAACATGTATGGAAAATGTATGGTACATACAATAGGTAACACGCAACCCGTTTAAGGAAAACAGCTTTAAAACCAACTCAGTAGATTAAGATAATACCACGCGAAAATCATTGATTTCGGAAGAATATATAAAACCTACAATTGGTAGGGAATCATTGTTGGGATATTTTGTTTTCATCAAGGACTATGCGAAAAATTTCGCCTCTATTTGCGTAACGAGATTATTTGACTACTAAAATCCAAAACAGCAATCGTTAACAGCAAAATTGTTAATAAGGTTTTTAAATGAAAGTTTAAAGTTTCATCCTGAAGGAAACGAAAACATTCCGAAAGAAAAATAAATTCGAGTGACTAATTGCTTTAAGGAAAGTCCAGCTTGTACTTCGGAAGAAAGGAAAAGAACTGAAGGTCGTTTGAGGGGATATCGGTCTAACTGTACTATTTGGAATAGATAAAGTCGCCTGTTTAGGTAATAACATGGCAGTGAAAGGAACGAAAATGGAAAGCAAAACATCAATAAGCCTTGAAAAGAGCTCGTCGTTCTTAAGTAAACACATTTTCACGTTTTCTTAAAGAATTACTTAAATAAAGAGTAAGGGGTACTGTGTCTTTAAAACGGACAAAGTAACAAACGAAAGTTGATATAAAACAATGCAATATAACACAAACAGCATTAATTAGTCATAATGTATGTAATACGATACGAAATGATAGAGAGAAAGTTGATTTATTCAGCGGTCCAGCATTTTATAGACTTACAGCAGTTTTTAAAAGGATATTTTCCGAGCAATTTTGAAATGTATCATAACCAAATATTTAAAATATGAAGCTGTATTATGATATATATGTTTCGTAAAGAAAATTTAATTAAAACGGAATGAAAAATATCTTTAAATGCATCAGATTTTTAACGTATGTGCAAAGAGATAATATTGGCAATGAAATGTTAATATAAATCCTCATTACCTTATGTTGAAACTCCGCAGAGCAGCAATTCTCCGTCGACTTCGATGACTTCCAAAGGACTTTGAAAACAGGAGAATCACTCATTCGCAAAAGAAACATCGTCCAGGGAGTGCATTCACTATCTCAATATCTGAAAATATAGAAATACACGATTTAAGAACAAAGAATTGACTTCAATTTAACAAGTCATTTTCCCTAAAGACAGGTCGTGCATGAACTACCACTGATAATTTTAAAAGAAGGACTTTCATTACTTTCAAATCAGTATTTCCTAAATCATTTAGTCTCATGATATTTGGCTATAGCCACCAGAATTGGTCGAAAAAATATAAAATAAGATTCCGGTGAAAGAGCATTTATTTAAGAAAGCATTTATCTAATTTATGAAGTCCGTGCCGTCAATTCATTTCCAACAGAACACAGGAAACCTTCTTAGAAAACTGAATATTAATATACAGAATAAGTTTCGGAAAATATTTGCAAATTCCATTTAAAACGAAAAAAACTACAAAATAAATATTATCCATGGTTTATGATATACATTAATAAAACATCGTTGTCATAGTAACAAAAATATAACGCAACGATTAATCTTAAAGTATAAAAATTATTAACACGCAATAGCTATTATTTCTGTACATGTACTTAGATCCAAGTCACTTGTTTTAAATCTATGGTTGACTTCGTACTATTACGAGCCAAATTCAAATCAGAGTTTCCGTTCAAAATTTACGGTTTCTTATCTCCCGATGGTTACGCGAAACACCAAAAATATTTATATTAAAATAATTATTTCCAGGGATTGGGCATAAATAATTTAAAAACAAGAAATATTTCAATTAGAAATGTATAACATAGGACAGGCCATGAGAATCCTTCCGATAAAAATTCAAACTTGGAAAACCGTTACGTCAACGGTTGAACAAATGAATGTGACTAAAGCCGCTCGAAATATGAAAAAGAGAGAAACATTGGGGAATAAAAACCGGCGACGAAGTTAATTGATCGAACCAATCGTTAATTAAAATATGATACGTTCTTAAAGATAATCAATACGAACTTAAGAGAGAAATGTTTCTTCTCAACACTAATGAGTAGTATATCTTACGATATTCGTGAACTAAACCTACCAATTCTACGCAATTGAAAGAGTTGAAATCTAAGGCATTTAAGCTTGTCATTGCTATCATTAACTATTAATAAAGCATAACTAATTAGTAATACATTCCATGGGCTACGAATCAAAGGTCAACTGCCGATTTCGTTTAATTTAAACACAGGATTTCCGGTATGTTATGAAAAATGTAATGAATATCAAGCGAAAGAAGTAATACTTCGGGAAATCGAAAAATCTAGCGCAATACACTTATTTAACTTTCTATAGATCCTCAGAGATTTGCAATTTCGAACATATGACGGGAAACTTACTAAATCCGTACGAATTAGACCCAAATCGAAGGAGATTCGCGATATAAGTGCGCGCATAATTTAACTCAAATACATTACAAAGGAATAGAAGTTCGCCACTGATTTAGCCGTTGACCAAACTTAGCGTCGCTCTCATGAACACGCGATCGTCATGCACTTTCACTACGCAGCGATGACACTTAAGAAATCAGAATTTCAGCTTGCATTATCGATTACTTCTTTGCCGAGACATCCAAAGTTAAAACCTTAAGAAGACAGAGTTGACAACTTAGAGAAAAGATAAGCCAAATTAATATTTCATTAGAAAGACTTATACCTGAAGAATATATACTTCAATCTTATTTTTGAAATTTAAGTATGTAACTAACATTATGGATTATTCATGTTGTGTTGTTGAGTGTTGAAATAATTACAAAGGAAATTTCTTTAAAATGACCTTCTCTTGAGTTTTTACATAGAAATTTATAATTAGTACTTGAAACGGAGAAGCTGATAAATGAAGCAGCGTTTTGTTTGAAGGACAATGCCGCGGAAGTTCACAGTAAATTGAGTCGATTTGTATTTCCTGAAAACTGGCGATTTAATCTCAGTAAATTTTTCTTACATTTATTACATTCATATTAAAACCTGGCGTCCGACGTGGACGTACATCCTGAATCAAACGGCGAAATGGACAGAGAGCTGCTATCTGAAAATTCCTCCAATTCTCCATAAAACGAAAAGCAAAGGAAAAGAGAAGAAAGCCGTGGCAACGGAATTCATTAAAGTATAACATTCTCTACCCGGAATTACTGATCAGGACAAGACGAACAATCGTCATCCGATTCAATTAACAAGACGGGAAAAATGTCCACTCACAAGAATTCCAGATCACCCACGTCAGATAAAAAGTGTCTAGAAGGGGTAAAAGAGATTCTCACCGCGACAGTGAAGCAGAGAGGGAGCGAAAAGGGTGGTCTAAGGCGGTCAAGACGTAGAAAAAGGGGATGGGGTCGACCCTAATGTTGGAGGGTCTTAAAAAGGGCTCATTTTAAGTTGGAAAAAACTACTGTCTCTGTATTCATCAAAAGTAAAAAGGGACGGAAACGTTTCAAGTAGACATGGAATAAAAGGAAAATAGATGCGATAAGATATTTTTGGGGGTATGCAGTCACACATGAATTCTTTTCATGTCGGAACGTATAACAAAGGGTTACCATAAGAAAGGCAGGTGAAAGAGGAACTTCCACGAAAATTAAGCTAGATTCTCTATATTCATGTGTTCGTTCCTATGAAATTTAATAAAATGAAATCTAGGAACTATTCTGTGCTCAATTATTCCGACACAATTTTTTCTGTTATTTATTTAGTTTAAGTATTTAGGCAAAATTTTCATCAAATAGGGATACGAACCGATTGATTGAAATGAAATTTGTTAGAATATTATGATGATAACCATTCGGGAAATAAACTGTAGGAGAGCCGGAATATCTTTAATTCTGAAATTTTAGTCGTAGAATTGTAACCATTAAGTTTTACCAAAAGATTTTTAGAAAAAATGAAATCCAAAGATTCAGAAGAGTTCAGAAAAAAGAAAGGCTGTCGAGAGATAAAACGAGCAACTCTGAAAGAGAAACCGAAGAGAAACCTAGAAATTAAAACTAGAATTATGAAGTTATAAAAACATTAAACTGCTCTTAACGCAAATATTGTGAGCCGCTTCCCCATTGTAGGGATTGTACTTCAATTAAGAGAAAGGGTCAAGTGGACCAACGGTCCCCGCTCCACCATCACCNATGCCAAACTTTATATTTTTTTCGAGCCATAATTTTTTGGGCCGATTTTGCTTCAAATATTCTTCGCAGATTTTGCTCATAAAAGTTTTTTTTTGTGTAATAGAGCAACAAAGGTAGTATAGGAATACCAAGTTTTGTTTTGCTCAACAGAATACTGTCTGAGATAACGTGTCTCGGAGTTGATAAAAATTGATATCTAACTGTAGAAGGCTGTGGTAGGGGGTCTAACAAATGACTATATCTCAGCAAATATTTCATTGATGGATGTAAAACTTGGCAAATATTCATAGAGGATATGAAGTTATGTTCACACAAAATTTAATTGAAATCGGTGATGGTCGAGCGGGGCACTTCTCTAAAATTGGTCCACTTGACATGGAATGCCCCGTAATTGGCCTTCTTATTTGATATTATAAACAGTGTACTATTTCGGAAAACTATTCCGATGTATGTAATCTCTTTGAAGATTTCATCTCTACTTTGTTCTTTAAATTAAGATTAACCTCGAGAAATTTTGATCAGAAGGTAAAAAATTTAATATAGTTAAGCTCACTTAATAGTAATAATAATAATAAATCGTCTTTATTTACGGGCGAGATTGAGACTTGGCTGTTTTTGAAAACATTTTCGTCTAATTTTTACTTTCGTATATTATACAGCCCTGGTGCTGGAGATTTTAGTATAGCGCATATCGTTCCTTCAATTAGTGAATTTCAAAATTATAAGGCGAGAAAACTTTAATGACTGGCGCTTCGTACTTACATCAAAACAGTCTGAAATTGATGGCTTACATATGATTCGATGGTGTATTGAGAATTTTCGACGACGACGTCCTTGAGATTTGAAAGTAAGTATAAATTGTGAAGTACGTGACAGACAAGATATCGAGCACCTTAAGTAAAAGTAATATAAGCTGGTGTAGTGATTTAAGTTAAAAGTAAGAGCTTTCGTAGGAGGTTAAAAATTCGGACAATATAAATAGGAGTCAAGTTCTCTTTTGTCGTTTAGATATGGACCTTTTTCATTCGATGTAAAATTTACTCCTCAAATGTAATGAAGTGTGTGATGCGGAGAAAGAGTTTAATAGAACAATAAAAATGTCGAAAATTACGTATAAATACCTAATAATAATAAATTTTGTAGCATTCGTCAAAGTATTAGATAAAGGATGTAGTTACAGTTGACAGTTTAGAAAAAGTACTTACCCATAAATTTATCGTAATTACCTAAACGGAATAGCTCGATTTATTTTGATAGCTTAGAGAATATTGTGACGCAGAGTTGAACTTCTTGGTTCTTCTGTTAATTGAATTATTTTAAATTAAGCGCAGAATTAGAAAAAAATGGCTTGAATTACGTCATTCAAGGAGAAGTTCCGTGTATCGTCGTCAGTTTTAATTATTGGAAACGTTTGTTGTATTGGAGATGAATTTTTTATAAATTAAAATCCACTATGAAATGAGATCTTACGAAGTTTCTTCGCCTTGCTCACGTTTTCTCTCTTCTTTCTGTAGTAGTAGTAGTATTGTTAAAAGTGCTTCGACAGCTTAGGTCATTTCGCACGTAGGCTCCCACCGGGAATCGAACCCGGGACCGCTTTCACTGAAGTCGAACGCGTTGCCCACTTGGCTATCCGGGAGCCCTCTCTTCTTTCTGTCTGGTAATCAAAACATGTGCATATCCCTTGGTCAGTTCTCTGCTACGATTCTTGGTATTACATGGAGTTAACTCTTACCGTGTAAAATGTTCATACATGTAAGTAAACGCTTAACGAATTCTACAAACAGAGACACACAGGTAAAGAGGATTAAGAGGAAAGGGAAGAAAGATGAGCGAAGGAGAAGGATAGGCGTCTTGGGACTTTTGATGCTCATGTATTCACACGACAAAGGATTCCTCTTCCCCCGCTACAAGGGCCCCAAAGGATACGGTTGAGGAAGGTGTAGTGGAGTTACCCCTATTCAAATAGTTCGGAGGGAAGGGCTTGGCGGGGGGTTTCCAAAAGCCTCACCCGTGGAAGGCACTGGTTTTAAAAATGGAAGTTTCCCGCGGGGACGGTAGAGGATGCGGGATCGTCCGTTGCACCCGAAGGGGTGGGGAAGGGGTTGGGCGCGAAGTTTTTATGGGGCGAAGCGGTGCTCGAGCCGGGGAGGACAGCAGTGGAATGCTCTCTTCCCGTTCTCTCTTCTTTCTTTCTCTGAGAAGTTGGTTTTGAAATATGACGACTGGCATCGAGGTGGAAGGGTAGTGTGGGGGTGGGCCCAAATGCAGGGGAGCCGTGGGAAGGGTTGGAAGTATGCGGGTTCGGGGGCGGAAAAGAGTAAATGGTTGGCGAGGAGGCGATTAGTGAAGCCGATAGAGTCACTGGAGGCATTTCCGAGTGTTATCCCAACTTGACTTTTCCCGGAAATTTCAGATCGTAAAAAGGGTTACGATGTCTTGTTCAAATAGGAGCTGTAATGAGCGTAATGAGCTCTCCCAAAGATCCGTTACTTCTAAAACTGTACAGGGATATTTTTGAGTGCACGTCAATACATGTCCATGGCCTCATTCTTCCAATTAGTATTAAGTTGAAGATATACGTAGGACAGAGAAATTGCACGTTCAGTTTCGTAGGTTTTTCTCAAAGCGATTTATCAGTTAACCTTTGTGGACGTCGAGAGCTAGTCGTTCATAACCCTTGTCAGTACTTAAAATTCATATTTTTAAATTATCCTGGGATCGAAGATTGTAATTTATATACGTCGTGACATGTCTCAATCGAAACTTGATTTTATTGAAATTCCTATGATTGAATGTACATACTAAAAGGATATTTTTCTTGTTTATATTCACATGGAATCGAAAATCTTCAGTAACTGCGATTTATGCTCAAAAATGGTTGTTATCCACTCTGTTTGATAATACTATTATCATCTTAAATATTTCAGTTATATGTAAATGATGATCCACCTAATACCATTGGAAACAAACTCTTATCATAGTCACTTTTTACTCGGAATCCTAAACTACTAAGGTATTGACATTTTTAATAAATCCTCAGATTTTTATTTGTCTAAAATTTTTCTGAGAAGGGTTAACTTGAAATTACAACTATTGCTAAGTTGTATTTTTTATGAAAGTTTTAGTTTAACTTCACCTGATGTTCTGATGTATTTTCCTTTCCATTCAAAATTGGTGGGCGTTAAAAATCTCAGAAGAATATCCATGTTAATTCAGATGTTTTTTGAATGAAGCCGTAGCGAAACGCTTGTTGCATAATGCTTAATAATATTGCTTTGAGGAATTATTCCTTACAATTCAAATAATTTAGAGTTAATTTACCACGACAAACTCAAGGTTCGCATTTCTTCAATTCTAGGACCAACACTTTTTCGTCTGTCGAATATATTTACCGAATTATCGCTTTTAGCGATAGCAACGTCTTCCCTTTATCGGCTTATTTACTATGTGTACTTACTTACTTAAGTACTCTACCTTTCGGTAGGTCCATGTGGCCTAATATTCCGTATACTAAGCCTTTTCCTTCGTTATCTGGTAATTCACCCCACCCTTTACGTCATCTAACATTTTTTGCCTTTGCTTTCCCCACTGTCTTTTCCCTTGCATTCTACCCTCAATTACATTCTTCAGCATTCCCTCTCCTCTCAATATCTGACCCACTCATTTCTTTTGTCGGCGCTTAATTACTTCAATTAAAACCCTTTCCTCCCCAACCATTCCCAGCACCTCTATGTTTGTTTTTCTATCCACCCAGCTCACCTTTTCCATTCTACGCCATACCCACATCTCAAATGCATCCAGTCTTTTGATGTTCTCCTTTCGTAAGGTCCACGTTTCACATCCATACAGCAAAACACTCCATATCAAGGATTTTACCAATCTTTTCCTGATTCCTTTATCGAGACCCTTAGTCATCAATTCCCTTCGCTTCATGTAGCTTCGTGTACCTGTGAAGCTTGTTTTCGTTGATAGAAATTTGTATACCTGACATTAGACAATACTTTGCCTAAAAATAATGAATTTTTGCTGATTAAACAAAACAAGTCCTTAAGTAAGTTCCTTGAGTAAGGTCCTTAAGTCCAACTTTAAAACTAGCCCTTTTATTTATGAAATATTCCACAATGTACGATATTTATTGGCGTGTATAAGATTATAGAAATTAAAAAAGAAATAAAAATATTGAAAGAAATAAAATAATATCATTATTAAAAACTTAAAATTATAGAAACTCAAGATAATAATATCTGCTTATGTACTTTAATGCTTAATGTTTTTAGAGGTGATATTCTTGAGATACTTTTCGGATTACATTTAGGGCTGCTAGAGAGGAAAGCTTCTTTTCAAGTTCGCATAAGAATTTTCTATAACATTCTTTAAGTTACGCTCTACTTACACGTTCGTTCAATAACTCGTTTTCAGCATTGTGAAAATGTCTTCCTGGTGGGAGGAGCAGTTGCCGCTTTTTATAACTTCAAACTAATACATTGACGGTAGGTGTTAGATGATCCATGCAGCGTGCAGATTCATTGCACTGAAATATCACGTTTGCGGCCACTAACGACGCACAAGTATCTTTGTGGATGTCGGAACCCACGTCAAAGACAGCCTTCGTTTAATTATAGTGGCAAAAACTTTCTTCCTTAGAAAATAAATCATATTTTCTCGGAGCATGGTGAGCCGTGAGAACAGAGCTGCCCATCGAAAGACTTAATTATCCTCATTCTTCCTCTATCTGACCCACAATCCTCTGCAAAACCAGAGGAAAGTGGTCGGATGAAGTAATTGATACGGTAGCCGAATGAGGAGACAATAGCCACGAGCAAAAAACTGAGCGATGAACCTCCGAGCATTTCGATGATAAAGCTCATAAATAATTATCCGAAAGCTTCGCTGAAAAGAAGCGTTTAGGTACAAAGTGAGGTTATTTGCAAAAATCAGGACAGGTAGGGGCGAAAAGATGCAATAAATGTTACGGTTTCCTCTCTAATAGGCTTGGACGTGCAATGATCGACAGAAAAAGTGGGTTTCACTTAATTAGATTCAAAGTTTTCTGATAAAATATTGTTTCCTTTGTAAAGCCTTGAATGGAAGTAGATATTTCATTAAGTTAGTGATCTTAGATTGACTTTATGAGGCTTTTTAACTAAGAGGTTGGATTTGTTACATTATATTTCAAACATTATCATTAAGTTATATCTTCAGATTTATAAATAATGATTATCGATGAATTCAGTCGTTACCAGTGGAATTCTATAATGCTAAAAACTCCACAAAATTATTTCCATCTTTACTAAAATTAATTAACGATTGAGAAAAGAAATAGGACTAGTTTATTTCACATTCCCGGAAATTTCAGATCNTTATTAACTGATATCGTAAATAGCACCCTTAGATACGGTACTATTGCTTCGCCACCCATTTTTAATGCTTCACCTGATATGTCATCGGGCCCCGAAGACTTATGCCTATTAATGTCTCTAACGTTCCTTAAGATTTCGCTATCCCTTATTTTGAAGTATTCAAAGTTATTCTCAGCTGGTGTTATTTTACTCCTATCACTATCGTCGACTTCGTATTGTCTCATAAACCACTCACTAAAAGCTTCTGCTTTCGTTAAATCGTCATTTAGTATTTCTCCACGTATATCTAGATCAACTATATCTTCCCGACCTCCCCGTCTCCTTCTTAGATATTTATAGAGATTTCCCCATCCATTGTTTGTCAGGGATTTTTCTATGAAATCGTTCTTGGCCTTTATTTTTTCCTTCTGTAGCCTCTTGTAAGAGTCTTTATACATCGCAAAGTATTCCGGCCCTTTGTGTTTCTGTTGATATAGTTTTCTTGTCTTCCGCTTTAGCTTCCTAACAGTTTGATTGTAATACTCAGGATCAGGATTACTGCTCAAACACTTCTTTGGAACGAACCTGTCTAACGCTTCATGTAAGATTGACTTAAAATTGTCCCATATTTGTTCTATATTGCTTCCCGTACTCGCCCATTCTTGGAAATTCATCCTTAGAAATTCCCTGATACTGTGAATGTTAGCTCTACTAAATAAGCGTATTGTTTTTCTCTCCCTGCGTTTCCTAGTCACTTCCCAACTAATGTCCATACGCACTGCCATGTGATCGCTAATGCCCTCTAATATCTGAGTATTTAATAACAGGTCGCTTGGTCTTAGCAAAAATACATCTAGAATATTTTCGTTTCTAGTAGGAGCATCGACTACCTGCGTAAGATCCCCCTCCCCTAATAGGCTGTTTACGCGTCTCTGGCTCTCGCCCCCCGTCGATGCTATACCCTTCCAGTTCACATGAGGTAGGTTTAGATCGCCTGCAATAACTAGTGGTCTATTGTTTCCTATGTCGTTGCACACTATTTCAAGTAATTTTTCCAAAATACCCAAACGTTATACAACTCTTACACTTAACAAGGGAATGGTAATGGTTTTGCTAAAAAAAGGTTTTCTCAAAAAGACTGCTCATAGAGGCGTGGCCCTTAAAACCCATTATTTAACCAATGTGCAGTTATAAGTAATTCGTAGTGTTGAATTTCTCTATAAAATTATCCAGGTGATTTTCGGATATATTCTCTCCTAGTATGACGAATACTCCGGTTGGACTGATTAAGTTTGGCAGTAAAACTCATTAATAAAGCCTTCGAATTTTACCATTTCTTACAATGCTCTTGTTTATATCCGAAACAATTTCCTTGCTCTCCGCTGGACCACTCTCCACGCAATTCCCTTTCATTCCCGTTGGAACTGGACTCCTCCATCGATCGTCCTCCTGGAAAACGTAAATGCTCACCGCGGGAAGGGAAAGGTAGCGAGGGCATCTCAAACACGCGCTCTCATCGAGTCAGGTTGTCTTTGAAACGAGCGTTCGGTGACTCCGTGGAAAAAGAGTCTTAAGGAGTACGGATAGATGTAAGGTGTCGCGTGAACCCGGCAGAGGGCATTAATATCGACCCGAGTGGGGCTCCTGGGGAGGGGTTTGGAGGGTCCATCTTCTCCCCGTGGCTCCTTGGCGTCTACATTACGCCGTGGGCGGCGGGCCATGGCCCGCTTTTTCTCTCTGCGGTGGGAGTTTGGGGTTAAGAGGGCTCTTTTGATGTCGGGCACCCATCACTTTTTACCCCGATGCCAGCCACTCGGAAGAATTCCTCAGGAGTCTGTTGCTTCCCCCAAAAGAAAGAAACTAATGCTTCCGAAAATCCTATGCGAATTCTCTCATACAGGAATTTTTTTCCTGCTTATTAAGAAAAAAATGCTGTTTTCATCAGCAGCCTACCTGCCACATGACTCGGTAGAAACTGGATGGTGTAGGCTTAGCTATGAAATAAAACATTCTTTGATTACGTAATTATGTGTATCATTGATGTTGGGGAACAGCGTACGCTTATTTTATCAGCATAGTCTTTGGGCACTATACCCAGTAGCAACTTTAGTATCGTGGTCACCCCGAGGCAAGTCTTTACCTTCTAACTTTCATCTAACTGCTTTTTCAACTTTCATATAAACGTTTTGATTTTCCATATTAAGGAATTTATGTTTCATTATGTCTTTGGTAAATCTTTGATCGATCTTTGGTAATTGTCTCGATTTTTGTCTGAATTACGCTCTAGCTTCTTTACAGCATTGGTGCACAAACTTGACTTATGGCATGAGAGCCATATATCACGCATCGTAACTTTTGCGGGCCGTATGATACCAAAATTGATTCTTCGACGGCCAAGTATGCATAGAAACCTTCGACAAAATCAATTTTCAACTCTTTCGCGGGCAGGATAGAATTCTTGAATGAAGTTGAAGAAGCCGGAGTTTGTGCATCCATAACTAATAGCAGTGAATTTTTTTTCATACTTGGTTCTATATCACCACATCCCATCCGCCGTCTACGAAAATGATTATCCTAATATGAAGAGTTATTTAAAGAAAAATAAAAACAAAAGCAGCTATAAAAGCATCAACCAAATCACTGACTGGCAATTTTGCAGCCGTTTAAAACCAAGTAAAATTCAATTGAGAAGAGGAGATCGAGAAAAGGGTGGATTTCTTTATTCTTCTTATCCCTAGGGGGATAGTATTAACCACTTTGGTCATCACTGCTCTAAAGGCTCCCAATTTTCCTAGTTACGAATAATCAGATCACGCAAAAGTTTCTTTCAACATTTAATTGGCTGTATGCATGTACTTTGATATTCTATAAATTGGAATAAGTCTATGTATTTGGTAGCTATAGTGTAAAACGGCATACGTAGGGTTAACAACAGGTATTATCTACCTCTTTCCCTTTTTTAAAGAAGTAAATTTATTTTCCACTATTTAGTATTATTATTTTTCATTCATCTCTTTTAAATACATATATTTAATTTAATTTGTGTTTTAAAACTTAATATTATCAATTAAATTCGAACTGCCCTTAAAATTCTATTTTTTTCTCATTGCAAAGTATTCAAGATTTTGATTATCAGGGAGACCATTCAGGTCAGATAGTCGACTAGGATTACTTTAGACACGACTATGTTGAATATGAGATATAATCAACTATTAGGTCAGGAAATATTAATGCCCCCTAAATTTTATCTAATCGCGCTAAAATTCAACATGCTTACGGCTTTCTAAACATTAATCAATCTTTTAAAAAACTTGAGAATATTATGAATAAATTCCTTTAACTTACGTAAGTTACGGTAAACCTGCAAGATATGGCCCTTAATGGAAGCAGGTGGCAAGAGAATGTGAAAGAAGCCGCTGTGTATTCATTTTTAATGAAACTATCTCGAGTAAAAAAGCAGGAAATAGCTGCGTACAGCATAAGGTGACGGCATGGGCGAAGGTCATAGCAGAAAAACTAGTCTCTTTGAGAGAAACGTTCGCCAGAATCCGCGTACTGCTAGAATACATGAGAACATATGGACTTTATGGAGACTGTCCACTAAAATAAATGGAACCTCTTCGTCTCGCAACGTGAGGAATTTATTACAACATAACTAGTTTCTTGTGACTTCCTCGAATCTTTTGTAACGCTTCCCCTAATCTTGGTCCAGAACTCTTGTGCAATGTCCGATTTAGGTTTTTGGAAGACGACCAATTTTTCCGAACGATTGTTTCTCCTGTATTGAAGGAATGTTATTACGTAATTTTTTAATGTTATCCAAGTAAATTCATTATAATAAGGAAATCGAATGACAAGAATATAAGATTTTTCATTATCTAAATTGCATTACGATAGCTAAAACCTTTCTAATGTTCTTCTCACTAGAGCTGAGTATAAAAATTACTAATGGTGTATTATTTTGATGAGCTAAGTGCAGGGTCGGTATCAGACGGTTATCATGTGAACCATCCGCTTCAGGGCGGTTTCACAACTCACTACCGTCATAGCAGCGTAGTAAGGTATGGAAGCTTTAACAATTTAAATCGCAAAAAATGGCTTTTTATTATTTACTAAACATGGAAAAAGGAAACAAAAGTTGTTGTCACCTACATACCTAAAGTTGTTGGCGATTTTACGATTTATATAATGGTTTAAATATGTCATGTCTATTTGATTTAACAAATAAATATAAAATGAATTGCTAGATTCAGCTATTTTCTCTCTGAAACCACTCTATGCAATTAAGAGTGAATATATTAGCTTAAGTTTTTGGATCTATTTAGTGTAGGAGCGCTGAATTTATGTCGGCGCGAAAATAGACAAAAAATTGCGAAATTTTCTTTCTGGCCATGGAGCCTCTAAAAGTTAAAGCGTTGACGGCAATTGTTTTTTGTGAATATAAAATTCGGATAAATTTTTGCGTTTCCTTCCTCATATGCGAAGCGAAAAAGAAACTTCCCAAATATTCTGGTGCTAAGTTACTACACCTGTAGCGATGAGCTCATCTGAATGGTCCTTGTCTCCAACGATTCCACCGTTTCCCCCTCCCCATCCCCCTTACGTCAGACTTCTTGCGGTAGTTCGTGCAGATTCAGGAATTCAAAGGCGCACCGTAAAAGTTTTTTTTATGATTCAACCTTTGACTGAAAGAAAAATCGATTAGGGAGCTTGTTTCCGGCAGCGCTCAACGTCGACATCCGAATCGGTAGGACATATACTACGATGGGTTCTTCGCTTCGGAGAGACTTTCAAATCGGATACCGATGTCTTAATTAGAGGGAGTAAATAATATAGTGTTTCGCCTCGCCTGTCTTTTCAGTTTGCTGTTTGTTTCCATTGTTAATTTTAAATCACAGTAGTTTCTTCTTTTTACATCCATGCCACGGTTTTGCATTACCACGACCAAGTTATAGTGTTGTTTTTAAAAGTGTTCTGACGACTAAGCTCATTTTGTATATAAAGGCCCCAACCGGGAATTGAACCTGGGACCGCCTTTATCAAAGGCGAACACGCTGTCCACTTGCTAATTTTACTGTTTCTCCGATAATCCTGGCTGAATTAGCGGACAAAATTCTCATTTAGAGGATCGTTGCCTATTTTTTGGGAAATAAACTAAGAAGAAAAATCTACCTGCCTAATAAAAAAATTGTACAAGATTTTCTGTTTGAAATTTTCTGTATACCATGGTATACTATTATAGCATACTCTAACCAAATATATGTACAAATTTTGTGAATCTCATTCTGGGTTTCTTTCATAATAAAATTTCACGTTTGAAAGTTTTCGTACCATACATATCTGATTAATTGAACTAAAATTCAAGTTGCTCATATTGAAAATAAAGATTTGTTTTTGTCTCAATATCGTCGATTTTCCCAAATGGCGGGCTAACTTTGATATTGTTTAATTTATTTTTGATTTTCAATAGATAGACTTTGATAGATTTAATTTAAATCATCATTTGATAATTTTAATGAATTTATAACTAATTTTTGATCGATTTTAGGGGTATATTTAAGCTTGTATTTGGAACGTGTGCACTTGGCCAATGGGGAGCACACAAAAAATTCTATAATTGGAAATTTTGCTTCTACTCGAGACTGAGGTTAAGATGATTCCTTTATCACGATACTCAAAGAAAAGCTGAATTACGTCGCGTAGGTTATTTTCAGTTAGATGAAGCAAAACATCAGGTTAGGATGGAAAGTTGAAATTTCGTAAATAAATGCTCAATGAACCACAGAAAATATTTTTAAAGAAGTGAGAGCTAGTTCGCAGCGAAAATTACTTAAATTTTTTCTTTTAAAAACCTTCTTAATCAATAGAATTAATAAAGGTGGAGGGCTAGAGAATAAAAGGTCCGCGATTTAAGTCTTCATTGCGTAAATTTAACAATTGAAGCTCGTGCGAGCATTTAACGAATTCATTGGAAAACCAATACATTGCAAAATGGTTCTCAAGAAACCTTTTTATCTTTCTGTTAGTGAAAACTTAATTATAACTCTATCTTATTCTGCAGTCACATTAGAAGTTGTCTCAATGGTTTATTTTGAAAATGATTTTACGATTAATTAGACTAAAACCCCAAAATATGCTACTAAAGGCCAAACGATACCAAAAAGTCGTGCCTGAAGCAATTGAATGACTAATTACGTTTAAAAATTTCCTATGTTCAGTATTATAATGTATACTTAAAGTGGACTTCAACTAAAGATCAATTTAGGGTCCGGTGTTATAAATATTTGTTAGGTTTAAAGTGACGTTTATAATTAATCTCCTATATATATATGGATTACCATGGAGATAACTATAATCATTATTTTGTATCGCTGGATAGTGTTCATTTAATAATCATCGCTTTAACCAAAAAAAATACCAGGCCCTTAGCAGAACATAAGTTAATGTCAATTTTAAGTATCTATTATAATACTGATGTCTAATTCATGCTAGCCAGGATATTACAGTTTTGGAAAACGAGGATATATAAGAAAGTAATTGTGGGTAAACCTTCAAATCAGCACTGTATAATTAAAGGCTGTTCAGATCTTACTACTCTTTTATAAATGTTTCATTATTTGTTCACTACTTAGAAAAATAATTAATACTAATGAGAGGGCCTTGATAAAACAAATACCCTTGGAAACTTACTTTGGTTATTTTTGTATATAAGATAATTTTATAGGTTTCGATTGTAAAGCGTAGTCACATATCAAAACCGTATTAACGGACGTAGGGCAGGTCGTAAATACATCTAACCGTTCCTTAAAAAGCTCGCTTAAAGCGGTTTGAGTGGAGGAATAAAAAAGCATCGCCTTAAACCTCGTCTTAATAAATCCTCAGTGCGAATTCCGTTCTTCGAAACGAGACCACGAGCATCCGCGAGTGGATTGCTCCATTGCTGATCCTGGAATGATCTTGCAAGCATAAAATCACACGTCCTTCCGATCTCGAAGATCTGTTGACGATGCTTCCGCACTTCCCAAAGGCGGCGCGGCCATAAAATATATTCGGCCAAGCTGAGGCTCATCCTCGTCTCAATGGCTTCATCGTTTCATCTTCCGAAGCTTCCGCGATAATATTTCATAGCCCAAGGCCGAGCGAAGGAGGCGGTTTATGCAGACTTGGGAGAATCTCTCATCTATTCTGCCCTTTTCGTTAAGTCTCACTCCATGCTTTTTCATCCAGCCCTTCTTTCCCGCTCATTACACAGAGGAGTAATCCGTATCATTCGCTTCAAAAGGCAGTCCAGCTTGTTATCGTCTCGGAATTGCCTTCCTTAGAGTAGCAAAAGAGAAGTCGAGATGCGCGTATTTGCGATCGGATTAATTTGGATGGGTTGCATTATAACCCTGTAACTCGGTTGGCGAAACAGTTTAACCATCTTTGTAGCGGTTCCTTAGATTGATGACTGCCAAATAAATATGGGGCATCTCATTACGATCCATTTATATCTCGAGGAGAATTTTCATAATTTATGCACAAAAGTGAGTTTCATAATTAGGGTAAAGTTTTACTTAACGCTAGATTTTGTAAATAGTTTTCTTACAATACGTAAGGCCTAAAGCCCGTCTGCTTTTACTTCCAACTGGATGCAATAAATCCAGCGAGGACATTTTTCGTCTCCTTCAATTTACCCTGACGCTCCAAAGATATCGGCTTTATACGATGATTATATTCTTAATACTATTTTTTCTAAAATGTACACATCTACTCCCTTCGTTATAAAGGAATAATATCTCTATGAAACCAAAAAATTCGAAGTAGTTTTGCTTTCAACCTTTTGAGTTCCATTATGCATACATCGATCCCTAATTTTTTAGAATATGTAATTTTATTAATAGTCTATATGTAGATATATGGTTTCATGATATTGACTGGGTCTTGGTGAAACATTTACTGTGCTAAAAATTCAACTTATGTAATTTATTTTATTATTTCGGTTAAAAATCTTCAATTGTTGTTTACTGTTTCGCACACCATTAACTCGACATCATCATTTACCGATTTTTAAATTTACTGGAAGTAATGTAATGCAAAGAAATTTGTCTCCTACCCAAAACACAGTTTATAACTTTTATGTTTTACTAAATGCGGGGGAATATATTTTAAACACTGATTTACATCTAAGTGAAGAATTATAAGCAAGTTGTTTATAATAATCACTTTTTATCTTCCAATAGCTTCCTGATGGTGGAATATTTAGAAAGTCTCAAAGTTTTGATGTCTCCTCTTCTAAGACTACGGACGGAATCTACGGACATTGTAAGGTAAAGGAAATATTCTTATAACTTTTTTTGATTTTATAAAAAGCATTAGCTATAAAACAGTTAGTTATTTTTATTCGATAGTAATTCACTTGAGGTGATTTTAAATGTCGTAGATTAGTGTGTTTCCCAAAGGGTCTGTGTGGTGGGACTCGATCAACTTGCAGTCGTTTTATTTTATTTGCTTTGATTTTAATTTTTCTAATATCTTGCCTAATTGCAAGTAAATATTCCAATAGCTTCGCTGATATTCATCAGCAAATTCTATATTCGTAAAATATTGAATTACATAAATCAGTGAAACTAACTCTACACATTGGAGGGATTTCGCAGACTATGCAAACTGACTAACTGTACTGATAAAACTAAGTACAGTGAAGGTAAATGTAGATAGCTAAGAACACCGTCACCGTGGATAGGAACGTTACGAAAGGAGACGTAGATGAAGTGATGGAGCAAATACGAGCCACAAAGTCAAAGAAGAGTTGAGAAGCTGTTTGGAGTCTGTGAGGAAACGCAGTGTTTTGGGCGTAGATGGTTTCACAGCGAGGGTGGAGGGACATCTTGGAAAGCAACGGGAGGTTACTCTGAAGAAAAAAGAGAATCGCCGGTTTGAAGCGAAACCAGTGTGCGCGCGTAACCACGCGAATGGTTGAGGATGAGAAGAAGAGACTGTGGGACGTAGAATAATGAAAAAGCGGAGGAAAGAAAGACCTGAGTAATAGCGCGGAATGGAAAAAATAAAAAGGAATGAGAAGCCAAGGGTTCGCGCCTTATGGACGGCGAACAAACCGACTCCATTTCTCGATCCTCGGTTCACGATTGATGGGTGAATAAATTCATTCAGCAGAGTTTTACACCAAATAATTCAAAGAAAATATAAGGGAATCGGACGCGTGGTTTTTGATGTTGATTTATCCGTGGAAAAGGTCGGCATATGGAGTAGAGGAGAATGGGTATTCGGAAAAAAAGAGCTCAAAAGTTGAGAGTAACAGGTATCTTGGAATGAAGAACACAGAGAGCATCTTTTGCCCCTCTTTCGGAAAAACTTAATTTTTAAATTTAGGCTAACGTATCGCCTGACCGGTAGCGGGCCCGCACAAAAGATCCTCAGGAAAGAATGGGGCGTATACGTGGAAGAAGAGGAGGAGAGAGACATCTTGGGGTCGCAGACTTAATATAAAGCGGAAAAAGATTCAAAGGCCACATAACAAGGGGGACGCAGAGATTTTTTAAGGACGTTTGAGGTCTGGTCTATAGAACGACTTCCACGTCAATGGGAATTTAAAACAGTATTTAGCGTTTCGAAAGGTTGGATATTATGGGCGAAATGTTGTTTCTGTCTCCGTTTTATTTTCGGCACTGTGGGACCTAAAGTAAATTAACGAGTTTCTTCTCGGAAAGAAAGAGAAGCGCATTGGAAGGTAAAAATGCGAATACCTGAAAGCATAACTTGCTGAATGCTAATGTATGAAGAAATCATTAGTTTGTTTCAAACGTTTTTATCTTCTCCGTTAGGTATTCAGGAATTTCTGGGCTGTTTCTCTGTATTTTACGATCCATTGTTTCACTTATTATTTTGTTTTTTTTAATGAAATTGAGCTCATACATTGATATACCATAATTTTCAAGTATGTTATTGATTTTATAGAATGTGTGTGTCGTCTTTATATCAGTAGAATACACACCCAAGAAGAAGGAAAATTAGGTTTTTCATAAGGAATATCCATATTTCTGAACAATAAGAATGATTGAGTTCCTGCGAGATTAAAGTTTCACGTCCACTTTTTTCTACAACATCTACTATATAGCGTACAAAATAATTGTTCCGAAAAGTGTTGAAAATGATTATATCTACAGGAAGTTCTCTTGGGTTTTCAGCCGGGTCACTACTTCGATGACAATCGATGTTTCGGCTGCTTTCTCTGGTGCCGTCTTCAGGATGAAGTGCCAAGAAGTGTCAAAGTTGTGGTTTATGTAGTCAAAATTATTTGGAAAAGTTAAAGGGAACCTAAATATAACTAGGGATGAAAAATGAAAGGAACCTAAACCTGACTATATAAACCTCAAATTTGCCAGTTCTCGGCACTTCATCTGAAGATGGCCACAGAGAATGGAGCCGAAACGTCGATTGTGATTGAAGCAATTACCCGGCTTGAAACCCAAGAGAACTTCCTGCATCATCGACGATGGGAAAATACCAGATCATTGTTAATGATTACATCGACTGTATTTAATAATTATGATCGCCAATTTTAATGATAACCTAACACATTTTTAGGTATTAAACAAGTTATTTCTCTCAAAGAAATAGGGAAGGAGATATTTTAGTGCGTCAAGATTTCAATGTGAATAATACATGCTGTAAAACAATAATAGTGCCTTTATTGAGGCGGAGAATGCATGACTCTAATAAAGTTGTTTTATGCCGATAGGATATAAGGGAACGTTCGACCACGCTTCATTCTCGTGAATTAAAAAAGCACTGCCTGTTTGACTCTTCGACATGTATTGTAGAAATTAAGGTGGCTTAAAATATTAGCATTTCATTTTCTCCACCAGTTCCTGGAATCTTCAATCATTTCAACGCTCGAGGACTACTCGGTAATTTACTCAATTTAATATTATTTCGATTTGAAAAATTCTTGAATTGTCGGAGACTATGAAGGAATTATTAAATTCGTTGGTCAACCTTTGCTGATTTCGTGATTTTCCAAAACCGAGCTTTTACTCCAAAAACGGTTTAATCTATCGCACTGTAACTGCAATCCATTTACAAATTTTTGGTCTAATAAGGACTAACAGGAAAACACAGAGCAATAATACTATAATAAACGTTTCGTCTTCCAATAGATGATCTATCTATATTAATTTATAAAGGAATCACAATTCAAAATTCTCAGCCCCTATCGCACCAGCTTTCGAATCAGAATTCTTAAGATTCAAAGTAAAATGTTCTTCATTAATTAAATGAATAAACCTTTCCGCCAATGAAATAATAAAAGGTAAAAATCCAAATACACATCCTATCGAACAAATTTTAGGAATTTTTTAAGAATTCCGCTGAAAGCTTAACACATGAATTTTGTGCTCAGGCGCCATTCAAAGAAAATATATATCCGTCGTTTGATTTGACCGCCCCCTTTCTTGTGAGGCAAAACTGACCGTAAATTTTTGGGAGTGGACTCGTATCATCAATACGATCGTACTCAAAGCATCAAATAGTCGTTTTTATCTTCTCACCAGCCAAGACGGAGTTTTTATTCCAAATTTCACGGATTCCTTCCAGGTCAAGAGTTTCGGGTTGGGTTATACTGTTCTAGACTTTATTGCAGGATTAACGAAGTTACTGGAGCCGAATTATTTTTGTCGGGAAAGCTTAAATTTATACAGTTGGTTTTCTATTTCTTTGGAACCACACAAAAATATCAAAGCAGAAGAGAATGTTACCCGAATACTCTCTTTTTATTCTTAGAAGAACAATTTAATTGATGGAAACCAAGGATTCGCATTTTTTGCAGCAAGTATATTAATCTACTTGTATGTCTTACTTTAACATCTACATCTGCGTATATACTCTGAAAGCCGCCTTTTGACGAGAAGCAGGAGGATCATGACTCAACTTTCCTAATCGATTACTTTCGCGTATCATTCACGGAAAAAATGAATTCTTGAAATAAGTTCTAGCATCTATTTGTCTGATTTTTGTTGCAGTATCAGAACGGCTTGTGTAACAGGAAGGACTCATAATATCGGCTACTTCACCTGAACTCATTTAGTAAATTAAGTCTTTGTTTAATTCTTTTTCTTCCAGAGATTCCTATAAAACGTTCTGAAGCATCTGAATAACGCTCACCGATTTTTCGTAACAATTTTTACGAAACGTGTTGCTTTTCACAGGAGCTTCTCTAATTCTCGAACACAACATTTGTCGGCAGGGTCTCATACATACATTCTCAAGGAGAGGTAGAAATAACGCAAAGTAATGTACTGAATCCTACTCAGTTAAAACGAACTTCTTACCTTTACTTAGAATAGAGACAGGGGAAGTGTCAAGCACGCAAGGGGCAAGCAGAGGCACGCAATCAAATATTTTCGTGGGCCCAGCTAGTATAAAATATTTCAAATAGCAAATAGCGTGAATAATTCAAAGAGTGAACTTTACTGATATCTTATTGTTGAATTCTTTATCGTGGAGGCAGCCTTTTTCTCAAAGGAAAATTCACCATACTCACAGCCATTGCACCTTCCGCAGTATCTCATAAAATTTCCCCTAGATGTGTACTTTCTAAGAAGCTCAATGAAAAAGCCCCCATACGTAGGCTAGACCAGTGTCAAAGCTAGTTTTTCTCAGCGGAATTTTCTGGTTTTATACTTGCAAAGAATTAATTTATTAATGCAGTTTTAGATCGATTTATTTGAGACATTTTATTTATTTATTCTCATTGAAACGAGCATAATTTATTGAGCTGTCTCATTCGCTCTACTAATTTGACGTATGATTCCAACTTTTCATTTCTGTCCAATTAAACTACGTGGATGACTGCGGTAAAACGGAAATAAATCATGATTTGCATCTTTTTAATCTTCTAAAATTTGCTTTCATCTCATAAGAGTAAATTGTTTTGAAATCAGACGAGGTCTTTGAGGACAATTTCACACTATATTCAGATATTTATTCTCTATTTATAATCTCTATGAGAATTCATGCAGAAAAGAAATAATCTAACAAAATCTCTAAATTAAGTATGTCGACCGAAAATAAGTATTGTCAATCTATTTTATATCTTTAAGAAAATAAAGTCAGTACATCGTTTATTCCAGTCGAACCTAAATTAATCATGAATTAAATATCCGATGTGTTGTTCTAAAAGGAATCGATGACGTCAATATAAACAAACGACTTTGTAATGAAAGCATGTCTACGCTAAAACAGAAAATTGGAACGGGTATCTTGATTTTTACTACACTACAAAAAATATATACATACATACACGACCAGGTTCCGGCGCATAGCACCATCATCAGGTAAATTTCACAAAAACATTCAGTATATATAGTCACAGAATAGGGGAAAGGGGAAAAGAAGGGGACGAATGAGGGAATGGGGTGGAGGCACTTGTAGGCTGGGATAGGACAGTAGGGATGGTAGGTGGCGAATGGGTAGGAGAGCAGGAGGTATTGGGGTAGGAAACAGCATGGAGGATAGGAGAATAGCCTTCATAACCAAGTTCGTTAACAATATTAAATTGATGGTTGTTTTTATAATTAAATATTTCCAAACGCTCTAAAACGTCCAGGTATCTTCCTTTGTAAAATGGCATAGGTGGATTTCAAAGTCCATATAATGACCATTCTCAATCAGGTGGATGGCGAAGTTCGATTTATCGGGTTGATTCAATACAAATGCTCTGCGATGTTCTTTCATCCGGTCTTCAAATTTCCTTTCGGTACTGCCAATTTAAATACTGTTACAGTCGCAACAAAGTTTGTACACGCCACTTCTCCTCATCTTATCTATTGGATCTTTGCATCTGACTAGTATATTTTTGAGTTTGTAATGGACTCTGAAGGCGGGTCTAAGTTTTTTAGGGAAAACACTGCTGGCAGATTCGGAGATCTTCCCGAGGTATCTCATGGGACACCATTTACTATCTTCTATGGGCTTCTCTATGGTGTAGATGGTGTTAATGGCCGCCATCCTTTTCTTCCGGAAAATAAGTCTGTCCTCTAAATCGGAGGGGCCGTTGACATGTGCGATATGCTTGATAACCTCAACTAATACCCCTTCCCCTTTTTCCCCTTCCCTCTGCTCTCCTACCCATTCACCACCTACCATCCCTACTGTCCTATCCCAGCCTACAAGTGCCTCCACCCCATTCCCTCATTCGTCCCCTTCTTTTCCCCTTTCCCCAATTCTGTGACTATATATACCGAATGTTTTTGTGAAATTTACCTGATGATGGTGCTATGCACCGGAACTTGGTCGTGTATGTATGTATATATTTTTTGTGGTGTAGTAAAAATCAAGATATCCGTTACAATTTTCTTTTTGTAATGGAATACCACCAAGTAAAGGCCGAGAGGATCAACGCTATGTCTACGCTAGTTTCTCGTTTTGACTGATTTTCAATCTGTTTATGGTGGTAAAGAAATCTTGCGACTCGAGTCCTACCAACTTCACATATTTTTGTTTATTAGAAATAAAAGGAAATTTTTAGTTTTCGGAAGGCCTCAGCTCCCTTGAGAGAAAACTTACAGATATGGGAAGCAGTGAATTCCGCGAAAATGCATAGTAGGTTTTCAAAGATAATGGGAATATTTCGAAAAATATAGGAATAATTATTATTAAGACTATTGTGTATTATTTAGGACAATAACTCAATAGGTTTAATTTGGTATAATTATGAATAATCCTGATGACAGATGTTAATTTTTATGAAACCAAGAGTTTTTGGGAGTTATTAAGAGGGATGAATGATGATCATTCTCAGCTTATGACTAGTGCCTATATTTTATCAACTATCTTCATTGCATCTCGTTGATAAAGGGCTTCTAAAGTAGGTTGAAATTTTTGCGTTAAACCTCAGAATTTTCTATATGATAGATACTTCCTCTTTAATACAGTTTCCAGCCAAGGAAAGGTCATGGAAACGCATGATTGTATATTTCGACTAGTTTTCAAAAATTAAAGAGAAGCAGAAAAATTGATTTCATGCTATGTAAAGGTTATAGCCTTGTCTTTCTCACAGAGGAAGAAGTAAGCGCTGCCCTCCACATGTAAGATTGGTCGAAGCGAATTTTGACACCGATATTATAATTAGTATTATTCTTTCTAAATTAAGACCCATCCTCAATTAGCTTTTCTTTTGGCAAATTTTCTATTACTGGTTACTATGTTAAAACCCATTTAAAACAAAAAAGGTTCAAAAGTTGGTTCAGGGACAGTTGGTAGAAGGACAACCGGTCGATTGGACTACCCGTCGCTGGACTTTACGTCGTTGAGACAACTAAGCGAAAGACTATTCGTCGCTGAGAAAACTAGTCGAAAGAAAGCTTGTCACAAGACAGTTTATCGTAGCACTTCTTAACGAAACGTATCGCTTTCCGTTGTACTTTCTCGAGTTCACGGATGCATGTTTCGTCTGCCGGATCCCATATACTTGATGCGTATTCAAGATGAGGCCTAACAAACGCAAAATAACACCGTTCTCTAACTTTTTTTGTCACATTTACTGACAATACGCCTAATGAAACCGAGTTTTCTAGTTGCTTTAGCACAAATGTTACGGATGTGC
>KZ308341.1:1074193-1089238 GCA_000376725.2 Ladona fulva | reverse complement strand
ATGATTTGTTTGGAAACGAATTTGAATAGTTTCTTAACAAATATTGTAAAATGAATCATCATAATAGAAAACTTAAATTAATTTTTCTGTCACTATTATGCGGAAAGACATCTTACGAATAGACATCTTAATTTGAAAATATTTCATGAGAAAGACATTAAATTGGAACAATATAAAGGAAATATAAAACTCAGTGCTTATAAGTTTTTAAATTACATGTCATGTAAAAAAAGTAGCAAGGTCTAGAACGGGTTCTCATTTCTCATTAGTACCGTGGCTACAGTTCACTTAATACACTATTCAGTTTGTTCGCATACAATGTCTAAGATATTTCGAAATTAGTATGGAGAATATGCACCATGTCCTCCTTCCGATTCCTTTGCGGAGTGCATCGCTCACAATTTTGATGCGATCTAGAATTTGCGGCTATGTTTGACACGGGTGCCTCCGGAGATCGTACACAGGTGCGATATCCTTCGATTGATGCTGCGGGTGCAAAAGGAGCGACTCGGAAGAGCTCTTGGAATGTTCCACGAAAATCTCAATGATTTATCATCGTCCTTGTGTCTTCGCGTTCACATTTGCCTAGGTCATAACGTGTGAGCGTTCCAGCACCGGGATAAGTGGAAGCGAAGGTTAGCTTATAGGCATATTCGAGAAAGGCGCATAAATAGCCGAGGTGTAGTGAAGATAGAGCTGTCGCTGAGCACGCGAGAAATTCACGATCCAGCTTCACGCAATAACATTTCCCAGCCGCGAAAAAATGGAGAAATGCAACCTCCAGTTTGATTGCACTCACTAACACCGTTACCGGTGGGGGATGGCATTTAAAGCGCAATTTTTTATTGCTTATACGCGGCAGTTTATGCTCTCAATTTCCAACACACGTATGATCGGTAATGGACGTCGTAGGAATTAATTGCCCTCCTTGTCGTCATGTATTTTTCATTTATTCGAGTCGCGCATCAGCCGATAGCAAAAAAGAGGGGAATCTGGTGGCAGTGAGCTGTGAAGGAAAGAATAATAGAGATTCATAATGTCGGATGGATTCCAATAGCGTTTCTCTGTTGCAGTAGACGAAACTGCTTTCCATAGGGATAGGGAGACTTGGACAACTTAAGAATCTATTCACGAACCTCCGTGTCATAGTGCTATGACACGGAGCGTTACTCAACGCTAAATCGTGACATAAGTAGAATGCGGCAATGAATGACAAAGACGTTGATGCGGCTGTTACTTTGGGAAAATTCTTGTGGGAAAGAGGCGCGATCTTTCTTTCGATGTACTACCTCTGAGGACTACCAGTAATACACCAAAGAAGTATTCGGCCGTTTCTCGAGTTATAATTTAGAAAGTATTATCACCGAATAGAGTGGAAGCGAGAGAATTTACTGATGCTTTAGTTGTAGGCCCGCAGCTGCGTTACGACAGCCATATAGCTATTTAGCAACGTTACTAACCTTTTATTAATATTTATTCATCTAACAAAACTACTTAAGCATAAAAAATATTTCATTCATAACTTATCCATTTTTATTTAGAGATGGTTACACAAGAAGATTAATTCTTCTTATAGAATCAAGCATATGAACTATGCCCTTTCCATCGCTTATTTAAAATATAAAAATGTTCAGGTTTTACTTCATTACTACTGTAGTCAGATTTCTTTATATTAACATGTTTATGCACCATTTATCTTTATTTTTCATTTACACTAAATGATGCATTGCCGTCTTCTGTTAAGGGTATGCCGGTGCTGTTCACGCTGCCTTGATTTTTGAGGATACACAGTGTAGTTGAAAGCATTGCTATTACTAGATTAATATCACATTTTGAGATTCTATATCAAATTCAAAAATAGTATCGATAAAAATAATAGCAATACATAAATAACAATTAAGGATTAGAATTTTTAATGCCATCGAGTTATACCTAGTTTTTTAATGCCCTCGAGCACTGTGAGCCGCATTGCTCACATCTCACATTCGCTTGCAAATCAAAACTGAACATTAGCCGTCAACATTCATGACATCAATATTGTCTTTATCCCCTCTTTTCTTCGGAAGATAAACATCTCTTATTATTTCCAAGAGGTGACTTTATGTTATGCTATGTCGTGATTTATTGTTTTCGTGAGCTATAAAAACTGTCCAGCATTGAATCGCTTTAGCTTACACCCTGGGTAACGGAGAATGCGCTTACTTATTTCTGCTTAAAATTATAGCCTCGAAACTCTTCATCTTGAAGCTTTTAACTATTGTATTTGCTTATTAGTATTCAATTAGAAGCGCAATCTCGAGTCTCGCGTCCTTAGCCTACTTTTCCGCTTTCGCTGTGCCGCGGGGAGAAATTATCGCAAATCTCTCCTTTCTGCCCAAACCTGATTGATTTACCACCTCGTTTGGTTTCATCCCCGGCAATTTCTTTTTATTCCACCACAAGTACGAATCGTAGACGATGGCGTTATTCCTTGTGCGAAAGAAGCCATGAAAATACCTCGTAGTATCCTTTCAAACGTCCTTTTCTGCTCGTCATAAAACCCAACTGCCTTCACCTGCGCCGACTGTAAAAGCGGGCGCGATTCGGTTTTCTCTCCTCTCTCTCGCGCGCAATCACGGCCCTTCTTTGAGACAGCCCATAGAATGAGTGATGGACGAAAAGTAAACGTCTGCTCTTTTGCTGATTATCATCGGTGCGATACGTTCTTCTTACGCGACCGAGTATGGGCGTCGTAAAATGGTATAGTGCGAAGGCGCGCGCATTGTCGCATGAGTTTTGGAATACCGAGTGTCTACCACGCCGTATTGCTGTCCTTAAAGCCAGGGTCGACTAAAAGCAGGCTAGCGCCCAGGGTAAGCTATGGTTTGACGCCCCTTGCCGATTTCGTGTCACCTGAAAGAGGTTTTCAATAAAAAAATTGGTAAAGCATCACTACAGCCGAGGCTGGACCAAGAAGAAAACGATATCAGAAAAGCTTGAAGGCGGTATTAAGTTATGAGCAAAAGTCCTCTTTTAAGAATGATTTTTTATCTCTATGAATCATGAGGTCCCTAGTTCGAATCCCGGCTAGTCGGATTTTTCCGACTAGGGAATGGTCGCGGGTGGGTTTACCCTTTGTTATTGTTTGAAGTCCACCACTGTAATGGTCCAGTAAAAAGTCTTTCAAGGAGCAAATGAAGAGAGAAGTCATTGATTAGAACAAATGGAAACTTATTCGGTTGGATCGGACTTGGTTGAGAAAATTTTACTAGGCTCCCTTTCTCCATTGAAAGCATCGTTTTACTTGTGTAAATTAGGGAACGCATGAAAATTTTTCCGTAAAACACATGGGTTGTTTTATTAATCCTATTGATTAACTCTTCGCATCTTATATCTACAACTAAATATTGAAATAGAGATGCACTCCCGTTTAAGAATAATATAAAGAGATTCATTATGGGACAGGTATTTTATTTTCAATAAAAAATAACTGGAATGGGAGGAATTAATCTATTCACGGAATCTTATTGAAGCATTGACACATAAGTTGTTGATAACTAACCGAATGTTACCATTTTCTTCCTAACATTTCCAGTTTCTGAGCGTGTTGGCGAAGGAGGTCCTGGTCCCTAAGTACCGTGTCGTTTAATAGTTTAAAACCCATATTATAATGAATACTAAAAGTGGACTTTGACTAATTTCAACTCCACTTTAATTCCAACAAAACATTATAATACCGGGCACTAAAGTTAATATTAGGTAAAGTCCATTTTAGGTATGGATTATAATATTGGGCTTTAGTGTAATTTCGTGGTTAAAATTAAAAGACATATAATTCCATTGGTATACCATTGGATAGGATGAGTACGGGAGGACAAGACTTTCCATTGGTGCAAGCTTATGGCATTTATTCCTGGCCCTTTTAAATTCCTCTTCTCACACATCAACAATCCTTCTGTAATATGCTCATCAAAGTAATTATAATATTTTAAATCAATCAAATTAGTCTTTATACCAAACAAAAAAATTCATGTAAGAAAGTAAACGGAGTTCTGTAGAATGGAGGAATGAAACAGTAGCTCCAAGTAAGGGTGTCAAACATACGCGTTGCGGAGGTGAATGTGTCACGTCGATTAGGTCAAGTCGTCTAGGCGATTTTCCCAAAATTCCCATTTAAATTTTAACTTCTAAAATATGAGTTAGCACATAAAACAGAATCAACTGGCCAGAAACTGCTCAGTTTGTCCATCAACGCAATTCTTGTTACTACTAAAAATTCATATGTCATGCGTATTGAATACTTTCGTAATACATATACAAATATAATTTAACGATACAATTTGATTCTTGTGTACACATATAGGCTGAATGGTTAAAACCGGCTACACATACAACCAAATAAGGATTCATAAATGCGAAATAAGGGTTACCTTATTTAAAGGAGCACATTCCACCGACCCGCACGGTCGGTGCGGGTTATTCGGCATATCCTGATTTTAGGTGATATTTTTCGATAAATTATTATCACTTGTTATTTTAGAGCATGATATTTTTTGCTCTCAGGGTCCCAACCAGTGTAAATCGGCCCTGGGCAGCAATATTTTCTCTGGAAGACGCCACTGCTGACCTTTTTCCTGAGATTCGCGCGCGCCTCCGAGTGTGTTACATCTGCGTCTGGATTCCATTTCTCCCCCTCTGCAGCGAGGACGATCCTTTAAGAATCCCTTCGCTTCGTGGAGGGTAAGACTCCTGCGTTGCAGCTCGACCACCTTCAGCAATCAGAAGGGACAGTAAAATGCAGAGGAGGGGAGGGAATGCGAAGGAGGGAGATTGCGGGATCCGTTCCCACGGCCGCAATCGAACACGGGCCTCTGGGTCACGATACTAACAACGCGGTAAGCAAACACAACAGTCCACCCCGATCCTCGTTGTTCGACACACTCCCTGTCTTCCCATACTCGCATCCCCTATCTCCCATTCTCTCTCTCCTTTTCTTTTCTTGCCCTGCGCATCAATTCATACGTATGTATCGTTTAGTTTTACCGCAGTCGACAGGGAGTCTCTCGCGTGCATGATTTTACTCAGAGAATCATCAGAATTTGATCTTTTAGTATCGTGCTTGGCACGGGAATCGTACTTTCGTGAATTGAGAATGATTGATCATTACCTTTTAATAAAAGATTCGGTTATTGTTCGATCTCTCACATGTCCACTGTTCGTGCTTTCTAGATATCTTTAGATGAAGTCGTTTTCCTTCCTTTTAAAATTCTTTGTACTCCCTATGCACATGGAAAAACTTCATTTATCATTCCTGACATAAGTTCAATAATTATTCTCCACACTATTAACTTTACAGCTTATATTATTCTGTAAGTATCGTGTAAAGGGTATGCTTTCGAAGTATCTTCATTATTTTGAGAATCGAGGATATATATTATTGTATGAGTTAACTTCGACTATCAGGAAGATGACTTTTGCATGTGTGTGTAGTACTTTTGCGTAAAATATTCATCCTGCTGTTCAGTGATGGATCCAAGACAAATACGATTGGGTTCATTAATTAAACCAATAACATTTATCAATTACAGATCGATATAAGCTTATGCATCCTTCATCCGGTATTTTTATCTGCTGTAAATCCGTGCTTAGAAACTCACAAATTCATTCCAAAGGAATTTAAACACAAACCTTAGGTAACTGAAAATCAGCTACCGACCGCTTTTTTGTTTGGTTTTTGCGTGAAGTATCTGCAACATCATATATTGGGATGGGTTTTAATTTAAAAACTAGTTAAAATTCAAATAACCAGAACTTCTAATGTGCCATTCACGGATCCGCAAATTTGATTAAATTTTAAACTAAATGATATATTTTTTTTGTTTTGACGCGTACATTCCTATATCCTCTCTAACTGCTACAATTACTGCAGAGTCTTTGCTAAATCGTTCGTTGGCATATTGTAGAGCTATATTCTCGACTAAGTTAAGTAGTGGGAAGCTATTAAAGCCCAAAGGGAGAAATTTAAACATTTGAAGTAACATTTCAGGTGATCTAATGATGGCAAAGAGGTGTTGCGAATGAAACATGCTTATGCTTTAGGGTAACTAAGGTTTCTTATTTCCCCAGCCTCCGTTCCATATCAGTTTCCGAAAGATAGGACTCCTCCGCACCCCTCGTTTGTCTTCACTTCTTTTATTTCCATTTCTCCTCTTGACAGTCTCCCTTTAACAATTATGTTGTTTCGCCTCTCCTACTTGTTGTCACATGGACATCAATCGTCGGAACCCCTACCCACACCTCCTCACTATCTCTCCGCACATAGATTCTCATTATCGCTACAACCAATCCCCTTTAACCTTTTTCTATTCACCCTCGCTTCCATATCCTTCACCCGTAATCTTCTCCATCTTCATCCGGCTACTTTCGAATCCCTCGGTTGGCTACCGTTTAGCGCTCGGGTCTGGCGAATTCAGTATTCTATTCCTTTTCAGCCGTGCATTCTCGTAGTTTTTCAGCTAACTTACGCATAAGCCTTGTATCTCTCCTCGAGTAAAAATTCCTATCCCAGTTCATTTAATAGCTTTCTTAAATTCTGATTTCTTTAAAGAAACCTGCAACAATTCTTGCTCTCTCGGTCAGTAAAACATGCTATTGTTTGGATACCCTCCCTAACTATCATTCCGTTTCCTGTCATTAATTTCCTAGTTAATGCTGTTGGTTAACTATTTTTAACCTTGCTGTTTAACTCAACACTATCCGATTGCTTCTACTGTATTTCATTATCGACTAATGAATGCCTGACCGTTACTTTAAAGCTTTAAACTAAGCTTACTAGGATAGGGATTGAAAGATAATCTAACAAGGTTCTCTGCAACAATAGAAATTAATAAACAATTCCCTACAGTGTCTAAGGACCTGAGTTAATACCGGTAGAGACATTACTACAAACTGAAATATAAAGAGAGGGATAAACAGAAAACGGATGCATCTTCATTCAGGAAAATAATCATACCTTGAATGTATTGAAGAAAGAAAGTAGCTTACAGGTTTTTGAGTTATTTGAAACAAATGTCAATGCCCCCTCTTCTTGAGTTTTAATTACATTTTTAACTAACACTCATAGAATTTAATAAATCAAGACTTAATATTCAAATTATGTCCTTTCTGATAAAAAATATTTAAAACGGGTGATATTTATTGAAAAGCAAGAAGTACCAACATTATACACGTCTGATCAGAATAATTCTTGTTTGCTGATCAGTCCATACCATAATTAGTTAAATTGTAGATAAAATTCATACAATGGAGTTACATTTCCAACTTCTTGTGAATTAAACAGGTCTTCCTATCTGTCGTGTTTTTCCTTTGCTTTATTTTCATATGCCTTTTTGGATAGCAAAAAACTATATTTCAAGGTTCAGCTAATAGACCCTGTCTTCTGTTTCTCCATTTTCTAAATTCACCAAAAAACTAAGAATCGATTATTTACCTGGGATCTCTCCCTCATCAAGAGAAGGCATCTCCTTGCTTTTTTCATCCTCAAAAGCTTTTGCCTCGCAATACTTTAATTTCTTTTCCTCCAATAATTTAGCGTCTCACCCCATGGGTCCCCACTTTGCCTCCCCTAATTCTTCACCTTTCTTCACCTTTCCACCAATTTTTCTGTCCTTTTCTCCTCCTTATCTCCTCTTTTCTCTGCGATTTTCTTTCATCCGGTTCGACCTCTCCCAATAACCCCCCGCGGGGAGAGATGGGTCACGCCTCCTTCTATATCGCCATGACAACCACCGTGGGGGGTGAGAAGGTAGGAGTCAGGTGGGGCGACCTCCACCCTAGAGGCAGTGGGCGCGCTTATACAGAATGGAATAGAGGTACAAGCACACGGAGCCGCGGAGCAGCATCGATCTGAAATAAAAAAGACGGTCTGTAGAACGTGAATTGCGCCAATAAACCATCCATCCCTCACGATTCACGCTCTCCCCAGTCCTTTCTCCTTCCACCCACTCTTCCTTCCTTCCGCCGCCTCCTCGTTTCTCGCCTTTTGTCTTCCGTCATCCCTTGGATCCTCTCTCTGTAAACCCCCTTCTCTCCCACTTTCTGCTGTTCGCGCTCACATCTTGCAATCCGTTCTAACTTATCTCGAGTCCCACTCCCTCTTTCGTCACTAGCGTATCTCTCTTCCCTTTCCTTTTTTCGTCTTGCCTTTTCCCGGTCTAATTGCTCTCTTCCAGGGCCTCATTTGATCCATTCCTAGTCTCCATGTACCATTTATAGATGGAATAAAGAAGATGTGAATGAAAAAGTGCAATTAGTGCTTGAATATAAGATATGAGACAGGTTTCGGGATGACTACTCGGTAGATAACTCCCTATGCGGAAAACTTACCGCGGATGTTCATCCATCTTAGTTTACTGAGTAAATCTAGCAACAAATAAAGGGAGAATCCGGCAAAATTTTTCATTGATTAAGGTCCTTTTAAGTAATGCTGCACCAAAGTTTTATTAATTTTAGGATTTGAAATGTGGATATGTTTATAGAGGAATTTGCGCGGGTGAAATTATTTATTGAGTTTTTTATTTATGCTTAGTGAATAGTTGAAATGCGTTTAATTATATCTTCTACGACGAAATCCTATTACATTGTCTAAGATTGAATTTCATGAAATAAACATTTTCTACTTACAGTTCTCAATAAATATCACGACACTGTCTACATTTGATGTGTTATCATCTTATGAATTCTTAATCAATGAAACGGTTTCAGGCGTTATCTTGTGGAATTTCTCCATAACGGAAATTAAACTAGATATTTGTGCGATTCCACTGTAGTCCAAGACTTTAATGCGATCTAGGTTTCACTACACTTGTAGCATCATCAGGTCCATAGAAGTATTTCTAGTGGAATTGCACAAATATCTAGTTTTATTTCCGTAATGAATTCCTAATATGTTGGTACTTTATTCTCAGATATTATCATTAATAACGAATTTTAATGAATGAGAACTTAATCCTAAAGTAGAATTACGCTACTCATTGGTGTTGCTTGTGTCAATTAAGGTAGAATAAGAAAAATCGATACTATAAAAATAACCTACAACTACGGTATTTCTCAAATATTTATAGTTTAAAAAGTATTAACAGTCTAAAAAATCATTTCTATATGTAAGTGTTCTACCATCCGTTAGGTTTATGCGCCTAAATATTCCCTATTCAATGTCATTCTTTCACTAGTTGGTTTCTTACCCCACCCTATAGGTCATCTAACATATTTTGAAATTTGTCTTTTCCTGTCTTTTTCCTTTTATCTTACCTACATTACTTTCAGATCATTTCTAAGAGATTTTTGTCAAATACTTTAAGAATCTGCGATCATCCTCCATCTTCATCCGGCTACTTTCGAATCCCTCGGTTGGCTACCGTTTAGCGCTCGGGTCTGGCGAATTCAGTATTCTATTCCTTTTCAGCCGTGCATTCTCGTAGTTTTTCAGCTAACTTACGCATAAGCCTTGTATCTCTCCTCGAGTAAATATTCCTATCCCAGTTCATTTAATAGCTTTCTTAAATTCTGATTTCTTTAAAGAAACCTGCAACAATTCTTGCTCTCTCGGTCAGTAAAACATGCTATTGTTTGGATACCCTCCCTAACTATCATTCCGTNCTGAAGAGCATTCCTTTTTCTTTCTCCCGCATTATTATCTGCTAATTGTAAAATTTGTATTATTATTAAACTTTAAATGACTGCGATAAAATTTAACATGCTACTTTTACATAAAAGATGAGGCGAAAGAGGAAATATTCAACAAGTTAATCTCTTTCCGTCTCCCCTCCAAATCTTTCCCTTCTCCACTTTCCGCATTCTCTTTATTTCCTTCTTTCCCATAGACTTCTCCGCTTTTTCACTCGAAAGAGAGACTTCCTTCACCTTTGCCATCGAACGGCCGCTCGGACGTTTGGGATTTCCACTCTTTCACTTCTTTTTACCCGAACCCGCAAAGGCGCAGTTGAGACCATAGATACGGAGATCGAGCCCCGTCCTTCCGGAGGGAGGGGGAGCCGAGGATATTCTCTCCGGTTTTTCTGATCGGTCCACCGTCTTTGATGTTTTTTGCGGCGATGGAAAGGGGGAATTGGAAGGGAATGGAGAAGAAAGCCTTCCCTTGAGTATTGAGTTAGTCACGCCCGGTTCCATAATGGTAGGCGGGAGGGGTTAAGGGAGGAAATAGGAAGAATTAGAAGAGGAGGGGCAGCGGATAGAGTGAGAAGTGAGGAAGTTAAAAGTAGTTGTTTGTGCGTGCGGAAAAGTGCCATAAAGGATCTCCTCTTCTCAATCTTTGGAGATGGTCTGTTGCTATTCAATCGGGCGTGAATCGGTATTTTTATGAATGTTTGATTCGATGGATGCTTGCGATCGTCCGGAGAAGAGATTCATTTAGTGGAGGAAAATGGAGAGTGAAAGGTAGATAGGAAGGTCGGTAGGCTGGAAGGGATTTTCATCGTTTGTTCGTAAATCTGGATTTACGGACTCGTCTGGGTTTTTGCAAGCACTTATATTATAACGAGGAATTGGAGGATAATTTTCAAACATCAATTATCACCTCAGATTATCACCTTAGCTTTAACAGAGAGTGAGTTCATACATTGGAATGTTTAGGAAATCCGTAACTTAAATCCTTTTCCACACCTCCACTAAATGATACAACTTTCCCTTATTTTTTTCAAGCAATCATTAGATATTTGAGTTACAACTGCAGTTAGCACTGTTCCCATTCGTATGTAGCAGAGAACGACCAACTTCCCAGAAGTGAAAGGTTACAATGTATGATATTGGTGGAATGCCTGACCAAAGGGAACTTAATAATTCGATTACTACGACCTTTAGGGAATCTTAATTGGAGAAACTTTTATATTCAACCATTACAAGCGCTTTAATATTACACAAAAACTTAGATTGTGGAATTTTTCAAAATTGCGAACCTTACACGAGACAACTCTTGAGTTGGAATGCCCAAGCAACGAAAGGAGCGATTAATGATGTTTGTAGCTGCTCATATCTTGCGGCAGTCCTCTTAATCTAATCACTGTGGTTACCGTAGCAAGAGAAATGGATTTTTGTGGACAGTAAATTTGATTCTCGACTAAAACATTATTCCTCATTGTTATCGATGGCATCGAAAACAAACTAAAGAATACTACGGTTGTTTTCCTGATGAAGAGTTCGCTTAATATTTTACTTTAAGGTGATCGAACTTTGTTTTAAGACCAGATTTAAGAGAGATCGCACGTATGTAATTTTTGATGGATAACGTAACTATGCGAAAATATCAATCTCGATCGACTCCATAGAATGTGTATTTAAAGGCAGATGTACCCATTTCATGGCCGGTCCAGAGGAAGGCAATAGGAACGGTTCTCCTTCCCTTGATGAATTTATAAATACAATCAATTTGGTTGTCGTATGGCGAGGAACTGAACTTGAAAACTGATAGCAAATTTTACGCGAATATATGTATGGTAGTTTTTGGCTCAAATTGGCATTTTAACAGTCAATGAGTGAGAACGAAGGCGCTAATAAGATCGATATCACTCTAAAAATAGTATGTAAGGAATTGTTAAAAATCACTCTTCCACAAGGCAAGTTTCTAGATCCACCCATGCACGCAATGATGAATTATTTCAGGTTCCACTCGAAAGAATCTTAGCTTAATTTTTCATGGATTATTTTTAACTTCATTGACATCTTCCTCTATCATTTGGTGGAACTGGATAAGCTGTGTGTTTATTTAAATACATATGCAGGCTTCTACCATCAAGTTAAACTATCCGCACTGCAAAGGATAAGTTTCGGCGGAGCTCATATCCTTTTTATATAGTTACAGGTTTTCCAAATAAACGAGGCACGGTTTCTTTCTAAGTTGATCCGCTACTAATTCTTTCCGTAGTTTCTTCATCGCGCGCTTCAAATTTAACAGATCGACAAAGACAATTAAATCAACCGCTTCCATACATCGCCCGTCTACTACCGGCTGGGATCGCTTGTAAACAACTCGGAACTCAATTGCTCTCGCTAAAGCGAGGACTGAGATTCTTGGTAGAGATCGAGAACGTGGAGAGATGGATGGAACAAGGGGAGGGTGGGAGGAGTCAGGGGCAGAACACAAACCATTGTTGCCAGAAGATCAATGCTTCATGTCGTCACGAGAGATGCGACCGCTGTTACTTGTCCTAGCTTCGCAAAAATAATAACGAGCGCTTTGCTCAGATTTGGCGGTGAAAATATCGGATCGTTACGCGTGGCGAAATTTAAGATAGGGGCGTAGTGGTTTGGCATATTTCAGACATGAAATATATTACTGCGAATATTTATTTCGGGACTTGATCCGTAACATCTCAGAATCTGATTCACGCTCTACCTCATGCTATAAAATTCTTTTTAAGTAAATTGAAATAATTTCATCCATTTACTTAACTCGCGTGGCATTGATAAGCTTACGACAGAAATATAGCTGGAATTAATACTGGGCCGTTTTAGTGCACTGAATTTCAGCATTCAATTGTAGTTAAAACTCAAGAGAATCTTCGCGAATCTCATCTAATGAACTTTTCCCTCTTAAATTATAAGGCCGGAAAACACGTCATTGTACGTGTCACGTGAGTATAATTTATTTTCTCATCTACATCTCTAACTTAGATAATAAGTCAAACAGTACATTTTCACGTACTTTCGCACATTTCTCATCTGGAACTTGGTTGTGTTTATTAAGGAAATGGATTGGGTGTTTATTTTCTGATTTTTATGGAACGGATTCTTTCTTGGGGTTCAAAAAATTTGGTATTTTCAAATTCCAAAACATATTAAAAACTCAATAGATAGCAACTTAGCAGCAACATAATAACTTTTAACACCCAGTTACAAGGCTGGTATCATTAGACTGGGTGTATGATCAAACAGCTATTTATCGTTGCTTTCTATTGAATTATCTGGTTAATACTCTGCATTGGAGTGTTTAACACAGTGAATGTACATAGCTTCACAGGTTGAAATAATTTTTATAAATGTTGATTGATTATTCATTACTTTTCGAAGTAGAAATATGTTATAGTTATTAGAATTGATAACTTTATAGAAAGTCCATCGGCAATGGATAATTCTTCGAAACGTTCACACGGTGATTCCAATAAACTAAAGAAGTTAACATAAACAAATAAAAATATTATGATTTTTAAAGGAATACTTGAAGATACTTCAGTAACTTAAGTCGATGTAGATCACCGTAGCAACGATAAAAATAATGCAATGTATTCCATTCTATGTTGGTTTCTGAAAACATTATTATTTCCAATAATCTTTCTTGAGCAACCAAACTGTTGTACTCATTAACTTATATACTTTTCTTATAAATATCTGCCACAAAAACAGCCGCAAGCTGACTGAAATGAATATTCTCATAGGTTATTGATATTATTTCGAGTTTTGAATTTACAAATCCTTGTTCTTAGACATACATTCACTGTACTTGAGTACAATGCTCTGTACGTTATGAAAATTGAGTTTCACCAGATACCATCACGGAGTTTTACTTTCATTTATCATACAATATGAAAGATAAAATCAATCCATAAATGAATGAAGCAGCAACGTAGATTATAGATAGTTTTACCAATAAAAAATGCATTCTCTCCTAGAAGGATTTGGTGGCCTATGATAGTAGACCCGGTGAAATGCATAATTTAAAGTAATACAAAATTTTGTAATTTACAAGAATCAATGGATATATGAAATATTGTTCGGAAAAATTTATCAAGTATAATATGGTTTTCTGTCGAAATCTTTAAAGTTATTTCAGTTACAATTCATAAGAAATGTTTCTATGAAATAAAATTTTAGAACTATAGTAGCCCTAAATTAATGCTTTAATTGGGAAGTACTTGATTCATTTCATTCCTAGGAGTACTGTTATAAAAAAATCGACGACAGACTCAGAATTCTTGCTTTGAAGTAATTTTTATTTACAATCGCCATTTTTTAGTCACGACCGGTATAATTTATAGTTGGGAAACATGAAATTTGAGCATATCATTGAGATATTAAAACTCGATATTGGCATGGTAGTTGGAGACAGCCGACTGACAAAATTGTCCCAAAAATTGACCATCTGACAGTCAGTCCAATCTTACATATGCAGAGCCAGAAATAAGACAGCTGCGTCTTTCTTTAAAACTTCCAGGAAGGCAAGCACTTAAGGAATGCCAAAAATATGTCATAATTGGAATGATTTCTTCGTTTTATTAAGTTTTTCAAACCTGTTTTCTACCAGTTGCGAGAGAAAATGCTAATGTATTATTTCATTTCCCGTGGGTTTATTTGAAACTGCCATCCGTACAAAAAAGCTTAATATTTGGGCCCCTCCCTCTTTAGAATCCTCGGCCAAGTTTTGTTTGAGGAATGCTCGAGAAGACTTGCTTAATTTCATAAATGTGAAAGTCTTGTTTGTTCAGCATAGATCTGAGTACCATACACAGGACCTAAATCAGCTAGAACACTCTAATATTGCTATTTGGCCTCAATTTCAAAAGGCACATAATGATTTGTACACATATTTCTTGTTTTATCTTCCTCCGATTTTTCCTCCTATGTTCATTATCCTATTCTGGCTTTATTATTGTTTCGTCCTTAGACCAAAAGACCTAATTTTGTCGATCAAATAAACCTTGAAACTCTAAGAAATGTTAAAAAGCATGAGGTATTTTCTTCATATGGACAAATACAAGTCCTCTGCATACATACTAGTTATTAGAGGGATTTAAAGAAATAACGGTGTGGGTTTGAGATTTATCTCACAAAGCTTAAAAGAATGGTTGAACATTTTCTATATCTGTTGTGAAAATGGTATTTATCATTCCTAAGATGAGCTATTTCCAAGTTAGGCGAAATTTTTGTTGAGAATACTTGTTGAAAATTGTTTTAAGAAGCTGGATGTTAAAGGATAACATTAAAAAGTATAATAAGGGAAAAAGACCTAAGTAGAGCTGAAAATTCTTAAATTAAAAAAATTCATTTGGATAGGGA
>KZ308341.1:1024640-1073302 GCA_000376725.2 Ladona fulva | reverse complement strand
TAGAATCGAACCCATGATGCGTAGAATGGAAGTCCGCTTTTTTCCTAGATGTCCAAACCCGGGACTTTACGGCAAAAAAATCGGCGGCTCCGTGAGGCACTTCCTTCTGCCTCGCCTTTAGTATCCTATATGTATATATATATATATATCCGGAGAAGCGTCTATATAAAGAGATATGTATTTACTATCACCTTTAGCCAGAGATATTACTCACCCTTTTTGGAACCCTTGCGATGTATACTGACAATGAGATTAAATTATTGCATTGCATTTCCAGGTCGTATATCTTTGGAGCACTATCCTAAAAAATCTCTACTGACTAATAGAATAAAGAATGATACTTTTCAAAAGCTATTTAATCCACATTCTGCTTAAGAATTATTGCCCGATATTTAAAGGAGAGCAAATTGAGCAATATGCATAATTCGCTGAAGGTAAATCATAATACGAATATTATCGCTTTAAATATTATTGCGTGCTATTAGCCAATCAAAGTTGTTTCTTGAGTGTTTTGTCTGGTATTGTACCTCTTCGTCATGCTGGGGAGTTTCCGCTTCGAGTCCTTTTACGTCTTTAATTTTAAAGAAGTAAAAAGACGTTTTTCACAACCCCATTCTTTCCCTTCTTATTGGCTTTTCTTTGTGTGAATACTTTCTAAGCTCCACTTACCTATTTTTTCATCTACAACCGTCTACTCTTCTCTTCTATTTTACTACTGAAATTGATTTCTTTTGAAATTTACTAACTTGTAGAGACTGCTAGCCTTAATCTCGCCCGATTAAGGGCAATTATATGTTTGATTCTTGAAAAAGTTCAATTTTTCTTTCACACGGCACACGCTGCAGTTATTAGATCGGAAAAATAGATATTTATAAATTCACTGGCGATGAATTTGCTAAATTTATTTCAGTAACATATTACGTGCCCGTGCGCCAATGGTCTTCAACAAATTGGATTTCAATGTGGCATAAATTGAAACATGTATTCTCCCAAAGGAAGTGTTTTATCAGTTATAAATGCTATATGCTACATTCTGATTAAAACTTCTTCTTATCTTCTATTTTAATTTTCGTTTCAGTTATATTTTTTGTTAGAGAAGTGCGTAAGTTAAATCTATCCTTTCATTCAATTTACGTTCGGTTTTTTTTATTACTTACCGTCTTCAACAGTATTGTTTCGCCCATTCGGGGCATAAGTTGGTTCCTTTCCTTCTTTCATTAACTACCTTGCAGGTCTTTCGCAAGAGGGTGTTCGGCAATCAAATTCTTCGCATTTCTCTAGCATTATCCGTTGTACACTCACTTCTATCGTTTGTATTATTATTTTATTTTATTTTTTTGTAGCTGAAACTAGCTTGATTTCAGTAGCAGCACAAAAGCAATCTTATTATGCTTGGCATACTTTTTTTTGCAGCTTTTTCTTTTAGATGTCTACGTTTTCCTAATTATATTAGTTAACCCTCCCGCTATTCTCTCTGTTGATTACCCTTGCCTTACTTCTTTGTCTTTCCTACCGTCGCGTCGCATGTAAGTATTGCTTCTAAATAAACGTGTTGCTTCACTTCTCCATTATTTCGTTGCTTATCATTACTTTACATCTTATATGTTAATGGATGATTGGTTATTATATGTTAATGGACGGATTTCCCTCCGCTATTTTTTTAGTATTTTCGGCATAGATTTTTATAGCAGATATAAATCTCATTCGTTCATTTTTGCTTTCAGTATAACATCATAGTTATAGAATATAACGTCAAATATACTTCCACTAATTCTGTTTCCAATGTAAATAAATTCAATGGTAGTAATCCATTATATGCATATTTATTATCTGACAGTGTATACCAAATATCCTTCTCTTGGCGGGTCAAATATGTTCCCTAACGCCGGAATCGGGTATAATGCAAATATGTCAGAGGATCATCGTTTCAAGCCGAGCCTCGTGAGATTTGGCATAGGTCAAGTTTGACGGGGGTGTGCGATTTCATTGATCCATGCAGGATTTCGAACCCGGCACACCAAACTCACAATGGAGGGGCGGAATCGGGCAAGGGACATAAAAGGGAATGAAAGCCTTTACCGCTGGACACGAGGCTTTGCAAATTGCATACACCGCTGGTTGCGATGGGACTCGACGGCGTCGCCCGCGGAAGGAAAGCAAACGAAAAAAAAATTCTCGGAAGCGTAACTCACGTCACGGTTTTTTTCTTTACGCACAGGAGGGCAAAAAAGCGGCGTGACGTGAGTCACCCTAGGTGGGCACCCTCGAGTGTTCCATGGCTTCCAAGAGGAAGAAAATGCATCGGATGATAAAAAGGAAGGGAGTTAGATCCGAGGGTAAAAATGGGTATGGGAGAATTTGCATGCGGCTTTTATTCGCATTTGTCTCGCAGTTTATGGAGGAAATACCGAGTTGAAGGGTTTGGGTGTAAAGATAGAACACAAGGGAAGGAAAGATAAGCCATTTTGTCGCCACGTTGATTTTCTCCGGAAGGTATGAGGTTTATGAGTGGCGAAAATATTCATCTCCTTTCAGACTTCCTTTCGGAGATGAATTTTTTCGCCACTCATAAACCTCATACCTGCTGTTATATTCGTGAGAGTTCCATTTTCTCCCCGTTTGAGCGAGGAATGTGAGCCTGAGAATGATTTTCCGTAACTTTTCGTCGACTGAATCATACTCCTCGTGAACTTATTATCTGCGGACGCAAATCGAGTATCCAGGCTTGTGTGAAGTAAAGTAAACTTTTATTAATACAAAATAATTGTTAGATTAAATAATATAAAATTTACCATTCATTTTATGAAACAATGAGGAGATGTAACACTGACTGGTAATTAATGTATAATTAAGACTATCCTTCAAAAATTTTGCAGTTGAAGTAAATGAAATCTAGGATCATTTAACGATCGTTGTACCTAATTTTGCGTTACATAACAATAATGAACGATGACATTGCTGAAACATATGTCAATGATTATGGCCAATCCATGCAGCTTCTGGAAGGCCACGCCATTGAAACCAGTCCTAGTAGTCCTAGTGTACCTTCCATAGAGTTTTATTTGTAATCATCCTCTGTTTGTGGGTCATTCGAAGCTCATGAAGCTGTTAGACACTTTGTTCCTCTAGGAGCAGGGCTTGATTGCTGAGGACGGCTGTGTGCTTCCAAGAAGGCCTCCTATATATTTGTTTCCTTAGACTTCCGTGACAGCCCAACTAATATCACTTTCAAAAATACTTCGTCTGGAGCTATATTTTAAACGTGAAGCGTTCAGTTCGGAGTGAAGATCGCGGCGAATGACGATATATAAATTCGTCTTCATGATAATTTTCTCGCTTATTCTGTGAAGTCCTTCCCTTATCTTCCTTATTAGATCCTCCAGCCGCGTAGTGAACGCGTTCGTTCTATCTATGTGTCCATCTCCTTCCATTTCACTGAATATTTGTCCTCTCCCGCTATATTTCTCCAATGTCGTCATCCCTCTTCCCGGTCTTTCTTTTTCCTTCAGTCCTTTTATTTATCTACCAGTCTATCTGTCTCTGTCACCGTTTACCTCTTTCTCCACCCTAGTTGTTGCTCATGGATGGCTTGTGGGTTATAAACATGACTCATTCATTTTTTCACCCGAAATATTGTTTCTTCCTTTTTTCTCAGCGTAAAAGTTATTGAGAATGAGCCGAAGAAGCTGCTTTAGAAAATTATCTCTCTCCCTTTATCAGCTGTCATAGAATATTTTCTGTATTTGTCAGTTCAGTTTAATTTCAACTCTCGGTATTTCATCTTCGAGTTATCGATTCGGTCATATTATATCAATTTAATAATATATAATTGGGAAAACTTGATGTTTTCTTTGCTAATTTTCCTAGTAATCAGCTCTCCAGATTCGTATCAGACCGATTAATTGACTGCCTTAAGTCAACTACTTTAAGTTAATCTATCTGTGGTCAAATGGGAACAGTTGTTCACTCAGCACAGAATACATTTACATTGGCGTATGGCAGGGGGTGTTAATACACCAAAGTCCCTAATTATTCATCCTATTTACGCGTCTAATACTCTCTGGAGAAAGATACCAATAATAACTATCCGTTCGTGCAATAATCTTACGAAATTTTTTCGATGTCTGGTCTCGAAAATCGCGTTCACTAAGCGCAGGAATCACTATGTCGCGTATTTCGTCATGTAAGTCACCACTTATAAATTTCTCGAACAATCTATGCCTAAACTCGAGTCTTCTATCGTCAAGAAAATTCTAGCCGAGGGATTTAATCATATCTGATACACTGCTGTCGAACTTGTAGTCTCTCTTAACGAAACGAGCCGCTCTACGTTGTACGCGCTCTAGTTCCAAAATCAAACCCTTGTCGTGCGGATTCCACACCGCGCAGCAGTACTCAAGTAACGGGCGAACTAGTGAAAAATAAGCTACCTCTTTGACACACGACTGACTGCCTCTAAGAACGCGGTTACATAGCCTCAATGTCCTATCGGCTGACCCCACTATATCTCGTATATGCGTTTTAAATGATAAATTACTACTGAAAACGACCCCTAAATATTTGTATTGACTCACGAATTCTAACGTTGAGCCGCTAATGTGATAGGGAGTTAGGCTCACGCTTCTGATCGGAGAGCGGGTCATGCTCATTGCTACACATTTCTCTATGTTTAAACTGAGCTGCCAATCTTTACACCATTTGGTAACAACGTCCAGGTCACTCTGTAATATCAATGAATCCTCCGCGTTTTGGATTTTTCTGTATATAAGGGTGTCGTCCGCAAAGAGCCGTACGTTACTCTTAACGTTGTCTACGATATCGTTAATATAAATAAGGAATAATATGGGCCCAATAACACTGCCCTGAGGTACCCCTGATGTCACTTCCACTTCATCAGAAAAAGTCCCATCTAAGACTACGCGTTGGCTTCTGCATGTCAAGAATGACTTAATCCACTGAATGATTTGATCATCGATTCCATAAGATTCTAGTTTCTGTAGTAACTTCGCGTGCGGAACTGTATCGAATGCCTTTCTAAAATCCAAAAATATAGCATCTGTCCTAAAGCCTTCGTCGGCTGCATGCATTATGTCCTGATTGAGAAGTGCTAACTGGCTCTCACAGGAGCGACCCTTACGAAACCCAGGTTGAATTTGCGTAATCGCAACATTTTCACTGAGAAAACGCATTATATAACTACAAATGATGTGCTCAAGACTATTGCAAAATACCGATGTTAATGACATCGGTCAGAAGTCGTCTGGTTGTTTCTTACGCCCTTTTTTCGGCACTGGGGTAATGTACGCTTTTTTTCATGAGACCGAAACCGTACATTCGTACATTCATCTAAAGATTTACTGAAAACGCGAGAAGGAGAGGAGCAAGCTCATTCGCTAGCGTAGATATTACATATGCAGGCACGCCTTCTGGCCCGGGAGGTTTTTTAATATCGTCCTCTGATAAAAGATTCTAACTCCTGCCTCGTTCGATTCTAACTTACTCATTCTGGAAGTAACGCGGGTGGGGAATGCGTTGACTCGACCGTCATCTAATGTGAAGCATTTTTTTTAATGCTGGTTAAGAATGTTCGCTTTATCACAGACATCTGTTACTGTCTCTCCTTTATTATCAACAAGGTGCAAAACGGTCGATTGTTTTCCTCTACTCTCACGAAAGCAATACCATAATTTTTTTGAATTGAAGAAATTTGAACTCCCAATAGATTTAGTCCGAATGTCTATGCATATATAGAAGTAGTGTTATCTATTTAGAACATAAATGGGTTAGCAGGAAGGCGAAGCCTCTCAGTTCCATTTATTAAGTCAATTATTAATTATTTCAATTAAGTTCTAAGGACTTGAGGTAATTAATTTGAGAAAAAGGCTTCCGGCTAACTTTTCCGGCTAATTTGAAATTTATTTTCAATTAATGACACGTCATGTGTGAGCTTGCCGCTGCTGGAGTCTTCTAGACTAAACATTTCTATTACGCACTACGAAATTCTACAATGATAGGAAGTTGAGGCCTTTATTGAATGAGATTCTTTCACATTAAAATTGTCCGAATTGAATTGTAAAATTTTCCTCTCATACCAATCTTTTTCAATTTTAACTTGAGAGATAAACTTAGAAAATAAAAAAAAACACTGAAAATCGGCAAAAATTAAAGTAAAAAGTTTTTTATATCACGTTCTTACAGGTAAAGTTATGGAACACTGGAAGTCTAACTTTAAGGAATTCCCCTTTTTATTTTTGCAATGAGAGAAACTTTAAAAATTAAAAGTGAATGAATTCTATGCGCAGGAAAACGGGTAAGGGTGATTTTGCGCAAGATGGTGCGCACCCAGGAAAAAACCCAAGGAAAAATGGACTTGAAAAAAGTCTGACGGGACCGGGAAACGAACCCGGGTCTCCCTATTGCCGGTCGGTTGCTCTGTCCGTTGAGCTATCCCGGCAGGTCAGACTTTTTTCAGCGATGCTGTAAATTGTTCTCCAGGTTGCAATAAAAATATTAAGCAGGTTAACTGGACTCAGTTAAGTTGGAAATAGAGAAAAGCTGAATCAGATGAAGAAGTCAATTCGAGGCTGCAAAAATTTAAGCGTTATTCCCAATGAATTAAATTATCACCAGAAATAAGTGAAGCGCTGAAGGCCCAGTTTTTTTCCAACCGCCGCACAGCAAGAAAGCTTTTCATCTGCTGCATTATAACCGAGAGTACTCTACTTTTCTTATTTCACGTAATGTATATATTCTGGTAATCAAGATAGATTTTCGGTAATGGGAATTGAAAAAATTCCACGGAGAAGTCCATCACTTTACTTTGTGGAATCTTGACATATTTAGGATTTTTTTAATAAAAACACAGTTTTGAACTACAAATCCTTGTAATGGTCTTTTCTTTCGTGATGATGTTAATATTATTATAGTATAAAGTTAATATAGTATAAGCTGAGACGATAATATACATAACGTTTTTATTTACACAATTTTAGAGCATATTATATTTGCAGGCTCATAATTTTTTGGATTCTGAGCTGATTTTTTTCATAACCTTACATAAACGCCGTCACTCCATCCCTCCCCTTTCTGGAGTATCTAATCTTTCCCAGTCTAACTCCTACAGGCTCTCTTCCGTGCTTTCGCTCTCGGTCTACCCATTTTCCCATATCGTGTGCCCTGGAGGATTGTGCAAGTCCATTCGAAGTTTTCCCAACAGGGAAACGTGGCCAAGCCGCACAAGCCGCCCTCGGGGGCATCGGTTGAAAACGTCGGGACATTCGCGCACAGATCCGCGATTTATTTGCGGGATTGGGTTCGAGTCTCCGGGGTGTCTGTGTCCGTTTGTGTCGGTTCGCCGTCTCCAGCATGATGGCATTTCAAAAGGGGAAAGGGTCCGGACGTGAGGTTGGGGGCCGGATTCATACGTGTGTGTTGAGAGAAAGAGAGGGAAAGCTCAAGGAAAGAACATCACAGGTGATCGGCTTCCAATGGGTAGGAGACAGGATAGTGGAGGAATAAATGGAATGAGTAAAAAATATCGTAAGCCTCCCCGCCGGCGTTGTTCCGTATTTTATGTTTCCGTATTTTATGTATCATGAAGATTGTTCCTTTGATGGAAAAAAATACTATAGGGTGAACTTGCCTGGATTTTCTTTTTCTTGGTGTGGGAAAATGAATGATGAAATTTCTTTGTGCAGTCGTCAAATCTGTCTTTTTCGTTTAAGTCATTTGTTCTCTTCTTCAGTTTTACGAGAGCGAGAACTTTTTGGAAGTCATTGCTTTACATTATTCTGGAAAATGACGAAAAAGATAAAAATATGACGCAAAAAATGCGACCCAGAAAAACTTTTATTAGTCCAATTTATGCAGAATTAAAACACTCTGAAAGCATGAATCGTTAGAACAGGAAATATAAATTAGTTAAGAAGGTACAGTTTTAGAAACATAATTGAGAAAAGAAGAAACAGTTTTTAGTTATTTGCATCTAATGTAGGAACTGCATTATTCACAATCAGGCCCCCCTGACTCAATTCGTCAGGAGGTCTTAATTTCTCAAGTGTTCAAATTTAATTCAAACAATTATAACGAATACTTGAACTGTTCAAAAGTTAGGTTTCACGTTCCCATTGAAGCTGCCGATGGATATTAATGTATTAATCTGGCTAAATAAATTTTAGGGATTATACGATCTTGCAAGATGCAGTAGATCCGTCCACCCGCTTTCATTGACCGATCAAATACTGCGAGAGAAATCAAGGAAATGAATACCTATAGTTGACACTTTGTAATATTCACTTTTCCGCAATTTTCCTCTGCAAAATACCCAAAGGCGGCTAGCAGTATGAGTAAATATAATTAAAAATATTTATAGGATCTGACAGAAGATATATGAGAATATGAGGTGAACTACTTTTCCTTTGATATGGGCAAATGAACCTATGATGACCAACTAAAAAATGTTAATGGTAGACATACTGTATACATACAGTATTTTGTTATTATATGATTACATTCAAATGGTTCAAAAATAGAGATTATTTTCATGAGTGAAGAACCCCTGTTCTATACAATCAGTACGTTAAATAAAGTGAAATATTTTACCAATAGCTCATACTTCTGATAAAATTTCATCATTCTTTCGCTAAGGAATTCAGCTGCATCAGAAAGGAAATCGCCTTTATCTTTAACGCTCTTCCAATATACAGTGGTACCTCGACTTACAAACTTAATTCGTTCCAGTTCGAAAGTAAATCGAAAAGTTTGTGTCTCGAAACCTAGTTTGCCATTCTATTTCTTCTGTTCTTTCGGTTCTCGACTTTAAGTAGAGGTCAGAATGGTCAAAGTTCGAATGTCGACCAGTTCGTAAGTCGAAGTACCACTGTATTTCAAAATAATTTCACATAATATTTGGGCCCTCGTTAAGTGTCAATGCTAAGCAGGTTTTGCGTTTGCGTTGGATGAAAGCGGTCCCGGGTTTGGTTCTTCGTGTGGGCCATCTTGTTTACACAGCTTCGTGAAAAAATTGGGGGGCCAATGGAATTAGTGCGCAGAGTACCCGTACGGGCTTTAAAATGCCAATAAGTCTCCAAAAAGGTCGATAAGCCATATGTCCTCCATCCACTGTAATAGTCGCTTATTGGATCATAGTCCTACACAGGATTTAATTTTTCATTTTCTGCAATTTTAGTTTTAGGTATGTAAGGTTTAAAAATTTAGTTACTAATAAATCGTCGATATATTATTACCAAAATACAAATACATACAAATCATCACTTTTCAACAAAGCCCTCTTTACGATCAATGCATGAATATCACCGCTTCTCTGATGTTTTGATTCCGCGAGAAAAGAAATCCTCTGGTTTTCTGTGCAGTCATGTTTGCACCACGCTGTTTTGACATTGTCGTAAATGGAAAAGTTCTAACATCTAAGAGTATTCTAAAGTGGTCCAAAAACACTATAATCTCATGGTGTTGGATCAGGAAAATAAGGGGTGAAAAGACAGTGAAAATTGAGATATGCGAACTTTTCGACTTCCCTATGATACGTTTGTGGCCATGCATTATCTTGGTGAAACACTACTGACAGGAGCTATCCACGTTTTTTCACCCGATTTCGGGTTTAAAATATTTCCAAAGAAGACTGCAATGCAATTTTCTGTTTACCCTCTGTTCTTCGTTGATCCTCTGGGCATATAACGCTCGAGAATGGGACCCTAACAGTCGCAGAGAAGCGTTAACATCACATTGCTGGCCGACAGATTCGTGCGAAAATTTTTTAGTCTCACTGCCAACTTCACATTTTAAAATTTCCTGTGCCATTTATAAAATTGCTGAAGTGACAGAATTGCTCCATTACTTCAACAGTCTTCTGTGTATAGCAATTTTTTTTTTCTCCTTCACTACCTAAAAATCGTATTACTGCATGCTGTCCTTCTATGGAGCATGTTTCTATGATCACCGACATATTCATTTTGGTCTGCTGACGTCAAAGTACAGGTAGCGACTGGTAAAACTGCATGATAAGGTTCTGCATACTTAAACTCACAATACTACTAAGCCACTGAGGATCAAACCCAATTTTTTTAATTGTAATCTATTAAGTTTACTAAAGTAAGAACCAACATAGTATCCGAAATACATTACGAGAGAGACGATGATAGGTAGATGAATAAAAAACAACATAAATCCACCATCATCAAAATCTAACACTCAATCTAGAATAGAATGCTCTGATACGTTGACCCTCTTCTATGCACTCGGCAAATATCATGTTTGACTTATTAATAAATTAATATAGCTTCACTTATAGTTCACGTAAGGGTTAGAATACGTATTACATACGTGATTCATGTAACATCGAAACTAATATAATAACTGCAAAAGCGAATTTTAGTTGTCTTATGTTTCAGTTGCTTCTATTGGTATTATTTTTTTCTTAGTTTTGCCACATTATAGCTACTTCTCAGTATCTTTGGCGGTATTTTCAAAAATAAATTAGCATCTCTGATCAGGATATAGGCGTAGCGATATTTTACTAAGCTTCAATTCTAAAAAAAATCTAAATTCCTCTGATACCATAACCATTTATTAGCTGTCCCTTCATCCCAAACCCCTTATACGGCTCGGATTGCTTCGGCGACGTGAAAATAGGAATATACGCGAGTCACCGATAATCAATCGATCATGGCAACATTTTATCCCTTCGAAATCGGCTTAAAAGAGTCCGGCGATCGCTTGGGGAATCTACGACCGATTACGATATTTCACTATCGAAATACTGAGCGGTATTTAGCCTTCGGACTGTCATCGGTTCCTCTATGCAGGACCCGGAACGATACGGGAAAACCTTCACAATGGAAATGCGGACTGGAATCCTGCCTTGGGATTCTCCGATCGGTTTCGCCCCTAAGAGGAGATTATAGATACCCATTTCGCGAGCTAATACATCCTGGCATTTATCTTCTGATCGGACATAGCAACGTCTTATTCATCTGGACATTCTCGGCCACCTGAACGTGAGCAATGCTCTTTTCTCTCTCCGATTGGAGGAGAGGGAGAGAAGGGGAAGAATGACACCGGACTGGTCAGCCTGCCTCTGGTTTTACTGCGTCGGCGGAGACAGGTGTCCGGCGGCGGGAGGGCGGGAAAAAGTGGTCCAGGAATGGGAGAAAAGGGGAAGGAGATGCTGGAGAGATTTTCGAGCTAGGTAAGCGGGGGTCGGTAGGTGATCGCTTTTGAATGATAGGGCGTTTGCCGAAAGAGTTGTAAGAGCGGTGTGGATGGGATAAGACAGTGTGGCGAAACAAAAGGGAGTTGAGGAAGGCGTAGACGAAAGAGAATTCCAAGACTTTTATAAGACAGAACGGTGTCAACCCATTTTGCTTAAGGAGTAACCCTTCAGAAAGGGTTTGTAACAGATGATCAAAGAAAGTATTGGGAACCACCTCATCTGTTTGGATTAATGGTTAATTTTGACGGGAAGAATAGAGGAGATAAGAATTAAATTAACTTCTTCAATCATAAGAAGTCGTTCAAAATTGGGAATCATGCAGATAAAAAAGCTTTTAAGTTATATTGGTAGTTCAATCGTGACACATTTCAAAAGATTTTGAAATTTCTCATCTCATAAACTGTATCTTAAATTGTGTTTTCCCAGAAGAAACAAACAATTTTCCAAAATATCAAAGTCAAATTCGATGGTGCTGATTTATCGCATGAACTAAGAATTTTGGGCTATTTTGCACTTCATTATGTTATAGCATAACGAAGACAAATAATGAAATATATATACAACGCTTCTGTTAGTTAAATAGTCATTCGTATGGACATTCCGTTGCTAAGAAAAGAGTGCTTGACAAGGTCTCATTTTACCGCATGCAACACCGTCCTAGGATCAGAGCCAGGCCATTCAAAAGCCTTCCCTAGGAAATATATGCAATATATGAAATTTATGCAATACAAAAATATACCTATCAGAGTTAATTACCGTAACCACTATTACCAAAAATAATATTTATTAAATATTATGTTGTATTTAATATTTTTTCAAATATTATTTGTGGCACTAATCCCTAATTTGAAATCATACACCAATATTTCGTTAAATTGTTGCTTTCATTTGCCCTCTTCTTTGCGACGGGTGGCATTTTGAGGTCGAGTTTACTTTTGTTTCTTTGTTTGTTTTTCTGTATCATAAGATACATGGGAAAATAAATCCGTTCAGTATCAACGATCGTGCTTGATTTTTTTGTCACCGAATATATATTACAGATTTTAAGTATTTCGAGGTAAATTACCGAATTCTATAGTTTCCATCCTTTCCTTTCCATTGATGTTCTTAAATCTTAAAAATTACCATTGCTAGCTACTACTAAAACGTAATCGGCCAGGTTTTCTATTGTGCTTCATAGTACCAACACAGAACATCTACTTCTACGTTAATACCCTGCAAACCTCCTTTCGCCGTGTTGCAGGAGATGTTTACAACAAGCGCTCAAACTCGTACTTTAGGTGTTGTTAGCTCTTATCGTTCACGGGCAGAACAAGTTCTTAAAACGACTTCTCCTTACGTCTATTTCTCTTATTTTGCGCTCATTGGCTGATCAAAGAAAAACCTCAGAATTTCGAATAAAATACTTTCGAATCACTAAAAATAAGTAAAAAGTTCTTGAAACAGATCTCAGCCTACCAAACCGTGCTGACCTATTGCTCTGGCTCCTAATTTTTTTCAGATTAAGGATGAACTTGTTTCCAGAGTATCTTTTAACGAGAAATTGACATTCAATCACCATTTCCTTCGGAAATAATTGGAGCGCCTATTGGAAAGTTCAGTGTTGCGGATAATTATTGCTAACTGCCATGGAAAAATATTTCAAATGCTAGTGCAGTATGTACACAGTAAAGTATAGAAATTCGCTAACAGTTCGAAGGAAAATTTTTGCGGATTTATTGCTTCCCGAGTTCGCATATTAGATTCCATAGTATACTCGCGTTCGCAAGAAGAGGCAGGGAAATTTACGAGGAGCCATTCCCCTTCGCGCACGCACACACTAGCAGACAACCGTGCGCTCGCGCACATTCGCAGGCGCTCTTTATAAGGGTCAAATATCGCCGGGAGCATAAATGCCATATGCACATTTCCAGACCACTGACGCCCATAAATAAGGCGGCAGGGAAGCGGGTGAAGCGATGAGACTCAAATTGCTGGAGAAGAGCGAATGTTAATGCTACAAATGTACAGGAAAACATGATTTAGTTAGGAAAGGTATGGCGGAGAAAAAATGTAATAGCGTCCCGAGTTGCGGTGCTCGATCCCGATGTCGAGAGAACGGATAGGGAAAACGATAGGAGGAGGAAACAACAGAAAACGGATGAAAGAGGAAACGGAGAGGAACGTTAAAGTGGCCCTCGTAAGAAGGGGCGTTATGATATTTACGGCCCCTGAATGCTCATGCATGAGATAGGTCCTCTAATGTGTATTATGAAAAACATAGCAAGATGGGAACAATTTAGCGAGTGAGAAAGAGCAGTAAATAACGAGGAAAGTACGGAATTATTTTATCTTTCAACGAGAGAAAATCAGCTTTGATTATACCTTAATGGAAAGCTAGATAGCGTGCGTTTTAAAAGACTGTTGCTCTTAAATATCGGGTTCCTCGATACTTGAGATGTGGAAAATTAGTAGTTACCATCAATTTCAGACCATCCGCTTTTTATTGCTAGATTGATACAAGGATTCAGAACTAAATCCTTTTCTCACTTGTCCTTCTTTCATGTCCTTTCATGTCCTTCATCAAGTGTTAGGGAACAATGTTTTCGAATTCAGTCAAATTTTCAGTTGTTTAGAACGGAAACAAGAAAGTGGAAAGTTACGCTTTTCTTCTATGCTGTACATATTAACTTTCACTTTAACAATTCTTCAATAGAACATGAGAAACTACAAGGTTTTTGGAACTGGCTCCATAATTGGTCAATGCTCCATCACCATCAAGCAATCAGACTTTTGACTAGTATGTCTTTGTAAGATCGGTCTTTTGCTCAATAATCGCTTCTTTTATTCTATTGTGGCAAAGTTAAAGTCAAATTTAATATGATCAACAAGTTTTTGTATTTTGTTGACAATAATTACGCATTTAACACCTCGTTTGTGTACTCAACGTAGATTCTCAAATATTTCACTAGCTTACATTTCTTCAAAAATGCAAAATTAAGGGCATCAACGGCCGACAGCCAAAGTCAGCGGTTGATATCGTAGAAGGCACAAGGTATAGCACAACATTTCCTCTGCTCTTTATTATTTCGTATATTTTTATGCAATGAACTCACGATATATATCTAATATATAAGACCAATATGGAGTAAATTAAGTAAGAAGTGGTGCGATGATTGGCAAGAGATTTAATTGTTGACAAATGTTCAGCAGTTAACTTTCGGAAGAAAATCAATTAATAAAGATTATTCGTACTGTCTCCGTGGGATAAACTTATTAGCAGTAGAATCGGTGAGTATTTAGGAGTAACTCTCACGAATAACTTAACACGGAGTTCCCACATCCATAATATATGTGGAAAAGCACTTAAGAATCTCGGCTTCGTTAAGAGAATAGTCGATTGGAACGAAGAAAAAGTTCGCGAACGATGTTATTTTGCGTTAGTTAGACCTCATCTTGAGTATGCGTGTAGTGTATGGGACCCTGTGCAGCGAAAGGCGATACGTTTTGTGAAGAATTGCTACGATAAATCAGTGAGCGTCACTCAGATGCTCCAGGACTCAAAATGGGAATCTTTGGAAGTTAGAAGATTTCAACAAAGGACCAATTTACTGGATAAATTCAGAGAAAGCACGTTTAGAGATGATGTAGCAGATATAATGCGTTCACCATGCTACATAGGCCGTTCCGATAATGCGAGAAAGATCAGAGAAATAGATGCCAGAACCAATAGATTCAGGAACTCACTTTTTCCGCGAACGATATGCGAAATAATCGATTAAGGAAATAGAGTCATGGTGCATGCACCCTCTGCCACACGCCGAAAGGCGGCTTGCAGGGTACAAACATAGACATATGCATATGCAACCTTGTGACAACGCAACTATCACCAAAGCCCGCTAAACTATAAAACTTTCACAAGATTATTTACAAATGCTATGAAATTGTAAGAACATGGAGTTCTAGGAAATCTCGAAAACAAAGATATGATATAAGCATATTTGTATGTCAGGACACCGCTTCGAAACATAGAGCACTGCGCCAGAGAATCCGCATTTAAGTCTTGTAGTAGCCTTAGAGCTATTCTAGTTACAAAAAGTGCTTTAAAAGCAGAAGAATGAAAAAGAATCATATAAGACTCATCGAATTCTTGCTTCGGAGTAATGCAATCGAAGAAGGCTTAAATTTATGGAAATATATGACAAGGATTTAAAAAACTGTGGGAAATATGTATATGAGTGTCTTTTAAATTCCTTTTTTAATCCATACATAATGAGAATGTCAGAAAAGGAATTTCTAAAAGAAAGTAGTGCATTAATTAGGATATAGTAGGAGAAGACAAGGAAATATAAGAAACGTGCGAAAGGATCAAATACAAGAGTGAAAAAGACAAAGAAACGCTTCAGGAAGGCACCTCGAGGATATGAGCCGCATAAAACGAGATTAAAATTCCTTTTAAATCCCACATAAACTTAAACACATTTTATGTGAGATAGTTTTCATGAAATTCTTTCCTTCAATGATGTGATGAAGTAATCCACTGAAGTAACGGCTAAAAAAAGTCTCTTTTATTAAATAGACATGTTTTAAAGTAGATTGCTAATTAGGAAATACAGTCGTGAAAAGAATCAAGGGAAGAGAAGTAGTATCGGTTCTACTCCATATCACTATTCAAAATTTTAATTTAAAGAGCCATTATCAATGGTAAAAGGTGTAAGATTCTAGAATTGAAGAAGATACTTAGGTTGTGCAGCCGGTTGCTCTCAATAAAACGGTAAAAATCCTCATAGTTTTAATATTTTCAACTAAACTGTCTTAACTGCTCTGAAAATATATTCATTAGATTATTTTTCAATTGTATTTGATAGGACACATTTTTATATATATTCTTTATGAGAGGAATAAAAATCACTGTTGATAGAAATAGATGATGAAAGTTTATAATTTACAAAAGGAAGAAAATTCATAGTTTATTATAAATCGGTAATCACAAAAATTGAAAAAATAAATACTTTCAAGGCCATACCGAGCGAGGTGGTTTAAATGCGATGGTTTATTGTTGAGGATGTTTTAATGCCTATACCACAGTGGTGAACTAGATGGAGCACTGTAAATCACGAGTGGGTATTCATGAGGCGATGGTTAGAAAGGGGAACATAAAGGCCGTAAGAGATCTTTTGAAATGCATTGTGTGGTCTTTTACGCGCTTATACGAACAAATGTGTGAATGATTTATATTTTTCTGTTTTACTGCGATACAAAATATCTCACTTACATAAATTTCTTCTTCTTGTAAGTGTATTTTCAGGATTGAAATATAGTATTATTCAACTTAAGGAACATTAGTCAATGATAATAAGCAACAGTAGTTAGTATTTACGTATTACCATTTGGTGATTCAAATATTTATGAAAATCATCTAGCTTTTTCTTAAACTACAATCGCTTAATATCAGATATCACACCCGACCTCCAAAATTTGCTTGCCATCTATTCCATTCAGTTTTTCTACCCTTTAGAGTGATTTTCAGTGGACATTGAAGTTGTCCCTAAGAAATTTTGTTAGTGGTGCTTTTAATAAATCAAGCAATGTGTGTGCTTTAGATTATTCATTTAAGATTAATATGTTAATTACTTTAAAAAGACTGTGAATCATAGCGAATGATCATTTTGGAATATTAACGGGGAATATTTATGTAATTCTTTGATCTGGCTTATAAGTAACACTTCACTTGAGAGATTTCAGTCCTATTCTCGTCATCGGGATTTTTCTTGGGCAGGCACCTTTATGCGCAAACTTAAGTTTCCTAAATTTTAAATGAATTGATATACCGTTGAAAACAGAAAGTTGGGAGATGCGTTTCATTCGGTAAAATTATTATAGAAAAAGGAAACTTTATTAATTTATTTAATTAACTGTAATTACCATAAGACCACATGTGCTCGTAGCAAACAACAACAGGACAGTTTTTATTTATCCGAAGCTCCATTTTATGTATCAACATCGAATTCATACTTTGAGAACGAATTTAGATTCAAAGTAAACTAAAGGTTGTAGTATCAAATTTTAATAAAATAATATTAGAAACGAAAATAATATGTAATCCTTATCTGAAAAAGGTAATATGAAAAAGTCTGTTACTTGTTTCCCCACCTCCGATGTAGATTAATTAAGGATACGCAAAATAACGCATGAGAGTCTTTGATTGAGCAAAGGATATCAATCCGCGACCGCGACAGAGTGAAAATAGCCGAGAGTACAGGGAAAGAAATTGCAGTGATAAAAGGTGGAAAAGAAACTACGGCAAAGTAGAAGACCGGACTATTTTTAAGGAAGGTGATAGGATGGTGCGAAGGTTAGAGGTGGAATTAGGGATGTTATTTTCCGTCACATTTAAACGACTTTTACTGCCTCGTTCGATTCACTTTCGTTTTAGCATACAACGCCCCTTTTCTACTGTAATCTGCCGCCGACTATTATATTTCTTTCTTTGCAAACATCTTTCTTTCAGGGGATTGGTATGGTTGCCACGTGCTCCTTATAAGGTGGATTGTCCCATAATTTAGTCTTTTTCCTTTGATAGGGGTGGATTCAAATTATCGGAAGTCCAGAGAGAAACGATCAGACTTAGGCCATCAATAGGAATCATCAGAATAAAAAATACGCGTTTCGATATAAAATACATAGGAGTGCTAACATGAATAATTCAGCACATCAATGAGGCAACAATAACAAAATATTGAATTTAACTCAGTTCTTCTGTCCATTACTATTAGTCACGGATAAATTCAGTGCTATATAGAGACATAAATTATGCAATGTCATACAGAATCACTCAACCGCTGAAAGTTCTATCTAAATTAAAAACAAGAGGCCGTAAATTCGCCCTATCCCTCCGTAATATTTGGAAACAACAATTAATTTAGAGTTAAGAGGCACATTCTTATTGGTCAAACCCCTCTTCTATGTTAATCTCGTCTAATTATAAATCCACCCCTATCATTGTCATGCAAATTTCCTCTGGGGCTTGAGAGATGTCCAATATTTGATTAGTCGTAACTTTTGAACTTAAATTACTTCGCCGAAGGTGCTTATTGTACATACATTACATTACATTTTGCGTAATTTACTACTTTCATATATTCAAACCAGGCGCGTTGGTTTGGCCTTTCTTTTTCTGGTCTTTCACTATGATACATCTAGAAAACAAAATTTTGACGGATAAAAAAACTCATGTGCTAAATTTACTTTTTCTCGTGAAAATGACAATATTAAGGAAAGAACTTCACACAACCATTTCCACATAGAAGCAGACACAACTCGATGTGATGTATGTTCCATGCGGTTAATAGTTACTTTTCGACATAAAGCTACGTTCAAACATTCGGTAACCCTTTTTATCAGGGATAATGACATAGCGCCTATTGCGAAAACCCATCATACGAAATAAAAAAATAATGAATAGTACGTTTTCAATAATTTAACACTATACGAACACGCATATTACCATGAGTAAGGTCGCTGTAATTTTTTGCTACTTTTTAACGGCAATCATTATTTTAAACCTGAACCGTAAGATAAAGTAATTTCCACACAGATTACTGTGTTTGTTCCTACTTCTTTAGTGAAGTACTTTCTGTTTTCATAAGCCTATTCTCCGGCGATGAATTAAAAATCCTAGTTGTCTCTATAACTGTCGATATATAATACTTCAGATAGTTACATTTCCAGTGTATGATTTATAGGAGAATTTTGCCGTTCAGCCATACATTTGATAATAAAATCTGGCAACGCTGGGTCGAGAGCCATACGTACTTACATCCAAATACGCGGCGACGTATGGCTCTGGAAGCACTCAACTGGAAGCGATGCATTCCCATGCCTTCAAAGTTGCGGAGTCGGAGGATGCTGTTGTTTAAATGAAATCACCCTCCAATCGGATTCCTCTCTGAGTTTTTTCCGCTCGGAGAGATCGTCCTTTTTCCTTCTCTCCTGATTGCGGTCGCTAAAACACCTTCCTACGCTTGTATACTCCCTCTCCAGGAGGGTGTATTACAGGTGGTGCCTCGGTTTGAGACGGTGGCTCGCTGCCCCAGCCCCCTTCGCCTCCAGTGACCGTTTTATTTACGTCTTCTTTGTTTCGTTTTAATTTAATTTGTTTCGTAAGCGTTTCAAAGTCTAAAGTTGGACGGTTTGATTCGAGGGTAGGAATTTCATCAGGTCCCAATTTACATTTTAATGGGAGGGAGAGGCGAGAGGCAAGGTTCTAATTACGTTCATTGTTTTACTCGCTGTAAGGAAGGCGGCGGTCGAATTGAGAACGTTTAGAGAATTGCGTGTCATAGGCGAAAGTAAAAATCTTTGGGCCTAACGGTATTTTATGATTTCTAGAGTCAAGGTGAAGTTAATTATTAATAACAATGCCAATTCATCTTATATAGAGTAGATCAACTATACTCTTCTCTTTAACTCTTACAAACCATTGGACCAGATCAAAATTGAACACAAATTAAAGTCCATTTTAAGTTTACATAATAACGCTGGGACTAAAAAATCTTCTCTAATTTCAAATATTTCGTCTGTTTGTACAGTCAAAATGTCGAAGACTGGTTTGGTCCAATTAACTGAAGAAAGCTTTGGAATGGGGATGAATCGACTGGACAGGCTGAGGATTGAGGTTGTTTTATGTATGTGAGTAATGATAATTTTTTCTTTCAATATTTCGGTAATCGAAATATTTTGCATGATACGCAGTCACTTGAGTTACGTAACATGTTGTACGTGAACAAACGTTTTACGCCTCCTTTGGACGCAGTCTCCCATTAGCATATACTTATAAATCCGTCCCCTGATCATTGGCGGATCGTCCTTTATGTTTTTGAGGTACTTTCTATTTGCTTAGAATATGACGAGAAGTTTCAAATGTGATTGTAAAGTATTTCTACGATCACTATACATTTATCCCAAAAATGGCATTTAAAAGTTAATTGGAAACAGGTTCATCGGGAAAATCTCTTAGATCCTCTCTTGCTGATTATGACTAATTTCTTATATTCCATTTCTTTTTTAATTTAAAGCTATTAAAAATTGACATTTTAAAAATCAAATAAAAACTGTTAAAGAATTTTTCTTGTATCGTGATGTTGTAAAAATGTACAGAAAAATATGAATATGAAGTGTGGTACTTTATAAGGAAATTCGACTTTTAAAATATAGCTGAATTTTTTTATATTTAAAATTTTCTTTTAAATTCTACCACCGTAAATCTCAGCAATAGTTTAATTAAGTAAGGAAGTCTTTGGAACCATGCAAGTTCAAGTATTGAGCTATGATATAACTGAAAAAATAACATATGAACAGAATAGTAACTTAGATGAGGATTCTTATTAATAAGGGCAAATCATCAGGGACGTAATTGAAGAAACTCTTCGAAAAAAGACTAATTAACACTGTGATAGTAAAAAATATATAGCTAATGACGTTTTCTCAATTCTTCAGTTGACTAGAGCAATCGCCTGGCTAGTGGGAGATCGGGGTTTGAGTCTACGTACATTTATTTTCTCTATATTTTCTCGCGATTAAAATTTAGGTAGACTCATACTTGGTTTTATGCATCCAGCAATAAAGACTTTGATACGATTTCCCGAAACATCAGTATAGCAGGATGTCGAAATACCTTCTTCTCGATTTCACCTAGACTATGTCTAGTAAATCGCGCTTTCTGCTCTCGGAATGTTTTGGAAAATAAACACTCGTATGGGATAACTCATGCAGCAGGCAGCAGAGATGTACACATAAAACCAATTATAGTCTGCGTTGGCATATCCATTTGCAAAATCCTCACTTTCGTTGGCAGGAGTTACCCGAATACCCGCATTAAACTTCGAATGAATAATGAGAATGACAAACGCCACTCATTCTCATTGGGATCGATGATGACCATTCGTGTCCTCGTAAAATATTTCCGAACCCTGTCGCTTCTACATCAAAAAACATTTCAAATACATTCCAATTGTTTTACGAGCTTTCGAAAGATTCATTTACTACTAGGCTACTTTTAAAACCATTGGCGCCGGTCGCGGCTTTTATTGCGGGCACTATTTTGCGTATGAAAGCAATTATAATTTATAACTACACCGTGTTATTGACAAACTCCGGCCTAAAACGCCTTTACCGAAGAAGACGGTTTCGTTTATGAAACTGAAAGCGTCGTAACATCACAAGAGAAATCAGCAACCGTAAGAGAGAGAAATGAAGGTAAAATGAGAAAGGAAACGAGAGAAAGAGACACGAGAAGATCGTGTGAGTGTGCGCCCCTAAAAGTTTGCCTTGAAGATTTCATTGAATAAATTTGCACTCATTTTTCATCTTTCACGTGCTCAAATAAAAAATTTATACAAAAATAAACACGGAGACTTCCCCATAGAGATGTACCCTCCCCGGCAGAGTATTCATTGCCTTTGCGCCGAGAATGTGCGAGTATATATTTTAATTCAAGGGCAGAAGATCGGTAAGAGGTTGAAAACACTGGGAGGGTGGGAGCACGAATTTTTTGGCGGGCGGCGGAGCAAGAGAATTTTGGGTAAGAGAAGATGTGAAGGAAAGAGAGGAAGAAACAGAGGAAGGAAGGAGGGAAGAGGAAACGAAGACGGTAAAGCAAGAGAGGAGTTTGCAATGCAAGCAAAACGGCTTCCTTTGAAGGTCCACTCATTCCGAGTGGACGCAACCAATTAATTAAACGTTAAATATGGCCGCGCGTCACGAGAGATTAAGGGTGATGTGGCATACGATGTTCTCTTTATGTGCCGGCCGGGTGAAGAGCAAAAGAGGAGGAAAAAAGGCCGGCATAAAAAAACATTTTTACACAATAAGGTAGGTAGTTTCCCAATGTAACTTCTCGGGAAGAGGACGAGTAAAATATCACTTCTGAGAGGAGTGGCTGTAGGGAAAGGACGGGCTGCGAGAGGGGAAAGGGGGGAGATCGTGGTCCGCTGGTCATCGGATAAGATCGGGTGGGAATGGTCGGCGGTGTGGGCGGCAGAATGAGGATGGAAATGGACACAGGAAAAAGCGGGAAACGGAGAGGGGGTTATTTCATCGAAAAATCTCCCGATTTCGGGAGGTCTCCAAACGGCGAGATCTTTAAACATCGAGCTTTTGTGTTAACAGCAGTTCTCCGAGTTCTGATTCACATTCCTGGATATCAGCGTCCCGATGATAATTTTCTCGTAAAGCTTCCGCCCGAATGAACACTTCAACTTTTTTGGGTTCGGGAGGGAGGAAACGGATCCAAGGAATAGAATGTAAGAGAATTATATATTTCCAGACGGTTAAATCCTGTTTTATCTTTCCTGCACTCGAGTAGGTTTTGTGAATGTGAAATAATCCGACATCTCGGCAGCGTCAATAAATGTAACTCAGGAACGTATCTGATAATGTTTGCAATGTTTTAATGTCTGAGATGTTTTTAAGGACGTGAGAACTTTAAGAGAATTATTCTCTATGCATTCAAGACTTGCAATTGAAATATTCATAACACTTTGGGCAGTTTGCCAATTCTTAGTTTGATTTTGTTTGTGCAGTGTGTACCTCTAATCAAATGTTTTCTTCTTTATCCAAAAGTCACAATATTTGCCACACGTTTCTTCATAAAATAATTCTATCTCATGCAGCTCTCTTTGATAGGCTACCTGCATTCTTCATTTCATTTTCTTAACTCATATTTTTATAGGTCGAAACTTCTGAATTTGGTGTAAGCATGCAATTATAACTGATATGCAGTAATTTTATTTTTTACCAATGAAGTGTGTCTGTAAGATAAGGTCTTACGGGAATTGTTTTTTTTTTTTTTTCAGTATCACTTCCACCTTAAGTCATTGGTGGTAAAAGTAGTCACAAATTAATACAAAATTAGTTTTTTGCTGAGTATCTTTGGAGAGAAATTGAAATTATGAGCACCTAAAATAATGAAAATATGAATCAGTTTGAGCCTACAGAAATACGTATAACAGCCGTATTCCTTTGTATACTGTTTGATAGTTCTTCAGCCGTAGCTTTAAATGCAATAGGAAGAAAATGCCTTGAAAATTGAGAACGAACTTTTATGCTCCATAGCGTAAGTGGCTGGTACTTAATTTGTGGTAACCATAGCTAAGGTTAATGCTTCTCAATCTTTTGAGTACGTACGTGTTCATTCAAACTTTGCGATATATTAAAACTAAATATTCAGGTGGTTTAATGATATTGAGAAGGGGCGAAGTTATTTTATAATTTATAAGATACTATTTACCCTCGATGTATTAATTTTTCAGTTTAGCTCTGCGAGCTATTTTCAAAATAGTTTCTGCTAGCCTTTCTAGCTAATTTCTGCTAGCCTTCATGGTAGCGACTAATATAAAAAAAAACTGTTCCATCAACAAAGCAATACGAAAGTTCATTCAAACACGAGCTCGGTTATTTCACATTGGTAAAACCTCATTTAGAATAAGAGGCGAGCATATCTACGGATTCTGCGGATGAATTGTGTACCCGCAATCTCAAGAAAGTCCAGCGATATGTTTTCTTGAAAAATGCTACGATATAGAAGGAAGCGTTTCGAAAGTGCTCTCAGATGCAGGCAGAGAAACCTTGATAGAATGGATGTTAGAAGATAGGCTGTGTTTGCTTAATAAATTCAGAGAAAGTACGTTTGCAGAAGACGTAATCGGTATTATACCTTTCTCCTGCTACTTCGGCCGATCCGGCAATGAACGCATAATAAAATAAATAGACGCGAGAACATGTCATTATAAGGATTCATTCTCTCCGCGAACGTTACGCGATGACAACTAGCTAAAGACGTTTTTCGAGTACTCGATGTTTACATATACTGCCTCACGCCGAAAGGCGGTTTGTAGGATAAGAATGTAGATGTATATATAAATATTTCTTCTTGAATGGTTTTGGCGTTTCTCCTACGATATTTATATACTTCAATAGAATTCAAACTATACATTCGTTCGCGGAGAGCGGGAATGGGAAAACAGGAATACTGATTATTGATTTTTATCACAATGAAACCACAGTTCTTTCCATGATTTTGATTAGTATTATCTTATGATTACAGTGGTTAATTAATCAACAACTGTAAGCGTCAGATCCAACTTTCTCTTAATGGTCAAGAAATGTTTTTTCTTGTATAGTATAATACTTTGAAACGGATCGAATAACATCTTTTTTTCATTTTCCAGTGGCAAATAAAGATCTCAGCAAATGGGAAACGGTAGTTTAAGTCAACTAAGTATTGGCTATAAGACAGCCGTTCTTAGCCTGTAGAACCCGTCCTCAATAACTACGGTTAATAATACATAATAATACATATGTTTAATACCCTCTCCTCCAAAACCATATACAGTACCTCTGTGTTTGTTTTTCTATTGGCCCATTTTTTCCATCTAAAAGGAAAAGGAACACGGCTGTGGTAAGACATTAAAGTTTGAGGAAGGCTCCAGAAAACCGTTGTTTGCAAGCAAGCTAACCGTTGGAAAATTCAAACCAGTGGGGGTTAGGGTTTTCCATGGTCGCGCTTTCAAGTATTGTTCTCAATTATCTTCGTAGTTATTAAAATACGTATTGGGAAATACGTATTGGGAAATACGTATTGGGAACAGTACTTCCAAAGCTCGACCACGGAGAACACCAACCCCCGCTGGTTGAAATTTTCCAACGGTTAGTTTGCTTGCAAACAACGGCTTTTGGAGCTTTCCTCAAACTCTAATGCCATTATTCCATTTTAGGCCACACCCAAAGACTCCAGTCTTTCGATTATCTCCCTTCTTAAGGTCCACGTTTCACTTCCATAAAGTAAAAATCTCCACAGCAAGGATTTTACCAATCTTTTTCTGATTCCTTCAACTAGACCTCTTGTTATGAGTTCATCTTTGCACTTTTCATCCCAAATAATAAAATGTATCCACCTCTTCTAGTCTTCCCCATCCACCCGCTTCGTTAACTTAGCTTTCTTTCCTTTGGTAAAGCTCATTTATTCTTATGTTTATTTTCATTCCAAAACCCTTTGCTTTATCGTTCAACGCATTCACTAGAATTTGCGTACCACTGCCTGAATCGTAAACAATAACATTATCGGATGAATTTTTTACTGACTTCACTTCACCGCCAACTTTCACTTTCTTCTCTATTTCTTCCAAAGCTCCATTTACCATTTCCTCTGCATATATATAAAAAGTGATGGTGATCAGGGAAAGCCTTATCTTACCCCCTTCCCTAACTATGCCCATTCTAATTCCACATCTGCTTTACCAACTCTTGCTGTTTGATTTATAAACAAATTTTACGCCTATCTACCTTTCCAATCCAACCCAATTTTATTCAAAATTCCCAAAATGTTTGTCCTCGGACTATCGAAAGCCTTTTCAAATCAACAAAAGATGAATATACATCCTTCTTGAATCCCAGGCTTCATTCTACGAGTATCCTGATTGGTACCTATTGCATACCTCGTTTTTCCTTCTCTGAGAACGAAACTGGTCATTTTTGATTTTTCCCCACATTTATCCTTCAATCCTTCTATTAAGAACCCTTAAAATAACTTTTACCGAATGAAATATTAGGCTAATTTTACTATAATCCCGTCACTCGGTAGCATCATTCTTTTTCTGTGGTGAAATCAGGATCGTCTTAGTAAATTCCTCTGGCTACTTTCCATTTTCATAAATTTTCTAAATACATCATAGAAATTATTCTTACCCTTTACCCCTTGTTTTTAAGGACTTCAGCTAGAACTCGTCAACACCCGTTACTTTATTTCCCTTTATATCACACAGAGCTCTATCAATTTTACAGTGTAATATTCCAGATTCAACATCTTCTTCAACTTCTTCTTCTACTTCTTAGTTAATTATGCTGTTCCTGTTATGTCTTTCCCATACACCTAGTTCCTCAACTTGTTCTTTTCACCGTACCCTAATGCAGACTGGGTCCCGTAAGTTGTTTCCAGGGCTATATTTTACAGTGGCAAATTTATTGCTTATTTTATTTGTCGTCGATCGTTTCACCTTTCTCTTCAGTTGGTCATTTTTATGCGACTTCTCTGTTTCATTGTATGTACTGTCCCTTCAATCACTGTTCCCTTTTCCTATTAGTTTCCCCTCTCAGTTCGTCGTTTAGTGCCCCATAGGTTCTACACCCATGATCAGTATGTACACTTTTCCATTTTCTTCTTTCCTTTATTTTATTTATCATTTCTACCGTCACCCATGGTTTCCTAATTTTGTATCCCTTAACCCTTCCAATAGTTCTCTCGGCACTAACCCTCACACTGTTAATCCCATTCATCGCATATCGAAATTTCCCTAACTTTACCCTCTAGAGCAGGGGTGGCCAACTTTTCTGTATATAAGATCTACTTTTTATCTTAAAAGTGTGTCGCGATCGACTTGTTGTCATAGGCGTAGTATAAGGGGGAAGAAGGGGTGTGAAATGCATACTATGTTTATACACTGTGTTTCAGTATAAAGTGCATTCCAGCGAGGTATGGGTATATAAGTAAAATATATTATTTTTTAAATCACTTATTAAGTTTTCGAGATATAGGATCATGAAGAAAATAAATTTCCAGACCCAACTTTTGATAGCAGCATTCCGTACAAAAAATTCGATTTTCCGACACTTTTTCAAGATAGATTTTTACTAACTTAAAATGCAATTTAATTTTTTTATCAACTGCAATGTATAAGTTGTTGTACTATTTGTTCGTAAATATGAAAACGTTGTTATAAAAATGCACAGTATGGCTGATAATTTGATTTCAAGATTTCACTTTCGCGTTTTTTTTTGGGCCAGGAAATTTTATCATGAAAAAATAATGACTTACTTTTTGCTAATCTATCAATAGCTCGCTGAGTACACCTCGTACTGAAATATAGATATACGGCTTATCTACCTACGTAAAAAACAACAACAATAATTATTTAAAGGGCCAAAAAACTCAAGTCCAGGGGAATTAAAAGAACATGGATAATTATTAACAATATTTATTAATTCAAAGTAGCTACAGATAAAGACAGATTCAGAATTTACTTTGTTGCCTTAACATTAATGGGAAGACTGAGTTTGCATGTCTCTAACCAAGGAATCATAATTAGGTGTATATCCTGACAAAGATAATAATAATGAGTCTTCAGTATGGGAATCAGTCAGGACAGAACGTTGTTTAGTCTTCGTTAGCTTCAAGTATGAAAATGCCGATTCGCATAGGTATGTAGATCCGAAACTAGAATAGATATATTCGCTACATTTGGTGATACTGGGATATTTTTCTCGGTTGACATATTTCCAAAAATCGTCTTCAAAATTTCTGGCTTGTAAGATTAAGTTAGTTTGTAAAATTATAATTTCATTTTCTAATGCCTTTTGATCCATATGAAATATGTCTGAAATATTTTGGCTAATGCGTTTCACACTTAAATCTTTTTTAAAAGGAAAAGATATAAATTCCACAATTTCTTTAATTTTTTCAAAATCCTGGAATCTTACCTCAAAATCTTCAATTACTTTTTGGATTTCCGCGACGTATTTGTCGATCTTATAATTAATATTTTGATGTTTTTGTAGGTTATCCGCCATATTTGGAAAATGATTCAGATTATTTTGTTGCAGATCTTCTTTTAGCAAAATAAATTTTGTTTTACATGAGTCTATGCAGCTGATCATATCAATTACTGTTTTATTTTTACCTTGTAATTCTAAATTTTAATGACTTAAGGTAAATGGTAAGAAATGCGAAGTCACTAAGCCAAGTTTCATCATTTAAATGTTCACAGTTTCCATCTTGTTCGTGAAGAAAATCTATAATTTCAGGCAATAAATCACGAAATCGCTGCAGAAATTTACCTCTGCTTAGCCATCTGACATCGGTATGTAGTAATAATTCAGGTTGGCCTTCATCGAGCTGCAGTTGGAAGAGACGCTGTTTGAGGGAACTTCCTCGAATTGAATTAACAATTTTAAATGTTATGTCCATTACCTCTTTTGTGTTTAGTCTCTTGCTAGCTAACACTTGCTGGTGAATTATGCAGTGATAGCTCAAAAAGGCTGGGAATTCATCTTCATTTTGACATAGGGCTATAAATCCATTTATGCAACCTATCATTGCAGCTGCGCCATCCGTTGTTATTGAGACTAATTTAAAAAGTGGTACTTTCAAATCATTGAGCAAGTTTTTAAAGGCTTTGAATATGTCTACACCTCTAGTCCTTTCCTTCAAAGAAATCATACCCAACAATTCTTCTTTAGATGTAAAATCCTTAAAAACCATACGAACGAAAACAAGTAATTGTGCTGTATCACTTATATCTGTCGATTCATCACACTGAAGGGAAAAACAAGAACATCTATTTATATCATTATATAACTGCTCTTTTACATTCCCACTCATCACTTCAATTCGTCGCATCACTGTGTTTCGAGACAATTGTAGATCTTGAATTGCAGCAACAATTTCACTCTTGTTCTTAAAATCGTTAAAAAGTGAATCTGACATTTCCAAAAAATTTCCTTTACAAATTCCCCGTCGGAAAATGGCTTACATTTTTTTGCTAAGAGATAGCTTACTTTGAATGATGCAGTAGTTACTGCTTGTGACTTCAACCTTGGCTTTTTAAAAACGCTTTGTTGATTTGTTAATTGAGTTTTAAGATCCCTAACTTTATGTTTTCTCAGTTCAGAATTTGGTGGATAATCTGTTTGATACTTGTTATGTAAAGCTAAAAAATGTCTCTCCAGATTACCCTTTTTAGCAATGGCTACCGAGGTAAGGCATATTAAACAACAACATTTATCATTCACCATTGTAAAAAAGTAATCGAGTTCCCATTCTTCATTGAAGTGATAAGTTTTCGATTTTTTCGGTTTACTACTCATGTTCATGGGTATACTAGATTGCAAAGAAATATGACAATTTAAAGATTAAATATTGAATTAAATATTTTCCTAGAAAATTCAAAAACTCATGAACTGCGGCAATTATCTCCGTTACATTGAGAGAAATAATAACAATACTGCATATTACGATCGGGGACAGCAATACAAGTATATTAAAATCTAATATAGATATATTCAAATTTACAAGAAGTATGTTAAAGTTACAATATATTTATTACGGTTAACAATACTGACTTCTTAATTTAAATAGAATTATTGTTATTCCTAATATATCTGTAATACTGTCCCTTATTTTTCTCTCAGTGTAATGACCGCAGTTTAGAGATCTGTTGCCGAGAATGCTCACTTATTAAGTAAATAGATAGGTAAGAAAAGCAATTTAATTTAAAACAAAGAAAAGGTACTTACATTTTAAACAGAAGAAAAATTGAAACTCAACGTGGTCACCGAGGATAAATAATATTGATTAATAATTATACTGTTAATACAAAAGAAAAGAAGCTACCGTATGACGCTACCAAATATTCAAGCTAACTGACTGTGTTCTTCGATGAGTCGAGTCGTAACTGTTGCGTTCACGCGTTGCGTCCGGTGACAAGTGTAACACATAAGTCAAAAAGTATTGTGCTGGGTGGGCGGAGATCACAGTGTCAGGCTGTCAGAATTCTAGGAATTTATGACCTTGGCAAATTCACAGAATGCATTAAACTATTGCTAGAAAGTGTTGTCTTCTACAATCGCTTCAAAGTCCATAGTACACGGAATTCCACCCGAGACATTGAGAGCGATCGACGATCGACCGAAATTGGCCTCGCGATCGATCGGTCGATCGCGATCGACTTGTTGGCCACCCCTGCTCTAGAGCATTACTAAAAGACTATAGAAACTCTTTAGCTCTCCCATTCTTAAGATCTTCTAAATTCCGTTCCAAGTTCAGTTCTCATCATTACCAAGTTATGATACGAGATTACGTCAGCACCAGGATAACTTCGTGAATTTTAAACACTATTTTCAAATATTTTCCTTACCAATAGAAAATGCATTTCTGAAGAGGTCTCTCTCAGATGCGCCGCAAAATATATTTGGAAGGTGGCACTGTTGTGAAAGTATTCAGCGCGAGGAAATGTGCGTGGGCAATGTGTGGGAAGGGTAAGTCAGCTTCGGAGAGAGTAGGAAGGTGGGAAAGAGAGGTAAGCAATTTGCGACAGGTATTTACCAATGTACGATCATAAAAGAGCGGAGAATAAATAAGGATACTGGTAATCATTATTCAGTATTCTTTGATCATTTTAGCCAGTAAATTGTTGTTATTTTCCTAAATCATCCACCAGGAAAAGCAAACTAATAGAGAGCAAGGGAATCGAAGAAGAGAAGCTGAGAGAATCGAATGGTTTAGAAAGTTTATATAATTTAGAGGAAGGAAACCTTACCTTTACAAACATTGTATAGCATAGCTAGACATGATTCTCCACTAATTTAAGTTTTTCTAGCAGATTTGAGCTTCAAAAAAGAGTTAATAAAATTAATGTGATTAATTTTCATATGTTGTACAGGTACTGATTGTAATCATCCAAAATATAATTCGGAACATCCAAAAATGTGGCCCATGACAATAATTTATTAGTATTGTCTGCCGTCTATTGATTATCGAAAATCCTTTAGATATCCACTTTCTGGTTTTTCTTTCCCACTCCGTTTGTGCAGATAGAGTTACAGTTTGTCCCTTTGACGTCTTTCCGCGGGTGTTATTTTTAATTACTATGGGACCCAAATCAATTTCCTCAAATTTTCTATTAATGTACAAGGATGTCCATTTCTATTGAAATTTTAAATAAATTTCCATAGAAGATTAACATCGTAAACGGTTTAAAGGTCTCATATTTCACCCAATCCTCAAATGTTCTAATTAATACCACATGATTTTTAGTAATCAATATACATTAAACAGGAATGCATCCGTCATTTCTTCATCTTTCTAGATGATCTTTGATGAAAATTCTCGAAATCTATAATTTAATTTCTGCACTTGAATAAGTGCCTCTTTTAAATTAGCTTAAAACTCAATTATTTTCTAGTTTGTTGCGTCGAGATTAGCTCATTTTCTTCTCTCATTTTATGAGGTTAAATCTTAATAGGTTCTTGAAATATCTCCGATTTTTATTAGTTCGTTTGTGGTGAAGAGTATTTGGTTTTCTAATTTTAGATCTCTGATTACATGAATATCTTATGATTTATTTTTACACAAATGTGCGTATAGTTGTTATTACTTTCATTTTATTTTTTCGGTGATCTTGAGTATTTTTCGTATATTTTTTTAACTCTATGAAAGTACTGAGTGAGTGAATATATTAAAACGTTTCCAGGAAGTTGGGATGTGTGAGGGTGTATGAAAGGAACTTGCAATGGAAGAGAGACCAAGGAAAAGGAAGGAACCTATCTCCAATCTCTTTTTCTTCAGTCCTTCAAAGAAGTAGAGGGACACCTGAAATCTATTATGGGGGATTTTGGATGTCTTTAGAATGGGGCACTACTTTGGGCACCAGCTTTTCTTGTTAGTAGTCAGCAAGGGACAGAGGTGCCGGTTGACCTTATTTCTGGTTTCCCTCTTTATCTGAAATTAAAATCTTCCGCTGCAACCGTCACTCACTCAGCTGGCAAAAATGGACAGAAATCTGGAGGGTTTAATCTCCGCAACCAAAAGGTTTGCCTCTGTAGCGAATAATATATTTTGAGAGTGTTGGCAAGTATTTACTCCTGAACACTCAGCTGTGGCATTTTAAATGGTTTGTAGTTCTAGGGACAGTGACAAGTTACAAGGGATGTGCTGATCTGGCACCAAGGAATGCAGATTTGTAACTGGGACATCCCTCATGCGGTCTTTTCCTCTTGAAAAGGGAAATTTAGACATTATCCTCTTTCCATGAAATACATATCACAATTTAAATATTTGCAATAAACTTCAATGGCTTGATGCTCCGCAGTTTTTAAAGTAGAGAAGTTATGGAATATATTTACTGCCTAAGGGAAAAGTTTCAGGCTTATAGCTATGACGCAAAGAAAGGTATGTGCTAGAAGGTGAAGATAGTGCTTTTCATACATATTTCCAACAACGCTGATGGAATATGCTCATTCAACTTTTATTTATTTTTTCGATTATAAGCTTTCAGTCACAAGTCTTTATGGTCACATTTGTTACAAATGTATATTTTGTAGAACCCGCTATGCGTAAAAAACAAAATTCTGAATATTTGAAGTTTCAAAAATAATTTCAAATACAATAGGAAAATATGCGAGATTTTTGCGAAATTATAAATTATGTTTATGTTTTATTTTCAAGACCTTATAAGTTTTTCTTCGTGGATGAACTCGAAACGAGCCCTTCTTCATCAACCAACTATATCGTTTACCTATACGTCAAATAAATTTACACGTCAAATATAATTATATATATAAATAAATAACGTCTGATTTTTAAAGAGATTAATTAACATAGAAATTATTTAATTATTAACATCAGAAACATGCTAAGATTCGAAGACTGTCTTAATAGTTCTTTTAAATTTTAGTTCCTGTTGTCAGAAGGTTTCGTAGGTTTTTCACGCCTCCTTCACGTGGGTGTTTCCCTGCAGGATTTTGAATTTTTCCTAACTGTAGACCTAGGTTATTTTAAAAACCCATATAATAGTTTCTTGTTTTGTTGTTTTTCTTTAGTTCAACTCCAAATACCTCTTTCAATTTATCTGTAATGACTAAGGCTTGGATGTAAGAGGAGACTAATAAGTCTCAATCTTGCCCTTAAATAAAGACATTTTATTATTATTAGAAGTAGAATTGTTTAAGTGCTTCAACGGATAAGATAATTTCGCGGATTTAGGCTGCATCCGGGAACTGAACTCGGGATCGCTTTCACCAAAGGCGAACACGCTACCCACTTGGCCTTCGAGAAGCCCTGACTGTCTTAGATATTACGACATTGACACGAAGTATATGAAGTGTATGAACTCAAAATTATATTTAACTTGATTTTTGGCAAAAGTTTATTTTGAATGTAAAGCGTAATAGATCCTACCTTCTATACGTTTAGTCATTGTTTCCTTGATCTTTATATGGGAGAATTGAAGAAACTACTTCAGATAGTTGGGTGAACGAATGGTGTTGGTTTCTTGAAGATAGATATTTCCTTTGCATTCCTTGGAAGATTAATTAGCTAAGAACTGTATTTTCCAAGGCAGTTTAAATATATACTTTTTTATAAGGTGACTAAAAATATTAACGTATCTTTACTTCAAAACATATTTTGGGATCAATTCCACTTAATAGTTAAACCTGATCTTCTTTTCCAAACTTTTCTTTAGAGTATACAACGGATGGATAAACCCCATGTTTTATCGAAAATATATCTTTCAGCCTTTATGATATGTATAATAAATTCCAAGCATTAGATGCGTATAACTTGGAGCATAACATCGTATTAGTAAAAGCATTCTGTCTGGATGGAAAATTGTACCCTTATCTTTCTTTCTTTTCGTTATATATAAAGAGAACTTCAATCCTTTGGGAGCTTACTAATCGTGACGATTCTTTTGATACGATTTCCATTTTACTCTGAAGCCTTTATGTTCGATTTAAAAATAATTCTCTTATTATAATTACCTTATGAAATTATGAAATTCTTTAATTAACTATCCTACTCGTATTTTTGCTTTCACATTTACTGTCAATTAGCTTTTACTTAAAATATATCTTTTATGATAAAATTTTCTTTGTAATTATTTAAAAAAGAGATCTGGTAGATTAGGGATTAATTAATTCCAATTTTGTAACTTCATTATCACTTACATGTGTTTGCTATAAATTTCAAATTTAACGAAACAGAAAATCAAATTTTGATTATACCTGTTCTGCTGGTATGGTGGTAATATTTCAGTAAATGGCACTTTACTAAAGGCTAAGTGAATAATGTTTATTCCGTTCAATATTTAACTACTAACTCAAGAATTGATTCACCTTAGAAATCACATTTTAATATCAGTCATTTTCTTAGAATAGTTGGATATTTTTAATCACCTCTGGTAATTTTATAATCCAAAGAGACAGGTTCCTACAACACGAATGATTTCAATCTACTATCGTTATATTTTGGCATTAAATCTGCTGATAACCCAGTATTTCCTACATTTTCTTTTCATTCAGAAATACGTCTTGCAAGTTAAGGAATTCCTGTCTGAGTTTAATTACAATTCCAAAACGTTTCCTATCCCTTATTGACCATATATCACAAAAGGATTATCCGCAACGACGGAAAGAAAGTGTCTCAACAAAGAGGTGGTAACATTTTGCCTAATAAAATAGCACCAAGGTTTTCCAATATTTCCTATCCCAAAATATCCCTTACAAGAATGATTATTTTGAGTTTGTGATCTTATTTGCGAATGAATCTTTCAGTTCCCGTTTCAACTCAGCTTAATCTCGCTCGGGTGGGAAATTTGCTGTTTTCAAGCTACTTTCGTCTTTCTTTGCATTCATTGCGGCCTTCCTTCATCATTTTTTAACAAATTCGCTTAACCAAATTATTTTAATACTTATCTCGTCTCAGTTATAACCTCAAATTTAAATCAAAATGGAAAATGTTTTCTTTAAGTTAATTAAGTTATGCTATTAATCTGCTCCTTAATTTGTTTGGGTATGATCATTGTCATTTTGGACTATTTGAAAACATGCATTAAATTGATAGATAGACCCTTTATTGGCGATGTTCAGCTCGATCAAGTTTCTCTTCCACCTATCCCAGTAAGACGTTATAATATTTATAGAGACTAATTAAAAAAACAAAAAGAGTGAGTAGAGTAGCGAGAAATACGCCACTCAAGTGCGACTTGAAGGTTTCAGTCAGGTTCAGTCAGGTGAATTAAGGTTCCCTACCTTTGGCTTGTCTCATTGAGAACTCATTTTAGATAATTTATTATGCAAGGAAAAGTATTTTCGTCCGATCGGCTATGGATAAGGAATTTAATTCGCCCTTATGAAAATATTTAGGTTAAATGATCTAAAATATCTTAAATTGATAGAAAATGACCTAAATAACAAAGCACGGTGAGTTTTAATGAGTAGGTTTAATATTTGTTAATAAAATGAATTTTCGTTATTAAAAGTAGAGCAAGGGTTAAAATTCAATCTTAAACTTACCTTTTAGTTTTTCAACATCCCATGGAGGTTTTATCGTACTAGTTAGTTCGTTCAAACCGGCGGAGTGAGAAGAACATTTTTATTTATCGATGAAGATTGATATTAAGATAGATGTTTGGATTCCATGTAGGCGAGAAAGTACCCGATACATATTTATATTATACCTATTAAATTCCAGATGTTATGCCTGATTTTGTGGAAAGCAATGTAAAACAAATCAGAGAATAGAATTGTGAAAAATACGAATACGGAATTCTCCTATTTGTTTTTTATTACAATTTCATATAACAAATTAATCCAAGATACTCGTTTTATTACTTCATTATGTTTTTATGTAATTTTACGTTCCTGACCCAGAGGAGGTGCAGCAATTATAAGTAAGATTTCCCGTTTTTCTACGAAATATTCGATTTTTCCATACTCCCTCACTATTAGATAAACATATATTTAAGCACGTGTGGGAACCCTTGACAACTCGTAACTTATGTATGTCGGATTTACAAGGTTCCACTGTAAGTCTCCTGGTTACAACCTTGGCCATGGTCACTTTAAGGATTCCGATCACATTTGCGGAGGGGTCTTAAAACCGAAATGAAAATCCGGACACGTCATGGACAATTTACGCCTCAGCCGTTAGTGGCAGAGTGGGCAGAATATAGTGAGGGAGGAGATATTGGGTGCCTATCCGTCGTATTAAAAAAAGAAGGGAGGAAGGTGTATGTACCAACGAAGGTGGCGTCGGCTACGGCGAGAGGAAAAAAAACTACCTTTGCATTAATATGTACGATGGTGATCCTCCTTTACTCAGATGGCAGGAAAAAGAGGGGATCGTGGGAGATGAATCTCTATAGGTTAAGAATGGATAGATGGCGCGAGGGGAAGTATCCGTGGGAGGTGTGGAAGAAGACTCGTGATGGTACGTGGTTTGGAAATGTGGAGGAAGGAGTTGCGTCTTAAAGGCGCCCATCGTTTCGGTTCCTCCCACCCCAGCTCACACGATCACACATATACGTACATAAATGTATCTATCTACCTCAACCAAATCCGAAGAGAAAAAGTACGGAGGTAGGTCGAGGGGCGCCAATACACTCGGTTGCCCAGTGGGGTATGAAGCATAAGTTGGAAGGACGTTCGGGGTCAAGAGGTTAAGGGGAGGGAGTAAAGGCCGATCTTGTTAAGGAAGGAGAGAGGGGAAGGAGGGGCGGAACACGGTCCAAGGCAATGCGACACACGATTGGAGGGAGATAATAAATAATTCTGACTCCCTGCCCCCCTCTTCCTCTTCGTCCACCTCCTCTCCATTGGAGCCCTCGTACTTCCATCCTTCCGCAGACAAAAGACGATCTGAAAAAGAGATAAATAAGAGAATTTTTTTGGAGAAAAAAGTCGAGGGAGGGAGGAAAGAAACCGACCATCCCTTGTCCCTAGAGGCTTCCCTTTCGACCACCGAAGTCAGAGGGAAACTACCCCTTCTCCTCTTTCCCTCGGGCGTCCTCTCTTACTTTCCCCCTCAGACACGAACCACAAACTGGACCCTCGGCCTCCCCTCCTCCGCCTAAAGCTTCCTTACTCCTCCACAGGTCGTCCTTCTTCACGGCTCCTTTGTCTCAATGGTGTGGGAGGGGTTGAAGAGGGAGGGGGTCATGGGGGTGAGCATAAGGATCAGATAAGGCTCTGCTACGTTTGTCATATTTTCTCTGCTTCGCTGGACCCCTCTCCTCCTCCGCCTTCACGACTCCCAGCTTTCCACTCACACAACATTTTTGCCGCTCCTTACTTTCTCTCTCTACATCTCACTCTCTCTTTTATTCTGGAATTTTATCCCCTACATTTTGCCCTCCTGCGTCTTCTGCTGGTTGTTATGGTTTCTCTGTTGTTGTGCCGTTGCTGTTGTCGTCTAATATCGCAATAAAAGTCTCGCCTTTATTCGACTTCTGCTAAACATAGGAGCAAACGAGTAAATATTAAATAAATGTCACGATTTAGCTAATTTTTATAAATACTATGTCTTTGGACCGACAATATTTTTGCGTTTCTAACAATATTCAACGCATATTAACATCTGTCTCATACGAGCTGCGCTAGAGAACAGTGTTTGAGTGAAATGTTCAATGCCCCAATCACTAGTTTTAAAGCCTTTTAAGTAACATCTTTTACAATTTATTTCTGAAAATGTTCTCTTCCTTTTGTTTTGATGGAGGTTATCGCTGATATGATTAAACCATTACGCATACGGAAATAATTTACGTGAATTTTAATGGAATTCCTTTAGTCTTGGAGGTTACTGCTGATAATTTAAAAAAATTTGGTAAACACTTTGTAACACTTGCTTTTAAAAAATGTATATAAGGTACCTCAAAAAAGAAGCATAATTCCATCACTGCTACAGCTTAATTGTTGTTACCTTGCAGCGATAAATTAAAAAATTTTTACCAAATAATTATTTAATATTAGTTAAATTCTTTCTTCTTACTTTAGATAACATTTTCGACGTCATGTATGTCGAAAGTACGCACGGTTAAAAAGACTGCATCGTATCGCGAATTGATCGGATTATAGCCCGTAATATTAATGATTAATGAATCGTCATGCACAGGCAAGTCAAATGTTTTTTCTTTTATTTCCACCTTAAGTTTGCAACTATTTGTTCTCATTTCTGGATTGAATTCTTTTTACTTAAAACCATTTTCAGAAAAAGCTGTTGCTTTGATAAGCTCTATGCTTGATGATGATGGAGCTCCACTTTGCTGGTATATAATGCCATTCCCTTGGGTCTACAGTGCCATTACCACTGTATGTTATTGCATACATGCACATGCACGAAAAAAGTAGAATTTACAGAGAGGTTTTGCTCTATTAATGGAAGCATAAACTTTTCTTTTTTATGGTTGCTTAATTTCACAAGGTAGATACTGAGCATATGAAATTTGTATTAGTTTAACCAATCCCAGCGATTAATTTTAAAGTCTTGTTGTCATTTAAGTGTGAGTTACAATTGAGCCATTTCCTTGAGTAAGGTGAGTGTTCCATTGTCCATTCGAAATTTAGGTCTTTAAGAGATCACTCAATAGAAATTATACGCTTTTCTTCATTATATGTATGAAAGTCCACTGCTTAATGAGTAAATAGTTTTTAAGTACACATACTTTATGACACTCGGCAATAACCTTTAAAAGATAAAATTGCCTAAATATGGTAATTTTAATCCCAAGGAAGATTGAACTTTTTTCGAGTCCATTCTTCCTTGGGATTTTTCCTGGGTGCGCACCATCTTGCGCAAAATCACCCTTAGCCGTTTTCCTATGGTAATTTTAACTTAATATTACTGATTAATAGCTCCGAGAATTTAGATAGCGGGGTTGAAGAGGACAACTGGAGATACTGTTCATAGTTTCTTTTTGCCAAAATAAATTATTGAGAAAATTAATTCAGCAGTAATGCAAATAAAATTATCCCATGATTGAAGAGAGGTGTCAATATTCTAGAAGGTAATTTTGAAAGTTTCAAAAATACGTCTGCAAGAGTTCGGAGCTGATATTGCCCATTATTACGCTGCGAAAGTTTGTATTACTGTACATTTTAAATCAGAGTCACGGATGTAATGAAATATTCTATTGCACTTTAGAGTTACTAATTTCTTTCATTGCAAAGTAACTTTAGAAACGTCTTAGTAATAGTAAATTTGGCCGTAGAGCCTCCCATAGAAATGATTAAAATTGTTAAGAGATTTATGTAATTTATGAGGCGAAGGGTAGATAACTCAATGAAGAGAACATTTTTTGGGGCAATTTCTTAGAAAAATCTTTTATTTACACACCTTTTCTTCGTCACTTTGTTTAAATTTCCATCCGAACAATTTCTCTTGCCCTATCTCGAACTATCTTCCAGATATTTACAATCGACGGATCTTTCTTGCAGGTCGCAAGAAAAAGAGTCCCGAAATTTTCCTAATATTAAAATATTATCCCGCACATCTTTCGCAGTCAGATTCCACCCGTCCGAGACGGTGCCATCATTTGTCAAAAAAAGTGACCTACCCAGTGGACGCAGCCAAGGAAAACCCAATCTCCTTATCGGAATTTTTCCTAATGGAAAGCATCACGTGGGAAACCCAGAAATGGTCAAGGGTGCGGGCGGTATAAAGGCAAAAAAGACAAGAAAAATAAGAGGACACGGGTCAAATCTTCCCAGACACACGATAAACTCAGCCCTCCCGTCCCTTCTCCTTCCTTCATCTTTAAAGAGTGGGTGAGAGCGATGGGTTGCAACGCGGAGAAGACAGGTCACTAAGGCACTCAGTCTTTCGGACGAATAGGGTCACAAACAGGGGTCACAGTTTCGAGTTTTTATTTTTCCCACCCTAGTGCAAGGGTACGGCGAAGGCAGTCTCACCCACATACGCTTTCCTTCGAATCCTCCGTACGAACTTCCTGCTGAGAGATTTTGCTTCCATTGTATGCAAATGGGTCGACTTTCGGTTTTCTTGAAGACGCCGTCGGTCTACCGCTCCCTTAAAAGCTACCCTTTCCCTATCCCCCTGGTGACAAACCACCTCAACCATCTTCTCTCCTCCCTCGTGGCCCTCCCTCTTGCCTTTTCGGCTCCGCCACCCCGGTTGCAGATACCTCTCCATTCGATGGCATACGTCCTGCGTCGTTCGGAATGATCTTTCACGGTCCGAGACAACAAACAAGCGCTTGCGGTTGTCTCTGTGGGAGTTACGAAGGGACATTGAAAATAAAGTTCGGTCATTTATGTTGTGTGCCTTTGGTGTAATTTGTAGTTTGGAAGAGTTATTGCGGCCGGCGTTATTGGAGTGGAAGATAGCGGTTGATTGAGTCTTGTATCGACGTCTCAACACTCGATACGTTTTTATCTTCGAGGATAAGAATGACGTAATTTAAGGATAGCATCAGTTGCTGACTTTATCGAATTAAAATAGCAACCTCATAACGAATGCTCTTTTAATTTAATAGTAGTGTGATGGATGATCTCTTTCATATTAGTATAAGTAAATTATGTAAATACCTACGTATTTGCTTCTAATAATAGTGCGTGTCGATGAAAATACAAAAATTCTATTTTTCAAATCCATCCGATAGCTAATCAGCAGTTTAGAGCAGGGATACGGGAACCTGCGGCCTTTTCGTTACTACTTAAACAAATGAACTAATGAGAAACATTTCGTTCTCTTGATAGTAGCTCCAAGTGAGAATGAAATGGGAAATGTTCTCTTTTAGTACATTTAGCGATTCAATAGGTATTTTATACCGAATTTTTATTCTGAACCATTTAGAAATAGGCAGTACGCAATTCAAGTGCTGCCTAATGGTTTCAAATGTGGCCGAATGGCACATATATGAGGCCTTCTGAAGGAAAAAGTTTGACAACCCCTACTCTAGAGTCATTAAAGTTTCATTTTCTGTTTCCTTAATACAAAACTATTTGAGTATGATACAAATGATATCGCTTCGCACAAGGGTGCAGGTACAATAGACTCTTGCAGCTTTCAGCCACTACAAAACAAGTCACCAGTTTCAATTGAGGAAACTGATGGAAATTGTTTTTCATTGATAAGTTTGGTACATTTTTTTAAATAACTTGTACCAAATCTGCCTTCAACCGTAGTTTAACTGGTATCTATTAAGTTGAATACCGCAGTTTCGAATACGAAGTATTAAATCGTTTAGCAATTTTCTTTTAGTTCTTTTTTCGATATCTCTAGTAAATATTTTACAAGTTAAGAATAAATTCCTGAACTGTGGAAGCTTAGCATAAAAACTCTTGCTTCAGAAAAGCTGAAATGATTAAATTTAACATAATTGTGATGACAAACTTCTTTGTGCGTTTGAAACGAAAGATATAAGCGAGATATCAAAGAGTAAAGAAGTATTGTAAACGAAATCATCAGCAAGCTTTCCCAAAATGGTACAGAATGATTGATACGTAAAACGTATACATACACTACCACACATCGCTAAGTCAAACAGGTCACTAACCTAGTAATCTATTCTTTGATAGAATCTCTAAGATTATTTATTATTTAATTTCCCTAAAATTCCATTAAATATTTTCTTGTGTATGGCATTTAACTGTTTTGTAAACTAAAATATCTAATTGAGAATTTTTAGCGGCGAAATTCAGAAGAGAAACAAATAGAGGTTCTTTTTATGTAAAAAAATATTTTAAAACGATAGGACTGGAGTAGAGTAACTATGAACCCTTTTTAAGTGATGTCAGGTCCCCATGACATTCGATTCTATATGTTAACACTACCAGTGAGACGGAATAATCCTGCGATAGGTATTTAGATACAGCGCTCCAAGCTTGGCATGACATTGAAAAGTGAATGTGGTCTTCACAGGTTCCTTCCATTGATTCCTACCCTACTGATTACGAACGATTACTGTTACAAATTTCCAACTCAGACGAATGCGCCATTACAATAATAAGACTTTTGACAACCAGTTCTTACCCGTGTCCATTCCAGCGCGATTAACAGCGGTGCTTTCCGCTACGAAAAAATGATTCTCATAAAACTCGTCGTATTGCGACTCACGGCGCGTCCGTTGCCTGGATAATATTTCTTCCAAACTGGATTTGCAAATATGTTGTGCGCTCAAATTTAACTCGGTATGTATATTGAAGGGACCGGCGCTCAGCAGCACGTCCAGCCTCTTCATTTGAATATTCCTTACTCTTCCTAACAAATGATGTATCTTGTCCATTCCGGGATTCGTGTTTCCTCTCCTTGCATTCCAGTTTGCATAATGCGCACTTCGGATTCAAAGTTTAAATGTGGAAAGGTAATAGTGTTTCTTTCTAGTATCTGGGAATCTGTCGCTCGCGATTTTCATTTGCCCGTTGTTACTAAACGGCTCGCTGTGAAATATGGAAGGTGGGGCTCTTTTAAATATCATACTCACACTGTATCATTTTTATTACCGTTCCTTACCGAGTCGGAAAAAGATTAAGTTGGCCCATTCCATCAACGTAAAGCATTTGGTCGTACAACAGAATTTTGCTGAGGAAATAACCAACGGCAAAGAAAATAAATTTTTGTTTCTCTTGTTCACACTACATTTTTGTATCCCTGTTTGGAAAGTCCGATTTAGAGATTCTTTCGATACTTCGTCCATTTTCGCGTTAATTCTATTTTTAACTAACTAAATACCTTAAGGAAATATACGAGTATAAATGAAATCTGGTCCAGCGTTACTTGGTGGAACTTCATAATCACACAAAAAATATTTATAAAACTTGTACAATTCCACAATTCAAATTTGACAATTTGACAACACAATTTGAATTGCGGAATTGTACAAGTTTTATAAATATTTTTTGTGTGATACGAGTGTAAATTCATAACTACCTTTCGACATCTATTTTCCTACCTTCCGTATACAAACCACTTATCGCTCTATTTTCGTGATCGAGTCCGTCGTGCCCGAGTCTCGAATCCGGATCTCCAGAAATAGGAAATACAGATTGTAGGTAGTAACTTGTTTTTAAGTTCGTCGATTATTTCGCTTATGGGTCCCAATCGGGATTCGAAATCGGGACTACTTTCAACAATTCGAAAGCCTGGAATTTAGTTTATTTCTGTTCTTTACTTATGATCAAGGATGTATACCTCGCGTTACATAGCATAGTTACATATTGATATTTTTATAAGAAATCTCGAGAAAATGGATTCAATTTTTTTCTATAAAAAAGAATAATTTAATTCAAACTTTTTTTAACAGATTAAACTTAGAAAACTTAATTGGAATAAATGAAATCAGGATCGTTGGAATATTTTTAAATGTTAATCACGAACGTTGAATGATTTAGCTCTTTCATTCTATATAAAGTGCTTTCTAGTAGTTTTCCACCTCTTCGTTCGAGTTTGTTCCAAAAGTTATCAAAACATTTACGATATACGGTCATTTTCATCTGATAGGAACCTAACTGCCTAATTTAGACAATAAATACACACATATATACATACAAAACAGCGCACACTCAAAAAATGCAAGACTCCTAGCTTGACAGAAAAGAGTTATGACTGGACATTCAAACACTCATATACACATATACTCGCATCAAATGGGCGTTGTATTTCGTTTGGAGGCATGAATCTCCGTATAGATAAAGTATGACTTTCCGTAGATTCATCTGTGGGAAGGCTTGGAAACAGAGAACAGACTGGAGCCCCGATAGGCAGAGCTTTAAATGTCACTTTTTATTTTCATTTTCATCTTCTGCTTCATTTTTTCGGTGGTCGGCGAACGGTGGATGGCAAGGGGTTAGTTTTTCAAAGGGAATGGTGTGGGAAGGGGGAAATTCAGGTGGACGCGGGAAGGGGAGATGGTGTCCCCGAGGGAAAGAATTTCAAGAGTTCCAAGACGGTGGACCATGGGGTTGGTTTGGTTACAGTAGAGGTTTTTTCCCTCATCATACGGCGATGGTTGGAGGAATGAGGCGGAGCGGCGTGTATCACAGGCTGATGAGTAGAAATGAGACCTAAGAAGGTCTGAAAGGAAAGTGGGTGGAATCATTCCCTTTACGGAAGAGTTTCAAAGGAATAGCGATTCGAAGGGTAAGGGATGGGAAGAATGAAAACTACGCCATGGTAAGGGTAGTGCCGAAGGTAGCTAATCTTTGCATGAGTAAGCATGCACCTCAAAAGGAGGTTAAGGGCATATGTATGATTGGAAGGGAATATTGAAAATCGCTCACTATTTTTATGTAAAATAAATGCTCAGCATTAACTTCCAATATGTAGTTGACCACATTATAGATATTTACATTTCCTTGTTAATTCCATCCTTGTCTAACGCTGAATTCTTCGAGTAGAAGACCATTCCCGAACGAAAAATTTATTATTTATTTGTTTACTACCTACGCAATGGGTGGCTACGGAATAAAAGTAGCGTTGAAAATTAATTCTCTTAACACTTCAGGTAAATCTGATGAGGCTAAGCTCAATTTTGTTGAAAAGTGCCATATCCAAGAAGAAAACAACCTTACATCTCCACAGAACTTATATTTATTGCGTAGTATCGTCTAAAGCATAGACTGGCTATATATAACAGGATACGCGGGTATTGATACTTCAAATACTTACGGCTAATCATGAGAGGGCAAACATTTACTTTTCCCAATAGAAAGAAAGGAAGCAACTTCGAAAATTCGTTCGAACAGAATATCTACTCACCGTTAACCCAAAGTAAAGTGGTAGCGGCCTAAGGATTCTTACGGCCTTTTCCTTGGTTTTGTTCATGACGGGTCTATCCTTACCGCGAATTTTGGAATAGTGGAAGTGCCTCTACTTCTTCATTTACGACTCAGCTTTTCTAGAGGGCTTTTACTCATTTGGCTCATTTTGCACTGCCACGCGTTGGATCAGTCGAAATAACAGAACAGTAGGTGGAGCAATATCAAGGAAAACGAAATCGCGTGTTAGCATTATTGCATAACAACCACTTAATTGGCCTTACTTTTCAGGCAGCTTTTTTTTATTCTGAAAAACACCTCTAGCCAATTGTAGATGAGACGCATGTTGACCTCACCGGAGGAGAAGCGATGGGGCAAAGGTCTCCCTCCTTCAAGAGGTTCAAGAGATTATATACACTTAGCGAGGGTACTGGTGATTCGCTAAATACAAAGGTGGGTGTGCGATACATTAAACATTTGCGAGATGCATCATCCATAATCGATTCCCTCTTTCGCTTACTGGCCCTGAAACCCCGCCGCTGTCCTAACGCGAAACATTTGAATAAATTGCAGATTTTGTTGGATCAGTTACAGAATTCTTTATATAATATTTATTCCACTGGAAGAAGGTTTTAGTATTGCTTGATTGCAGAAACTGAACTTAAATTTCGTACGAAAACAAATTTCAAAACATTCATTCTGGTGAGCAATACTGCTGAGATGCGACTTACTCACCGCAAATGTAGTATGTTTCCCATACCACGCACTGATGGGAGAAATTTAATGACATCAGTGCAGATATAGATCAGAATCAGTTGAAAATGAACAATATGGATTGGATTTCCATTTAGAAAGGCTTTCCTTAATATCCTATGAGAGAATAATGTTTCATACACTTGCGTATCGACGAATGATATCCTTTGTATTCCATTTTGAATAGCACAGGAAAAGAAGAAAGAAAATACTGCTTTAAAAGAAATGTTTGCTTATTCTTGTTTGGATTGTGACAAACAGTAAGCGTGAGACCTAACAAGAGGATTTGAGTAAAGCGGAGGAAGGGTTTCGGCGGAGGAAGGGGCAAAGGAAGACAAGTCGAAGCAGGTTGTGGCAGAAAGGAACGTTTGGAAGACTCCAAGGATGAAATTATCAAGAAATGTATGAAGGAATGGGAAGCGGGGAGGGGTATGGAGTAAACGCATGGGTAAGGGATTATTTGATGGATAAAGAGGAAAATCACGTCCAATTCTTGCACCATGCTCACTCTGTGGTGACTTTCGATGGAGCCTGAGTCAGTTATGCCCGACGGAGAAAGGAACCGCTTACCACAATTAGCCCCAGTGAATTTAATCTCCGCCCTAAAAAGTATAATAGCCGCCACATTTTATATCCTCGCCCTTATAAAGCTCTTAACAACGGTTCGCTGGCTTCGAGTAAATTAGTGTTACTGGAGGACCACTCCAACAGACGGTTGCAGGAACCCTAAGAAATTTATCTTTTTTCAAAAGTACCTTGGCAGATGATGCCGGTTGTCTCTCGCCTCGTGATATTACAAAGGAATTACTGAGGGAAATAAACTCGAAAGTTTCATCTCTAAGCAGTAATTACTTCTCCTCTGAGGTCATTCGTAAACAAACGCATGTTTATGCGCCTTTGTAGTGGGATAAGGCGAGCAAATTATATCGATTAAAAGTCATTGAGTTGTCGTTACATTTTGGAATTACTCTCTGGACTTAATACTAGCTTGCATATATGGTTACGAGTTTTTATTATACAAAAATAGGATGCAAGTAAAATGTTGACTTTTACACGATTGCGTTATCATATCAAGGATTAAATTTCTCCTATTGAACTGTAAATTTAACTTTTGGTATTCACTAAGTTAGAGATGCACGTTTTTCACACTGAACTTAGAACAGAATACCATGTTTTTAATTTTTCTGATAACAGAACAACTCAATAAGATTGGTTGTCAAAGCCCCTATCATTGCATATTTTTCTCAGTTTCAACTCAATTTAAATTTTTGATTACTTTACAGAATATATTTGTTTTGTTTAGATTATGTTTTTGGAAAGCATGAGCCTGTGACGTTAGAAAGAAAACAGGTGGGAACTCGTTTGACCACGAGAAAGATAAAAAAAAATTTCTTCCGCATTCGATAGTTTTCGGAAGAGTGGAAGCGCAATCTCTGTAATCTAATAAAATTTCAGTAATCAGTACACTCTTGGGTAGTTTTATCCATTAACAATAACAACAGTAACGGATCAGATAACTTTACTAACATGAATAAAAGTTGAGTTATTAGTTCTTTGCATATTCTTGAATGATATGATAACGAAGTTTGAGAGGAATTAGGGGAAAGTAAGAGATGGAAATAGAAAGTTAAGGGCGAGTTTCCAAAACTCAACTTTATGTTTACTTACTTTTATTAAGTGACGACCTCAATACTTCAATTGACTAACTGGCGAAGTTTTATATTACTACCTAATACTCCATTAATAAGTCAATAGCTACTTTTGGTCGCTCTTTTCCGCGGATCATTAGAGAAGCTAATAGCAATTAGCTATAATTAGATAAAAATACCAATGTTTTTACAACCCCTACGTACGCCGCAGGCGACTTATGTAAATGTGAATTATTCTGTTACGCAGATTATTTGAGTCAGAGATGATACATGTAAGTAGTTGCTACAGCGCCTATACCTTTCTCACGGAATCACATATAACTATATTTTTAAATATTTTTTGGGATATTGGGCCCATAGGAAATCTTAGTACTCGGATATTAAACCATCCGGGTGCACGGGTACTTGAGTTCTGCATGAATTTTTTTTTTAATTCAGTAACTTCTGAAACCTTTATAATAACATGATACGCATATGAAATGCATAATTTAAACTTCAATAGCAGACAGTTATATTTATCGATTAAGTATTCTAAATACAAGGAAAATAAATGCACTTCAGTGAAAAATATTGCTATGGTTCTTAGTAATAAAATAGCAATACGCTGAAAATGCTTTTTGCGACAAATAATGTCGGTTCGAACAAATTAAGTACCATATGACACAATTTTATTAGTCATCAATGATGACGTACTGTGAAATCTAACAATGCAGTCTCTCTCTCAATTTCACCCTTTTCTAGGACTTTTGTGGGTTTTTGCACCCCTAAATTTCGGGTATTTCCCTACAGTAAGTGGGTGACGGTAGAAATGATAAATAAAATGGAGGAAAGAAGGAAATGGAAAAGGGTTAACACAGAACGAGAACCTAGAATGTATAGGGCTCTCAATAACGAACTGAGAAGGGAAACAAATAGGGCAAAGGAACAGTGATGGAAGGGTCAATGTAACGAAATAGAAAAGCTGGACGAAAGTGGGAGGGTAGACCTAATGTATATAAAGGTAAAACAGTTAACGGGAAATAAAACCCGAAACTGAACAACCACAATAAAAGAAAATAATGGTAAAGTTATACGAGATCCAGTCAGCATAAGGGAAAGGTGGAAAGAATATGTTGAGGAACTATATGGGAAGGACATGAAGCCAACAAACATAATGTTAGAAAGTGAACAAGAAGTGGAGGATGATGATGTTGGACCTGGGATATTAGATAGTGAAATTGATGGGGCCTTGCGTGATATGAAAGGAAGTAAAGTAACGGGCATTCACGTGATACCTGTTGAGCTACTTAAAAACCTGGGGGAAAAGGGTAAGAGAGAATTCTATAATTTATGTAGAAAAATTTATGATGATGGGGGGTGGCCAGAGGACTTCACTTAGACAATCCTGATTTATTTACAGAAAAAGAATAATGCTTCTGAGTGTCGGGATTATCGTACAATCAGTTTAATATCTCACGCGGCAAAGGTTAGTCTAAGAGTATTGAATGGAAGAATTGAAGGAAAAATTAAGGGGCAAATCGGAGAAGACCAGTTCGGCTTCCAGAAAGGGAAAGAAACGAGGGATGCAATCCGGGTAATGAGGGTACTAGTAGAACGAAGCCTGGAATTTAAAAAGGATGTATGTGCATGTTTTGTCGATTTTGAAAAGGCTTTCGATAGAGTTCAATGGCCAAAATTAATGGGAATTTTAAAGAAAATTGGGTTGGACTGGAAAGATAGGCGTTTGG
>KZ308341.1:762635-1023315 GCA_000376725.2 Ladona fulva | reverse complement strand
AGAACGATGTTATTTTGCGTTGGTTAGGCCTCATCTTGAATATGCATCAAGTATATGGGATCCGGCAGACGATACATGCATCCGTGAACTCGAGAAAGTGCAACGGAAAGCGATACGTTTTGTTAAGAAGTGCTACGATAAAAAAGCAAGCGTTACCAAAATGCTGTCAGATGCAGGTTGGGAATCCTTAAAAGATAGGAGACTAGAAGCTAGATTTCGAATGCTTGATAAATTTAGGGAAAGTACATTTGCGGAAGATATAGTAGATATTATGTGACCCCCCTGCTACCTTGGACGATTCGACAATGAGCGCAAAATAAGAGAAATAGATGCTAGGACGAGTCGTTTTAAGAATTCATTCTTTCCGCGAACTATACATGATAATAATAGGCTAAGGGTATTTGTGTAGATGTAGATATAAACTTGTTCAAGCCCCAGCATACAAGTTCCTAAGTCCCACTAGTGGGACAAATCCCGCCGGTTGAGAAAACTGTACTAATTGACCTATTATTAGTGGATTGGCAAAACACGTGAGGCTAATCCAATCCTTTTCCTACAATATTCGAATACCTTGAAAAATTTTTGCTGCATAATATGAATTTCGATTTTTAAAACTAAATACTCAATGATATTTCCCAAGAAGTCGAGTGGTCGGAAAAAGTTAAGCAAAATGTCGAGAGCCAGAGTACTTGATACTCGAACTATTCCCTATGTATTGTGAATGAAATGTTCTCATTGGCTGAAAGTGTCGAAAATGACACATAAATGAAGTGCAAACTTCTTCTTCATACCTGCTCATTTAAATGATAGGTTCTCATTCTCTCCGTAAATCCCTCCATCTTCTCGCTTACGAAAATGACTTCTCTCCCCGCGAAGAACCTCGTCATTTACCTAATTTTTCGATGGTTTATGCAGTAATCCCACACGTTGTATCCCCATCTTTCGTCTCCCTCAAGCATGTGTTAGTCTCATTGTCTGTCTATCAATACGGATTTGATGATACATTTACCTTGCGATGCTGCACATAATTTTTGCCCGCGTGTGTCGTATTAAGGCCCTGAGATAAATCGGTCGCAATGAAATGAGGCTTATTAACATCCTCCAAAACCATGAGACGGATTATTCTTAACCACTAGAAGTTGCCCGAAGGAAAAGGATAGAAAGCAAGAGGGAGATAGATGAATGGGCGACAAAAGTACGAGGGCGCGATAAGTGATTGGTTAATAGGTAAATGGAGGTACTAGAGAGGAAAAAGAAAGAAGAAATATCGGATATAAAAGAGAGAATAAATGAGAGTCATAATTATAAACACAATCGAAAGTGATAAAAGAAAGCGCGAATAGAGAATTTCGTGAGATGCGGTCAAATGACACACCGATTTCGTTATGAAGTATCATATATATAAAAATCAAATGTCTGTCCGTTCGTCCGTCTTCCCGTCCCCCTATTTATCTCAGAAACGGCTTGACTGAGAGATCTGAAACAAACTGAATTGTGTTTCTACGATGCTGAAACCCCCAGGAAAACTATTTTCATCTCTGTAAAGACCCGGGTTCGAACCCAGGAACACAAAATACGTATCCATAAGAGATGTACGGAAATTACGTTTTCATGACCTGCAGAGGTCGTTTATTTTACAAAATTAAATTAGAAACAATGGTCCTACGAAATAGAAACAAGTTTCACAAGAAAGGAAAATTATCATAGATTATTATTTTAGTCGTGAAATATTGATATAGATCTGAACTTTCGAAAATTTTGATAAAACACACGGAAATTTCGTAAAATATTTGGGAAATGAACAACCCATCCCTTTGATGACCCAGGCAATTTTTGAACATTGATTTCATGAGATATCCCATATAAATGCACTTGGATAATCAGTTAGTATACTTTTCCATCAGAAATATACGTACAATAGGTTTTCGTTACCCGCAGAGGTTGTTTCTTTTACAAAATTAAATTAGAAACAATGGTCCTACGAAATCAAGAGAAGTTTCAAAAGAAAGGAAAATTATCATAGATTATTATTTTAGTCGTGAAATATTGATATAGATCTGAACTTTCGAAAATTTTGATAAAACACACGGAAATTTCGTAAAATATTTGGGAAATGAACAACCCATCCCTTTGATGACCCAGGCAATTTTTGAACATTGATTTCATGAGATATCCCATATAAATGCACTTGGATAATCAGTTAGTATACTTTTCCATCAGAAATATACGTACAATAGGTTTTCGTTACCCGCAGAGGTTGTTTCTTTTACAAAATTAAATTAGAAACAATGGTCCTACGAAATCAAGAGAAGTTTCAAAAGAAAGGAAAATTATCATAGATTATTATTTTAGTCGTGAAATATTGATATAGATCTGAACTTTCGAAAATTTTGATAAAACACACGGAAATTTCGTAAAATATTTGGGAAATGAACAACCCATCCCTTTGATGACCCAGGCAATTTTTGAACATTGATTTCATGAGATATCCCATATAAATGCACTTGGATAATCAGTTAGTATACTTTTCCATAAGAAATATACGTACAATAGGTTTTCGTTACCCGCAGAGGTTGTTTCTTTTACAAAATTAAATTAGAAACAATGGTCCTACGAAATCAAGAGAAGTTTCAAAAGAAAGGAAAATTATCATAGATTATTATTTTAGTCGTGAAATATTGATATAGATCTGAACTTTCGAAAATGTTGATAAAACACACGGAAATTTCGTAAAATATTTGGGAAATGAACAACCCATCCCTTTGATGACCCAGGTAATTTTTGAACATTGATTTCATGAGATATCCCATATAAATGCACTTGGATAATCAGTTAGTATACTTTTCCATAAGAAATATACGTACAATAGGTTTTCGTTACCCGCAGAGGTTGTTTCTTTTACAAAATTAAATTAGAAACAATGGTCCTACGAAATCAAGAGAAGTTTCAAAAGAAAGGAAAATTATCATAGATTATTATTTTAGTCGTGAAATATTGATATAGATCTGAACTTTCGAAAATGTTGATAAAACACACGGAAATTTCGTAAAATATTTGGGAAATGAACAACCCATCCCTTTGATGACCCAGGTAATTTTTGAACATTGATTTCATGAGATATCNAACAGTAGAATAAATATTATGAATAATTTTTATGATAAGAAATATATTGAGTTATTATGATCTTGCGGCAAAAATGTTTTGTGCTAAGGAGGACTAGATATATACGATAATAGATATATTTTTAAACTAAATTAAGTCCTGTTATGCTTGACGGGGCGATTACTAGTGTGTAAATAAAATTTAATTCAACAAATCTAATTCAGTGGAAGTAAGGTAAGATAGAATAAAGAAACTAGTGAGTAAAGGTAAGAAGAGGAATATAACAAAGGGAGTCAAAAAAGAGGTATGAAAGAAGTGCTTATTCCAAACGTGACCGTTTCAGCTTCTCATCCTCTTCTCAAGGCGGGTCATTATCCAATTCAATAAGTTCTAAAATAATTATTCGCAATTCATTCGAGAAACGGAGTTTAAATTTTATTTTCAAATGAATATTCAGCCAGTAGAATAGCAACTAATACAACAACTAATCTTGAGATACAAATTAATAGGCGATATGGCCTCCGTCCCCGTAAAAGAATCCATGTTATCGCAGTGGATATCGCACCTGCAATGGTAAATGAGAAATCGTATCAATCTCACCGTGAAATGATGAAACGGTATTCACAATTGCGTCATCTGATAAGGTAAATTTTTCCTTTCTACTTTTAACTCTCTTACATATATTTTATTCAGTTTATAAACCTCTCCCGAGTGTTACGTAAGCCTATTCGGAGACGTATATGATATTATGTTTGTCTGCCATTATTCTCTCCTGATATAGCTTATTTGTGCGATTGTATGCGGAGATGATTGAAGATATAATTTGTATAATTAGAGTTCCCTATAGTGACATAAAGGTTCGTTGAAGTAGTATTAGTAGTAGTATTGTTAAATATGCTTCGACATCTTAGGTTATTTCGCATGTAGGCCCCAACCGGGAATCGAACCCCTTTCATAGCTGAAAGCGGTCCCGGTGACCGCTGAAGTCGAACACGTTGCCCACTTGACTATCCGAGAGCTTGGGTTCGTTAAAGCGTTTCGAAAATATGCATTATGGGTAAAAATAGAGAAATTCCTGATCTTATATCTTCGCTCATTTTTCTGCTTTACCTTCTTGTCTAGGCTCTTATTTGTCCATGTGATTGAAAGCGGTCCGATTCCCAACCACGAAAAAAAAATCGGGAGCTACCTGAAATAAATGGTAGTTGATTCATTGAAGTCCATAAAAGTCAGTAATGTTCTGTAGGAATCAATATATCATTGAATATGGTTCTGCTCCATGGAGTACTATAAGTCAAATCCAATCTCAGAATATAAAACTATAATCCGAGCCAGACGCTCTCCCCTAACCCGTGATCTTCAGTAAAAAGAAAGTGAACTTAAAGTGATTAATATAAAACCATGGATAAGACCCCGAGTCAGGAGCCATGAACATAAGTTTTCCGGCAGGAAGTGAATTTATTCGTCGTCGTCGTCGTCCAATCTCAAAATATTGTGATACCTCGCGTAACGAAGTTTTCAGCCGTCGACGATGTTTTCGCTGTCTTTTGGACCGGACTAACGAAAGTTTTGGTGGATTTGAACGGATTCACGCGAGCCAATAATATCAACCTGATCTGAACTTGGATATGAACCTCATTGAGCCCATTTTTGCTTACTATTATAAATGTATTGGCGGTGTTCAGGTGCATATTACGATATGGGGACCTACGAGAAATTGTATTTTGGCTGACGAATCTGACAGGGCTTGGAAAAATCATCACAGTACTGCAAAGGTTAAAGCTATTAAAAACACTTTCTCCATCCTAAATATTTTATAAGCATGGGAGAGCAATTGTCAATTTCTCGAAAATTGGATCGAAGAATTTTTGTGAATTTCCACAGTTTAAATTTCGCGACTAGTTTTGCTACATAGCATTTCCGATTCTGCTGCCTCGTCAGCGCAAGTGGTTTACGCGAATTGTGGAATTTTCCTAAGTTTTTATCTTTAACCAGCCGTTTCTTGAAACTAGTTCACACGTTCTCACATGCATTATAACCTCAAAAGTATCTTAGGAGATCTCATTTCAAATTTATTAGTATTCTATCTGCGTTTGCATATCTAAATTTGAATAACGCCGATAGATGTTTAAGAAATAGGCTTACATCGAAACATATCTCAAATGTTGATGACATTAACGCAGGAAGAACACAATTTTCGGTTGCAAACTTCTGTTCTGGGAGCAATGTTTGTGGGAATTTTCGGCTGGAATTTTGCCGAGAGCTCACGTTTGATTACCTTATCTTCAAGTTCACTGGTATATTTTATAAGGAAAAGGAACATGGCTGTGGTAAACCATTAGACTTCGAGAAAAGCTCCTAACAGCCGTTGTTTGTAAGCAAACTAACCGTTGAAGAATTCCCACCAGCAGGGGCTAGGGTTCTTAATGGTCGTGGTTTTGTTAATTCTTAGAGTTAATTAATTAATTAACTTAAGTTAAGTTTTTGAAAATTGTTATTCTTCTCTACCGAAGATGGCAACATAGTTGCTGAAATACGTATTGAGAACAATACTTGCTAAGCGCGACCACTGAGAACCCTAACCCCTGCTGGCGAGAATTCTTCAACGGTTAGTTTGCTTGCAAACAACGGCTATTAGGAGATTTCTCGAAGTCTAATCACTAGTATATTTGGGAAATTTAACTACATACATTAACTTGCTCCAATTTTATTGATTGTGCTTGAAAGTCAATCTTTCAAAAGAGCCCTTTCTTTATCCGAGGTTTCCCGTTATTCAGTGATTTTTGTCTTTTTTGTGGATATAAACAATAAACCCTGGCGCAGAGTTTTGCGACTTATTCTCGTTAAAAATTAACTTATACGTATTCACGTAGTTGTCAAAGTTATTGAATTACCAATTTTTCGTGTACCCTCAGTTAAGCACTCTAGCAATGGCAAGTATTTCCTATTTCAAATAAAGGTCAGGTAGTTTTTATGAGGCCCTAGAGTTTTGTGGATGTTTGGGATGAGGTGTGAGGGTCTTTAAAAGGGAGGAAAGAAAAACGGGACTAGGGATGGCAGCATTGAGTCTAGTAGGGTGAGGCGGAGGGCAGCAAGGTGGATGGCTGGACTGTTGTAATGCTAAGAATGGGGAATGGGAAGGTAATGGTGGAAAACGGGTTGGAAACACTGAGAATTCACTGCAAGGCTGAATTAGTCTCGTTGTCAAAGAGGTTGGCACTCGATAATTCCATCGCCTGCAGAGTGCATCCTTCTTCCTTCTCCAGATCCTGCCTCCCACTCTTCCTCAATCTCGTAACTGTAGATTTTTTATAACACCGTATTTACTCAAATAATTTACGCCTGTTTTTCCAATTCCGGTTGTCTCTATTCACCAAAGAGGGAGGGACGTTAATTTACGATGGAATGTTTTGAGGAATTTGTTTCACTCTTACTTTTGTTGCTTATTTTGTTGTTCAAGGAGGATCGAAGTCCCCGTTATTCGTCTTAGATCCACGGATGCCTTAATATCTAACTGTTACCTTAAGTTTCATCTAAGCATCTTTAAGGTTAAGTTTAAATATTCCCAAAATATCATCCATGTACGTACGTGGAAGAATTGAATAAATCCATCTGTAAGTTTAATTACGGAGTTTTTTTTAGAGTAAGGCGATCTTTACGGTTGTCTAAAATGACTAAAGTCAATATTTGATTCCATGTAGATATTACAGAGAATGTTAATAGTTGGAACTATCTGGTATTACACATTATAGTTCTGAAAAAATACTTCACAATATAGAGGAAGCCGGTTAACACGAAAACGGATAGCACGGAATATCGCTTAACACGAATCGCAGTACTTACGTTTCGTATCGAATAACTTTTGATTTGTATTAATTTGTTTTTATGCGGAAGGGGTAACGCAAATACTTGGTCGGCATGGAAAATATATCTCAATGGATTTAATTGGAGTCGCAGCAAATTCGGGTTGTTGAAGGACAATTGCCTCATAAGAAAGCAGGATTGGGATTAACTTTTATTCAGGAGTAAGAACACAAGAAGAGGGTTGAATGGATACGATTTAGGTATGATGATCCATCCAGAATAACTGACAGTATAAATAGCTAATGACATCAGTACGTTGCGCTTACATATTTCCTGGCATGCATTTAACCTTTAAGCCGAAACAGATATGTGGATTCGACTTCTGAGTAATCATTTCAAATATTAACAGTTCCATAACTGGCTAAAGCTAAATCAAGTTTACAGGATTAATCCGTAATCGTGATATCAAGTTGGATACTTCAGATAATTTCTCATTAATGTATTAGGAATATTTATTTTTAAGCACCCCATATGGAATGGCTCTATAATACCTTTAGTGAATTACCGCTACGACAATCATAAAATTTCCATGGTATCAAAACCGAAAGAGTAAACAGCAATAATATCATCATAAATTTCCTTTCTAGGGTTCACGTTCCACTTCGCTCATTAAGCATATTTTTGAAGTTTCAAGGCAATCAGTGACATCTTCCTTCGGAGGAAATGTCTCAACCTCCCTCTCGACACCCACCCTCCCAATCCCTACGTCTCTTTCATTCCTCGCGATACTGGAGGCAGATGGGAGGACTATCAGGTGAGATAACACACATAAGCAAGTCTCCAGGCCGGCATTCGCTCACGCTGCATTCATAATTCAAGAGCCCATCCCATGTCCCATATGTTTACTCTCTCTTGGATGGAATGAGTTGGCAGGGAGGAAGATTGGGTTCGCGGAGGTGTGGAGAAGGGGTGGAAGAGCATGTGTAGGGCGGTTAAGTACGGGGGTGGAGGTAATGGCGGCGGCGGATGAGGGAGTTTATGGTGGGTTGGGATGGAAAGGTAAGAAAAATTAGCAAATAAATAAGCGTAGCCCAAAGGAATGTCACATAAGAAGCAGCAAATCCCTCGCCTTATTCCTCCTCCCACTGTTACGTCTCCCCATACTCCTTTTACCCCCCATTGAAAGAGTAATTTCAATTTGCACACAGTTATTTATCCCCTGATTAATATACACCCTTCTCACCCTCCCTCGATAGTTTTTTTCGGAATAAAATTCCCTCCGTTGTTACTATATTTTTCCTCCCCTTCCCTATCCTCTTTAACTTTCCTCTAGCTTCTTTACGCTCCTTCGTTTTTTCGGCTCCATCTCTCCCGTGTCACCGTTTTGCTTTTTTTACGCTACCCCCTCCTTGTTTCGGCTCGGTCCTTTTGTGTTGTTTACCCTAACCCTCGCCTCGGTTTTTTTCTCCCGTTCATTCCAGTCCGCGATGTCTGCCACGCCGCGCGCACACATCGCCTCGCACACCTTTTCGCGTTAAAAAAGACGAACGGAAGGGATAAAAAAAGAGGCAAAATATTTAACGTGAATTACGCCGGCCATCTTGCAACTTACAGCCGCCATCTTGAGATTTATGCACGTCATTTGCGGAGTAGAGTTATGGCTGCCATATCAGGAGTTATGAGTGGCTCTTAGACTCTGGTCCCCACCCTCAACTCCTCGTTTTTTACTCTTTTTCTCCTGCTCTTCCTCCTTCCTGTTCTCTCACTCTCTCTCTCACCCTTATTTCTCTTTCTTTCCCAATCTCTCTACCCTCAATTCAACCGCTACCACATCCGCTCCTCCTCGTTCTTTCCCCTCCTCTCTCATCAACCCTCCACTTGCATTCCTCTCCCTTCCTTTTAACCCTCTCAATGATTCCCGCTGGACTCTTATCTGTACTTCATCTACCTACAGAATCTCTTCCACCGACCGTCCTCTCCGCTTCTCCTTTACCACCTCTTTCTCACGTACAAACTAACTCTTTCTCTATTTCTCAAGTTCTCCCCCCTTAGAATCCTTTTCTATACTCCATTCCTCTCCACTTCGTCAGCACCGTTCTTTAAGTTTTCCATGTTATAATGCATCATCCGTCTTACCGGTGTGCCTTTATAAATCACATATTCCGTTCCTTGCCTCTTCTCTCTGGGAGTAAAGGCTGAGCTAGGTAAAAATCGTAGGGAAGAAGCAAATTTCTACAAGATATATGTAAATTCCGCTCACAAAGTGAGGCGAAGGAGGGGTGTTAACCGTTGATAGATGTTGTGCGGATTATTCTCGCTTGTTTATAACGACCGCGAGAAATAATTCAGGAATTCCTGTGGGGCGAATTATGTTTTATTGGATTGGAAATGACGGGGTCCCAGAACGAATTTTCTAGCTCTATTTGTTTAGGGATTCACACTCACATTATCAAATTTTCACTTTCTTTTATCGAGATGATTTTCACCCCTTTCATCCTCGATTGAGCATTTCAAGAAGTAAAATATATAATTTTCTTTCGTTATTTGGAAACTATAATATCAGTTCTTAGACTTTTAAAGTTTCACCAATGCCAATTAAGAATCTATAGATTTAATATGGAAGTGCTGGGGTTAAGAGAATTACATAATTTACGAAAATTTCGTGTAATCCAACAGAAAACCGAAACCAAGAAAACTGAACACAAACAGAAAAATTATAATCCTTGATCTCGAACCGGAAATAATATGTTGTTTTTCTGTTTCGATTTGGCTCCAACAAATTCAACTAATAACCAAAATGGTCGCCTGACATTTGCATTTATATCGTCTAATAGTTTGGTCATAATTTCTTGAATTATTTTCTAAAATTTAATGTAATACGATTAAAAAAGCTACGCACAATTAAAACAAATTTCCATAAGGATATATGTACTAACTTATCGGTCGGAGTGTCAAAACCGGTTCTAGCCTGTTCGACGGCTGAGACATAAACCGAATTAAAATTTAGTTTTCCTATTGGTTGGTCTTTGGTTTTCTTACTAACGAATTCTGGAACGAACATTTTCCGTTTCTTTGCCATGGAATATTTTTTTCGCAATGTGCACATGGTCGTTTAAAAACAGAGATAAGAATTGGATTCCGCGAACATGATTTTTATCGTGGCTGTCGTTCAAGCAATATGTCGTTCATACAATTTATGACACGATAACCGTGACTGGCTAAATGCTGATTAAAACGAATTAACTATAAAAATAATACGTTTGTAAGTAAAGATTACCGTCACTCATTCGTGAAAAGTTAGAACCAGCTATTCAGCGAACGCATTATTTAACGACTTTTCGTCGGCATCATTGCGGCATCGCCACCTAAAATTTAACACATTCATGAGTAGCTGATGGCGATTCAGAAGAAAACCTCGTGCCAAGTAAAGTACCCTGACGATGGATCAACCCTTACCTCCGAGAATTAAGGCAGAGATTCACTCCATGTGCTTCAAAGATCTCCTCCCTCTTCGCATAGATAGTTAAAATCTTATCCTTCTTCAAAACAAAAATTACCTGTCATTCCTAAAAATAGGTATCGGTGAAAGATATCTCATGGCAGATGTTTTTTCTTCCGGCTAAGCGCTTCAAAAAAATATTCGAATTCCATTTAATTTTTTCAATTCCTTGAAACTCACTCAGGCCGCGAACCTTTCTCAAAACATTTTTCATAGAGCAATCTACTCCCACAGTAGGCAATTGAAACACAAAACTAACACATCTCTCTGGCGCTCTTTTTTCCCAGTGGCTTCAGTCGCCGACGTGACAACGCATTGTCCCGCCACCTTAACCACTCCCATCCCCTTCTCTTCCTCTCCAAACTGTCTTTCAACCCTTTTCCTCACTGTAACAAACTGTCTCGTCACCCATCTCAGTGCTTCGTGCTCCCTCTCGCCCAGCCGTAGGAAATGAGTTGGAGGTTGCGCTATCAAAACAGGGCTCTCTCTTTTACACTCTCCCTCACCCCCTTTTTACTTTACTTCTCTTTCTCTCTCAGTCACCCTCTGTCCGTCAAGAGTGGGAGGCGGTGATGTTTGCACAAGTCGCTGAGGATGGCAGGCGGAGTGGGTGAGGCACGTCTTGTCAACGGCTCACTTCCTTACCTCTCTCCTCTGACCACTCCCATCCTCCGCATTTTTTACCACTCCTTTCTCCATCCCGTCCACACTTTCACCTATCTTCGCACTGTCACTTTTGCACCTATCAGCGGAAGTACATGGGAAAGGTTGAAAGGGAGTAGAGGTTGGTAGGATCCCTTGAATTACTAGACCGCTTAAAAAAGGTATGAACACGCGCGGATTAGATTGAACGAATGGGTGTACGTTGTAATGGCTCAGAGTAGTTTAATTTCCGTCATTTAAGTGATATCTTTCCCCTCTATCAATTTATTTTCTCAATTTTGAGTACCCAATATAAAACTATGATTGATTGAAATATTCATTTCATGCGGCTGCGTTAAAAAATCTAGCTGAGAATCGTTTATTCTATCCTCGGTTTGGAGAATAAGTTAAACATAGAATAATATAAGAATGAAAAATCATTTTCTCCTCATTCGCATTTGCAGTTAAAATGAAAATGAATTTTATCGTTAATTGGTAAAGAAAAACATAGTTAGCCCAATACTTTATCCCTCAGCTCTAGTTTTCATATCAATAAAGAGGAATCTCCATAAATTTAATTTAAGTAATAAGTCTAAAACAATCCATAGCAGGTTTTACCGTGAAACATAACTTCATCGCTTGTAGTTTAATTACTGATAATGTTCATCCTAGTCTCATCATTCAAACCCTTTTATTGAATTTCTCAAAATATCAGATAAAAACATATCCAGGCACATCCGTGTTTCAGATCAAAGGTTGGGAACCTTCATACCACATACAGCTTTTTTGGGCGTTCGATGAGGCCTTTGAATCACTTCTTGAAACAAATACCCGCATTAAAATAATTTCGCTTCTCAAAAAGGTTAATGATGCTTTATAAAAATAAAATGGTAGATGTCCTCTTTTCACTTAGCAAACATATTTGTTTTCTCATATACAATTTTGATGCGAAACTATCTGAATGTAGCTTTTAATAAAATAACTCCAAAAACCAACCTTGTTGATTGCTTTTGAAGTTATTTCAACAACAACTAACTCTACCATCAGTGGCTACTTTTATTGCTTGAATGTATGCAACACACTACTCAAGTGGTCTGGTTCCTTAGTAGCATCCTTTTCAATTATCAAATGGTAAAAAGTGGCCTTCCGACAGAAAAAGATTCTCCACCCCTTTTCTAGATTATCCAGAAAGACAAGTAATTTATTGATTTTCCAGAATTATTCGTTTGGTTTGTAGATTTCTAAATAATTAAAATCAAATTTCATACATTTCATCGAGAGACAGGTAAGATTTTTTGACTACGCTGAAATTCCTGAATGAGAGTCCCCTGAAGAGAAACAAGTAGAATAAATCCGACAAGGATTTAATGAGACGTACTAGCATAAGTCATTCCTATTTAATACTTTCTCTCCCGAGACAACTGCTAAAATTAGACTTGAAAATCCACACATCCTCCTCTCGCCTCAACTCTTTCGTTCCCCATCTCTTATTTCTTACCTGCCGCTGTCCAAACACCAACACCTCTCTCTCTCTCACTCTCGAAAAGGGAGAGAAGAGAAAACTCGGAGGACCCTTAGCATCGCTTCTGCCACCTCAGAACATCACTGCTGCTTCGTCAGCGCTCACTGTGTAGTCACAGAGGTAAGGCAAACAAAACAGAAACGAAAAAAATGACGGCGTTGGGAGGGGGGGGAGAAATGACCGTGGATTGTAAGGAGAGCGAGCTCACCTCCACATGAGGTGAGAGAAGGTGGTGGTGCGCCAAAGTAAACAAAGAGAAGGGGTGAAGGATAGAGGTCGAGGGCTTTATGAGAGGTAAGGTTGGAGGTGGAAGGGTTCGTAGAATTTTAGAAAGCCTAAAAAATTCAACTGATGCGATGGGAGCAGGAGATAGTAAAGAGTGACATTCGACAAGATCGAGCGATGGATTAGGCTTAAATAAAAAAATAGGCGTCATATTTTTCTAATGCAGCATAAATATATTTCATGTTGTCTACAGATCATTTACATTATGTACATTCATAGAAAAGTAAAGTTTTTTGTCTTTTCAAACTTAAGAAAGAAGACGCAGATTCTTTTTCATCTCGCAAACGCACATTCACGCATAAATTTTACAGAAAACACTCGCTCGTCCATTTTCTCTGTTTCGCTAAACATAACATCCGTTTTCCACGTTCACTCGCATTTCTAACAAATCACAGTCGACACAGTGGTGGAGTCTTTTATACTTCTGCGAGGGAACACAAATGGGATATATTTTGCAGGGAGGATAATCACACGAAGGATCGTATTACAGATTTCAGATTTAGACTCGGGAGATGTGATTTACTCTCCAAATTGTCACTCTTGGTAATCTACAACTTTTACCAAACAATGGACTCCATCCAATAAACGTTTTTATAAATTAATTCACTTATTTTTGTACACAATCATTTGGTCCTCCTATACTGCTTTGGTCCACCCTTTAAATAGACGACGCTCACGGTTACTCTTTGCAAGGGCAACTGTAGACTCATCACCACTGGGATTATTAATTTAGCCTCCAATCCGGAGGCAAGAGAATCACAAATAATTACAAATACTGAAGAAACACGAATTCGATCTCATTTACCTCACTCCTGACAAAGAGAGTGGCCAGTTATTTTCCCTAACAATATCCTTTCTTTCACAAAATATAATTCTTAATCTGAGAGCAGGCAAGATGACAATGTCGATATGACCCCTTAAACACAATAGTAACTTCGTAAAGGGCACTCGGGACATAAAAAAGACCACCACTCCCACAACACTCATCAAAGGAGACATGCATCTTCCATCGGAGACTTTAACGGGAGAGTAAGAAAAACACTTTTCCCGCGAGACGGGGAAGCACCTTTCATTTTTACGTGGGATGAACGGTAGGATCCGCTATGCTTCTCTTGTCACTGGATGGTTTCGAAGTTCGCCTCAGATGACGGGCAGGGATGGATACGGAGCGTTATCGGTAAGAACTTTAGAAGCCCTCCGAAATATGGTCGGGTGAGATGAAGGACATCGACGGGCGACGGATACCTTGAGATACACGGAGCTTTCTGGTCGCGCCGAACGGTTGGAAGAGAGGGTGGCACCAGAATGTGTGAGAATGGGATGAGGGTTACAAGGGTAGGGATGCAGAGGAAAGGAGGCTGGAACGCAGGAAAAAGAGAATAAAGGGCGTGGAAGGTCGATAATCTCCATAGAGGCTTGCACTTTGATGGGCTTGGAAAAAGAAGCTTTCGGGTGGGAAAGACTGAAAGGGGATTAAAGTGCAAAGAGGCGGTGAGAGTGAGTTGACGCGCTAATCGCTGTGCATCTTTTCTCACCTTTCTTCCGAGAAAAGTTTGTAGCCGGTTAAGGTGAGTGGCGGGGCAAGGGATGTCTCTGGGAATTTTTTGGAAGATGAGGAAAGGAGAAAAATGAGACAATGGTTGGAAAAATTTTCTTTTTTCACTCCGGGGGTGCCATAAAACTATAGATTATGCGCGTGAACACAACACTCGTGGCCGGGTAATGCTTTTCTGAGAAGGAAGTAGTAGGGGGTGTGATGGTATAGAAGATTCTATTAACCTCATTAATTACTTTTTCTCGAAATTAAGCACTTTTTTTCCTAATGATGACACTCACTACAGGTCTAATGCACAAGACAGTTTTTTTTAAAGCTCTCCCTATCATTCTTCCCTCGAAATTTACTTTCTTTCCATATTCCTAGCAAGTCATTACTCGCGCATATTTGTTATGGATAATTTTGGGGTGAACCTTCACTCTTGTATCAGCACACGCAAAGATGATGAGGAAACGATTGAATTGTTCGGAGAATTTCCTCCCTTCTCTTTTTATCATTTCCAGTTCCTGGCAGTGAAAACGCCCGGAAATTTTTATGACGGGCATGCTCGCATGCATAAATTCGCACAGGTAAACTCACAAAGCCATTGCACTTCTTATTGTGTACATAGGTGTGTGGATGGAGCCCTTAAAAAATAAATGAAGTTTTTTTTTCGGTCGGGGGTGTAAATCCAGTTGTTCACTTCGTCGACGGGAGAAGATATATTGAGGATGGACTGAAAGTTTTCTGGAAGGACTTTTCAGCTGGCAATTGGCCACCCCGTCGCATACCACGAGGAAGGGGAATATAAGATGGAAGGGTGGGGGCCAGAAGGGACACATTCCTTCTGTAGCTGGAACTCACTCTCGTGGGCGATTCGGAAGGGAGGAATAGGCGGAGGGAGAAAAATACGGAGTAGCAGCACTTGCTTTAAAACTTTTCCAAAGGATGCTTCCATCTTTCCGAGGAAGGATGCCGTAGTGGAGGTATAGGAAAGGAACGATGATCGGCTTCAGGGTGCGAAAGCCTTAAAGGATAGGGGAAGAAGTGGTCAAGCTTTACGGTACATTCTTCATTTTTACGGCCTCACCTCCTCTGGATCTGGTCAGTCACGCTGACTTCACCTCCTCCTCCCACGCCGACAAAACACCGAAACTCTCGGTAAAGGAAGAGAGGATCAATGCGAGGGCAAGAGGAGGGATGGGAAGAATGGCCCTTTTCCTTCAGCCCACGCCCTCGCTCGGTGGATCCCGCGACTAATTTCTAACACATTCGGCTCTTCTCTACCCTCCTTCATTCTTCCGATGCTTTTATGTCCCGAACCCTCTTTTCCGATCTAGACGGAATCCCGACACTCATTTTTTCCGTCCCCACTCCCCTTTCCGTGCGAGCGTTAAATAAAAATCTAGATTATTCCCACGCCTTCAAAAGGATCTCCTTCGGCCTGTCTCTCTCCATAGCCGAGGGTCTTTTAAATTTTTTCATCGCTTCTTATGAGGAATCAAACTTCCGCCCTTAGCCGAAGATAAAAAAAAACGTCGCGGGAACTCGTAATGATAATACGCCCTCCCACCCACGCACTTGCACACTCACGTATACGACCACAGCGGAGCACGCAAGCACGCATTTAAACACGAGCACGCACACTAAAAGGGTCAGGTCACGCACAAAAACTTTTCTGGCCCAACTCTTGTCTCTTCCATCCTATTCTTCACGAAGACTTGTTCCAACATGAGGAGAAGGAAGTTGTAGGAGGAGGTACAGGATGAGATGATATGCCGGGAGGGTGGGGGGTACAGTTGCCGAAGGGTCCCTTTTTTTTGTTGAAAACTTCTCGCGAATTTTATTCCTGTTCTTGAGGACTCGACGTAGAATTTTCACCGCCTCTGCTCCTTCCAATGCCTTCTTCAACCCTTTGACAACTAAGGGGGCTATTCTTTTGGTTTGTTTGGTTCAGCGACAACTTGAATTCACTAGGACTGAATATATTTTTAGGAATAAGAGCGATAGTAGGGAATTGCAGCTCCATCCCCAGCCACTCTTAATTGGAGACAATTCGTTTTCTCCTCCAGCAAAGCTCCTATTCTCTCGTTCATTTCCACTGATTAGGTCGCTCTATCGTTAGTTAAGGACTTTATAGAGGAACACTTGGTCATCCCGATTAAATGGACGGGATGGATTTTTAAATAATCTCAACATTCGTTCAGAACGCTAAACAAGAGAGATGACTTAAATACTGACGGCAAGAACATGGCGACGTCAAAGAAATAATTTGCTGAGTCAGCATACGGTTGTATGATGATTTTCAGCGGTAGCCCGCTAAAAATAATTAGCGTCTATCGAACGAAATGTCCGCCTGTTTGAAAATACATTTCTCCTGAGAAGTGTAAAAATCTCTTCTAGTTTTCATTTTCCTCCGAAGAAATTATTTTAAAACGTAAGTCAGAATCCGTAAATATCCACGTAGCGTTTTCTGACTCATAGCGCTTCCTTTTTATCACTGATCACTTTTTAAAGATTCGGACTTTAACTAAGAAAACACTCGGAGAACTTGCGTGAGGGGGGCGTGTCCTAGCTACCGTCTTTTCTCAAACCTTGGCGCGCTCGCGATTCGTATCGCCTCTGGCAGTCGACCATGTGTTCGTGCACTCGCTCTATCCTCATGTTTAAAATCTTCAGAGATTTCTCTGGTAAAAAGGGCAGCACGTCTCGGAATTCCGGGTCGAAATTTTGGAAAGATCTACGAAGCGCCTCACCAACCTCCGGCCGCTTGGCTCTCAGCCTCCTAACCGCATCCACTGTGGATCTTCTGAAGACGCAGGCCGAATCCAGAAGGGATGCGTGATACCTTTCGTACTTAGGAAGAAGTCTGTACCCGTGAAGCAGAGCGCTCTCGTTGTCCAGGAAGAGTAGATGACCCTCGCCCAGAGGTGAGCCTCCGGGAGAGAAAGGACGGACGGAAGGGGAAGGGACCTGAAGCCGGGCGAGATTGTGGGCGGGCGAGTCGAGCATGGCGGGGTTCCACTGCAGGTTGTACAGGTTGTTCACCACGCGATCCAAGTTGGCCGTTAGGTAGTCGAACACGAGGAGGTCCGACCACTGGGCGAGTTCGGTCAGCTGTCTGAGGAGGTCGGAGGAGAGGGGGACGGTAGCTGTCGAAGAGGGCCCTCCGGAGGTGTTGTGGTGCACAAGATCCGCAAGAGAGGATGCGCGGATGCCGTCACGTATCAAGGTCTTGACGTCAGGAGGATGCATCCTCTTGTCACCTCCTCTGAGGAGTGGGGGAATGTATGCTGGACCAAGGCCGTCCACGAACTGCGTCAGGACGACAGCCTTGCCATCAGCCCACTGGGCGACTCCGAGGGCTCCACGTACTGCTGACCATCTGTCGACCACCTCCGGGCTGCCATCGAGGCTGTTGGGGGCGGCAGTTGTTGGACCCCGTCCGACAACGGCCAAGGAGGATGGTGCCACATGCCCTCCCAGTCCCAACAATCCGGCAAGATAGAATCCGAAGATCTCACCTTGTATCTGATCCGTATTTTGCCTGTAGCGGGCACACGCTCTCACGCCTCCTTCAAGTGTGAGAAGACGATTCTGCATCCTTCCACAGCCTTCCTCGAGACCTACGACCGCGGCAGATCTCACCATCTTGCGCCAGGAATCGCTGTCGGAGTCGGCAAATCCCCTGGGAATCGCGGATTCCACCGTCTCTCCCCAGAATGCGCCGGATATCACGTCCGGCCACTCCTCTTGGGGCGCGGCGCCAACTGCATCTCCAGGCGAGTTTTTTACGGACGCGCCATCAACGTCCATCGATGGCGTCACGAACGATACCCCGTGGAAGGTGGGGGGATCGCGGGAAGGAACAGCGGCTTCGGCGGACGATTCAACCGCGACTTTGGCATCATCTACGAGCGACACGGGTGCAGGGTGGGGCGTGGCGTTCCCCGTCGGCGATACCGTCCGTCTCCTCCATCCTTTCCCTTCGGAGTAGGCCCATTCGGCGCCATTTATACTGTTGACAGATGAGGTTGACGATTCCGAGAGTTTACTAGACAGAGGTAAATCAGCGGGAGCGGGGAGCGAAGGGGGCAGGGCCCTTCTCTGTTGCGGGGAAGCGAGTGCCGCAGGAGGGGGAAGAACATAGAGGGGGATGGTCACGCCGATGACGATGCCCACGAAGAAGGCCGAAGCGGCGGTGAGGAGTAGCAAGCTGCGGAGGGAACGCGGCTGCTCTCCGGGAAGCAGAAAAGGCCGCGCTCCGACCATCGCTGATGTCGAAGCTGCGGACGTCGAACACGGGGAAAGGGGATTTGGAAGCTGTCACCTTCCTAGGACACTGGTTGTCGAGTTTTTCTTCTCGAAGCGCTACGTAAAACTCAAAAGTTTCGAAAATTCCATGCCGGTCGGCACCCTTTGAACCACACGAATATAAAAGACCTTCAGGTACACAGTTTTATCGCACTACTCATGCCTCCGCAAAGAAATCCTTCTCCGAGCAACGTCCGAAACAGAACAGCGGCAACTTGATGGTATCACTCCGGTAACATCACACAAGGAGGAGAAAAATTGAACTTCCTCTCGAGACCACTGCGTGCAAGAGACTGGTGTTGAGACGTCGCGGTGAGGCACGGATTTGAAGCTGCAGCTGGGAAGACGGAATCTCTCGCACGCGGGCGGCTCGGTTGAATGCCGAAGAGGCAGCTGTGACCGTCCAGCTCGGGCTCAGACTGTCAACTGTCGGCCGGAGTGGCCCGGAGGGCGCAGGGGATGTGAGGTGGAAGGGGAGGGTAGGGGAAGAGAAGGCCGATGGAGGAGAGTGGACCCCCGGGGGGGCGAGAGGGGAAGCCACGAGGGGTGGAGTTTGTATATGTATGTATGTGGGGAAGAGAGAGAGAAGCGGGAATGGGGAAGGGAAGGGCAAGGCCGCAGCTCGAGACTATCCTCCCCTCTTACTCTCGGACTCTCTCAATTTCTTCTTTTCTCCCGCTACAGCAGCTCAGAGGGAGAGGAGCAGGTCTCATCCAAAATCCTTTGGAAGTCGCGAGTTTTTGCGCGGAGTCGATTCGGTGACGAGTTGTCAATTCCCTGTAACGGCTACGGATTCCTGCAGAGACAAAGAGAACTGCGAATTAATTTATTTCTGAATTAAATTATCTATTCGATGTACAATGAAATTATACCAGTATTGCACGACCTTTGTCCAACAACGATATGAATCGCAATTTTTTAACATAAGTCGCGTTCTGGAAACTCAAATATCACCCAATGTTCCACTGAAAATGAAAACAAATTAGAGGAAAATTATAGCGGGAATCAAAATCGACAAGAATAATATGATAGAGTTTTCTTTACATTAAATAATTTCTTTCCGCATTCTGATCATGCAATGACGAAACGCATATAACTTTCTAAGAAGAAATAAGAATAAGATTTATTGGATTGAGAACCTATAAGATTATACATTTTTCTTGCAATTATGGACAGGGATATTATTGCAGTTTTTTTTAGGATTTGCGAAACATATTGAATACACATTTTATTCGATCAATATCCATTGAATCCGTTGTCAAAGATATTGAATACGCCCATCAAGACAAATCTTCCTTATTTTTCAAGAGTATAATACTTTTATGTAATTTTCCAAGCTTAGTATCACCCAACCTTAAAGATATTTCCCGATGAACAAATAAAAAATATCTTCTCACTTCAGTTTTAATTTTATCACCTAAATTATACATTTCGTGTATAGCTTTAATGAGTTGCGTATCCGGTCATCATCATAAGGATAACTTATTGCGAGGATATTTACCCTGCCTAGGAAGACTGTTTTGGACATAAAAAATGTATTCTTGCCATTCTTAAGAAAATCATGAAAATGAGAATATCGATACTTAAGTGTTTGTTCGTGTAGGAATTTAATAGATGATGTATTTATTAAATGTAATGTGGACATTACATCTTTCTTGTACCTTGATTTGAGGAAGAAAATACGTCATTTCGCTCCTCTCTCCTTGGATACAGTTCTGTTAACAATTAGTCTTAAATAATTTTGAGCCAATCTGAGCTTAGTAATGAATAAACGGTGCGACTTCTTCATTACCTTGAGGAATGGATTTGATCAAATGAATCTCAAAAACTAATCTTTCAATAATATCGTGACATTAGATAGAAATTTTGACATCTGAAAAAAAATATTTTTCCAGTAAATAAAAATTATGACCATTCATTTGGTAACATTTATACCAAGGATTTATACCTTAAATACATGCTGCTGCGTTAACCCATCCGTAAGAGTAAGATCGAAAAACACTGCACGATTTAATATCTCTTTTTTCTTACATGCTGAGCATTACATTTTTATTTGCCACAGCATTTAGTCAAAATGCTACACCAATACAATCCTCTTTACAGCCAAGAGCGGCAATTTTTAAAGAATAGGTTAGATTTAGCCCAAAGTATGTGCCAGTGAATCGATTATATATTCGGTATCAATCAGATACTTACTCGTGTTTGCAGATATTAGACCACAATGCAACTAAGTCAGAGTAAGTTCATAAACTAATAAATACATTTGTTTACTATTTTTCAGCAAAAAAGAAAATGTTTTCTATTTCTATTTGTACGGATGGTGCTACACAAGAAAGGTACGGTGCTTTGAGTCTATGGATAAGCTAATAAAACGGTAAACTTCTGAATTGCTTTTGTTCCTCTTGTTGTTGACCATCTCGTCACGAAACGCTTTAAAGAAAAACAAATCCTTATGACCCAGAAATTTCATTCCAATTTATCTCCACACGCCCGGAAAATGTTGACCCGGTTTGAAGAGTGTAATCCAATACTCGAGAGAGAAACGGTGGCCACCGAAGCAAAATTATCCTGCGGTTCAAAAACAACGCATTTGTAACGCTTGATAGTCCATATTCAAATAAAAACGTTTACTTTTAGGGCTGAGGAAACAACCATAATCGTTTCCGCTTCGAGGAGCCTCTACTTAGGTAAGGGAAAACCGACGGATTCGGGGGTGAAAAAATTTTCCTCTGCACCTACAAACGTTCTTACTAGTTTCTTCTCCGTATGAACGGCTGCAAGCAGAAACGGTGGGATGGACAGCCAGTGCCCTCCGCCACCACACTCACAAAACCTCGCATCTTTTCTTCCATTCAAATCCCAAAAATAACATCACGGTTCGGTGAATGTTATTCCCCTTCTAGAGGTCCTCCCGTGAGGTTCGGGACAGGAGAGTTAGGTTATGCGAGAGGGATGGGAAGGAAAGGAGGGGGCGGATGGAAGATTTTTTTGAAGGGAGGGTTGGAAGAAGGAGGGTGGCCCGCTGTGAAGACGGCGTACCGAACAGGGTCTTCTCAGACGTGCAAGCATGGATAAGGAAAGGAGTGTGAGAAGGGATGGAAGGAAGGTTAAAGAATAGGATAGCATATTTTTCCCCTTTCTATGCACTCCAACGCAACCTCGAGGCATTTTTAGCCGTGCTGCTTTACCCTCGCCTTCCTTTCTAAGTTTATTCTTCCTTCCTACCGCACTGCAGAAATTGGAAGTCGCCAACGGTAAAAGAAAGAAATCAATTCCTCATTAGCTACTATTTAGTTATTACCAATATATATCTTTTACGATAAGACACTCTGAATCAGGGAAAACGCCAGTTTTGATAGCCATTGATAATTATTAAGTGGAAATAACAAAAATTATAATTAGATGATCTCTTCCTAACGGAAGTAGCAACTTAAGGTACTAGCAACTACTAACACTGTGTTGGAAATTTTACAAAAAATAATCTTCGTTTACTCCATTATTTCCTATTTATTGGGAGTTTATTTATGCCTCAAGAATGACTCTCATTCCATTAATGCATCGTAAGATCTAATGTTTTTTATTCATAAATGCCTCGTGAACGTTGTGAATTAAAGCAAGGGATTATTACATTGTATTTCAGTTATAATTCTGAGTGGAAATCAAGGTATACCTCTAGATTTTTGATATTTTGTGAAAGAATGTATGATATTTTATGATTATAGAATGAAACGGAGAGAAAACCAAACCTTACTAAGATGATTGGGGTATTACAACGAACTTCATTCTGGAAACTATATAATATTCTTGTAAGTAGGATAATTGTTGGATTCAGGATGCCATTATTTTGCAGAACTCTTTAATGGTTTTCGGGAAGGTTCACTCGTTAAAGTACATCGTAAAATTTCATCCACATAATATTTCAACGCGAGTTCGTTCTTTTAATTCAAAACTAAATTGAAATTTATGATGATTCAAATAATCTATGTAACATAATCTTCGAATTTCAACTTTATGAAGGGTATCATTGTTATTAGTCATCATTACAAAAAATAACGTGTGCTCATCTTTTAAAAATACGAACAAAGGTAGGACTGTTAATTCTGCGAAAATATCAACGATAAAGAAAATGTCTATGGTTTTGCAAAGCTAAATCCATAAGCGATTAGTTAAACTAATAAGTCCAAAGGACATGACCAGGGAAACGATTTCCTATAAAAAAAGGAATTTCGAAACGTACTTCATATTTTCTGTGGAAAATACGAAGTAGGTCTCAGAATTATATTTAGATTACGTTCCACAATGTTAGGCCAGAACATTTTAGGAGAATTTCCTCTAATTTGAGTTGAAATAACAATGGGGCTACTTTTAGATAGACACAAGAACTTATTGCAGTTTTTGTTAACTTTTTCAGAAAAACCTACATTTAGCTCCAACAATGTCCCTTTCCCCTAAATAAAGTAAAACGTTTTCTGTTATTTGTCTTACAATTAGTAGACTTACTTCCTCTATTCCCATACTTCTATATTGTCGTATAGATTTTTATTTTCTTATTCACTATTTTTCAGTATTCATTTGAAGACTAGTTTAAGGCTGACTTTATTTGCTCACGAATATGAGACCAAATGCAAATTATTTAAAAGAATTAACTTATGTTGGATAATCTTACCGAAACTCCAAAAATATCGTGTGATCAGCTTAAAGGTGATGCTCGTACAGTTTATTGGAAAGAAGGAATTTTTCTTACTTGCTGTTGCCGAACTTTCGAATGCCATCCCGAATGCTGCTTAAGTGAGCCTTCACTTTACATGATGTTGTTTAAACTGACCTTTTCTGATAGGAAAAAATCTTTCCCGCTAAACCGTTTATCCCTTCTCCTCTCTTCAATTCCTGGCTTCTTTTCGTAGAATGTCACTTCTTGTGAAATTTAAGGCCATTGTCTTTACCGTGAGGGAATTAGATAATTTAATTTTGGGATGAATAATTTTTAGTCCATATAAATTAACATTAATTCCGTACACTATGTCTTCAGTGAAATACTTTTAAAAATAGTACATTTCTTTTGATAGTTAATTATATAATCGAATTATTATGAGATTGCATCAGAAAAACAGCATCGGATTCATATCTCGTTGCATTGAAGACTGTAATTACGAGGTCGATTAAAAGATTCTTAAAATATAAGTGCTTAGTTAAGTGCCTCTTAAAAAGCTAGTGATTCTCAAAAAGAAATGCCACTTCCAAGAAGATTTTAGCGAAATTATGAGTGTAATAAATATGTGAAGCTTCAAGTTGCTTTAGTTGTGAGCATTCTGTTAAACCATTTCCCCTTCAAACTAGCATTACAGAATTTATGGACATTTTTCCTCTATTGGGTAAAAGATGGCTAAAAGTTAAAAATGAAAAAGCAAAAAACGACCTTTTCTTCCTTATCCCGAAACCAGATAAACGAAAATCCCTAGCGATCAAAGGAGGGGAAAAATGCTGACGAATTCCAGTCAGTTATTCTTTTCTCCAAAATTTTTCCTTTTCGACTATTCCGGCGAGATTTCATGCGTCCGTAAAAAGCAAAGCAGCGGCGATCGGGGGATGGGGAGGTGATACGAGGAGAGTTCATGAGTGCTACCAAAGACCCTAAAGATTCCCAGCTGCAGCTTCATCTCTCACTCCCCACGCATCCTCTCCTTCCTCCCGGTCCATTCTCTTCTTCCCCTTTCCAATCCGCTAACCAACAATCCCCTCAACCCCAACCACAGTCATTCCATTCGGACATTCCAGAAGAGCGACCCACAAGCTGCCCTCCAGGGGCTCTTCCCCACCCCTGTCGCATTTCTTCTCCTCCCACAACCTTCTCGTTCGCCGGCCCTCCCTAACCAACCCAACTCTCGAGGAATTCCTCCTATTCCTTGCATACCCCACTTCTCCCGTCCTTCCTCATACCTCCACCTACACACCCTCGTTCGGGAACGATTCCTCCTCCCTCTTTAACTTATAAAAATGCACCACTCCCTCCCTATTGGGGAATAATCTACCCTCCGTGGTCTTACTGCTGTGAGAGAGGCATTTTTTCCTCCCTGGCCTTACGGTTTTCCGATCTGCCGCAAAAGAACTATCCCATAACGCACTTGAAGCGAAGCGTGTAAAACTGCAAAGCGGATTACACTTCTGTGGGATGTCGAGGAACGTGTCCAAGTGAGAGGGATTTACACCGTTTAATCTTTCAAGTCACTTGTTTCGGAGCATGGAATCGTTCAGGCATTTATAAGGAGGATAACGCGCACATTTTTTTTCTTATCGTCCACAATGATTTCCATGGAAACTTTAATTATGGAAACGGTATTTTCAAATTCTTTCCTGAGTATACCGGTCGTATATTACAATCTTCCAAATCGGGATACCGATTTTGGAAATTACTGATCTGTAAATCTCCTTAAAGATAGTGAGAAATTAAACGAGAAAACTTTCTCCGAAGCTGGGCTAACATTTCCACATGCATGTCATATTGACAGACATTTGCAGGTCTGTTAGTAATCGACCGCTTTGTACGTAACGTTCATCATCTCTATTCCTTGGCAAAATGATTTAAAAACTGGGCTAATTTCAGAGGAAACTTAAAAATAAAGGAGACGATTGAGGAAAAGAATTTTAAATATACTTCGGAGACGGTGATACTAGCGAAGGGATCTAAATAAATTCATAGAGTACAAAAAAGAAACCTTAAGTGCAACTTTTTTACCCGCACAAGAGACAGAATACAAGAATTAATGAGTGATTTTTTTCCGGACGCTGGATGGATAAAAATCTTACATAGGACTGCAAATTTCAAACATAACAATCAATTATGTGATATGTACTATTCCACAAAGTTTTAGTTAGCATGACCAGGTTTCGATGTATCCATCTTATCGCCAGGTGCCTCAGAAACTAAAAATCTTTAAAATTTTAAATAGTAATAATATCAAAATTGCTCAGTGGACAGATTTATAATGTTTGTAAACTGAGTTTTTAAAACTCTACATCCTTCAGAAGGCCATAATTTTATGGGTTCTTAATACATCAAAAATAACACAAACTTAAGCTATATATTTAATGCTGTTGTGATTCCAAGAATTTACGCGAATTTTAAGTTAAAATAAAAGCGATAAAGTAATTTTAAAAAAAAGTTAAAATACTTCGAAGTTTTCTACAAGTATCTTGTACATATTCCTTCTCAATGGGGTTACACCTAGTTAAGCTAAATCACATCGATTATATGAGAGCAGAAGGTATTTTTTACAAGATTTAGATTAATTAGTAGCATCTCCGACATTGTATATTTCTAAAATTTTTCTTTCTTCAAAATTTCTCTCATAAGACGTAAGATGCGCATCGATTTTTAAGAAGATTCTTAGGCATCTTAATTCCAAACCAAGTCCTGTTTTTTTTCTGCAAAGCTAACTAAAACGCGTCACTTCAAGCCGCTTCTCCTCGCCTAGGATTTTTATCGCCTATGTGCAAGAATTTTTTGGTGCCCCTTTATCAACTTCCTCAACATGTAGAAAAAAATATTTCTTCAAAAAGAGTCTTATGTCCAGTAGACACCTGGGAGCGGAACATTCATTGCAAAATTGGCTGTAATGGCGTTGCTCAAAGAAAAGAGAAATTATGAGATATAAAACTCTTCGTTCAATGTAAAAATTAAATTTTGAATTTTATCGCTTTAGGTGATACAGAAAGCAATTCGCACGTCTTCCATCGCTGAATGGCTTTTGAAAAATAGGCTTGATTTATAATTAGGATACTGCCAGAGAAAATATCTTAGTGGTGTAAAATATGGACTAAAAATAATCAATGTTGTGAAACGAGATGAGGGAAGTGGGAAGAAAGAGAGAAAAAAGGTTGTTACAAAATAAAGGAAACGATTTCCTTCGTCCTAACGTGGTCTTTCTAAATATTGCCAACAAGCTATTGGATGACTAAAAGAAGATTGAATACCCATACCTAAGTAGTTATTATATATATCACCTTGGAAAAAACGTATTATGGTCGAAAAACTTAGAGGAATATACGGAACGCTAACTGGTACTGAGCATATTAGAAGAATTTCATAAGCGGCTGTGTATTTTCTAATGGAATACTCGAAGTAAATGGCAGCGGGAATTCACATCCATTGCACCAGGCATTCTTTGCTACTTTTCGAGGACAATGATTCAGGATGCACGCTTCATCCTTGCTTTTCGTTCGTTTCCGCCAGCCTCCCAACTCTCTCTCTCTCTTATCCTAAAAACTCGCTCCCCTTGCTCTCGCTCACAACCTTTGTCATCGCTTCACAAAGACCGACGCCTAAGCCAGAGGTGAGCTCTCGGGGGAAAAGCGGGAATGGAAGAAAAGAACTTCAATGAATGGATTCCTCAGAGTTTTCTTTAAGTTAGCCCACACCTCAGCACCTCCCAGTATGAGACTCTTACGTTTTCAACGTCTTCCACAGCTTTCCGAATATATATGAGTGCGATATGCGGAAAGTACGGTATATGGCATTTCCGTCTGGCCAGTAAAAAAACAGATTGCAATCTGCGGTCTTTTCGTAAATTTCCGGGGTGATGCAACGGTACACGACAAACTCTAGAAAAGGCTATAACGCGACTGAGGATCTAACCTACGACCTCTCTTATTCGATGCCGGTCACGTCTTAACCTTCTCGGAGACGCAGAGCGAGAAAGAAATCGAGAAATCTATGATCAGGTTGGCACTAAGTTAGAGAGAACAGCAAAATGGCTTAGTCTACCGAGAAAAACGAGATTATCTCTTCCCGGGAAGACAACTGCGGATTCATAACATTGCCAATGCTAGAACAGAGAAGTCAATGGACTTATCACAACTTAATATTTCCGGAGTTAGCCAAGATGCGTACGCCCATCTCTCATTTAGCCAACTATGAGAAGGAATGATTTTCTCTTTCACTTTTATTGCCGCAATTCCATCTCCCACGGGGTAAAAAGGACAGCTCTCTTTCGCCTCAATAAACCCTCTATTCAATGGAAACCTCTTTAAGGCATTTATTTCGACCATTTCTACTCTGCTACTTCCTTTTAAAACGTACCCCAGCGATTATTAAGGCTGATGAGTTGGGCTACTGAAACCGGTGGAAAAGTTTCCTTAGGCACTTGAAAGAAAAAGAGCCTTTCTTGGGAGCCATAGAGTTACCGTAATTCAACCGATGCTTATGGAGAAATTTTCATTGTTTCCCCTTTTACTGCTCTCGGTCGAGAGGCCGTATTTCATACCTACCATTCACTTCTTGCCTTTTCGTTTTTCAAGATTTATGACCGTTTGTTCAATATCTATATCCATTAGTAAGCCCTTCATAAAGACCAAGCACTTTTGCCTCTAAATGTATGTCATTAAATTTATGATGGGATAGGTCAGGTTTTCTCCTCCATGTCAACATCGGTATTATTTTTTCAGGTCCTATCAACAGCTTACGTAATGGAACGTTGACCATTTGCGGAAATATATCTAAAGGAATGGTATTTATCGCACAAGGACTATGTATTTCAATTTTTAAGCGGGTGTATCTTCTAATTACAGAAACAAATTGATTTTGTTTCAAATTATGATTTTTAGAGTCGATTTATCAATCAGTGGCCCAATCATCGTGATTTTGTGGAAATTAATCGACGCTCAATTGTGGAGTGAATTTTTGAAACGAGTAAGCGCTTATTGATTAATTGATACTAAGGTATTCTGAAATTACGGATTACCCATCCTAACCAGTCAACTATTATCTATATGTTTATTATAAATATGTAATATTTGCCTATTCACCAATGGAACATATAAGGATCACAATAAATACCAAAATTGGGAAAGCATTTCTTCATATCGTTATTCTAACTCATAACTGGAATATAATTATTAACGTATTAATCGATAACATAAAACTAGCATATTAATATTAAAATAATAGTTGGAAAAGCATTTCTTCATTTCGGTAATTCATAATATCTATAAGATATGAAAAGATCCTTCTCGATATCACAGGATTGGAATTTTACACATAATTGAGAGGATAGTTTTCTTAATAAGATATGTTGACATTTCTCATGTCACAGAAACGATATCCTGATCGTCAGTATAATTATTTGCAACGACGGAGCTTAAGCCGAACATAAAATATCGGCTTCCCGAGAAGCTTAACATTGCACCCTCATCCACCATTCAAACTTCTAAAAGGGAAGACGGAATCTCTTCTGCTCGAGTGAAGTTAGAAATAATTGAGATCGGCCACCCGAGCGTGACAATGCCATTGGAAGGAGAAGATTCTCAATGTTTGAGCGACACGCGTGGACATAAATGGGGCACTACGTGTCTCAGCATCAACGACTCAGCTCCTCCAGACGGCCTTCCACATTTCTCTCTTATTCATTCGAGCATTTAAGTCTCCGAAGGTTCAGTACCACTCCAGCGTTGAAATTTCCAGCCTCACCTTCACTCACACACACCTCTTTCCGGTCACACCCTCAATGGGGTCTCTCGGGGGAGTTTTTCAAGGGAAGGGTACGGGCGTTTTTTTGAACTCCCTTTACTCCTTATCTTCCCAAAGAACATTAGGACCCGGATGGGGTACGTGAGAGAGTAAGGGAAGAAAGGGCCTTTTTAAATGCTCGTGCAAGAAGGGCCGGAAGGGAGTGGTTGGGGTGACGAAATGCGGCCGCAATTTTTGGACGGCGACTTCCTTCTCAGCGTTTGCCCTGGTGACGGCAGGTCTCGGCTTCTTTTCTGCTTCCCCACACGCTGTCTCCTCCACCACCTCAAAAACCTCCGCGCTGTCCCACCTTTCCCCAAACCTCTCGTCGTACCCATAAAGACAGCGAAAAACTCTTTTCGCAGGTGCGTGTGTGTGGCATTGCTGACTGTCTCCGTGATTTACGGGTGCCGTGAGAACGCGGAAAAGCCGACTTTTGGACGATTTGGTGGGAGGAAGCTTTTGGCAGTCCGGGAGGGAGAAATTCTTTGGAAGGGATCCATCCCTCTGAGAAGAAAACTGAGTTGTTTGGTAAATCAACGTCACGAAAAAGGTAAGTAAGATTTAAAGCGTCGAAGTTTTTTAACGTTGATGCATCGTTTCGCAGAAGCGCTTGTCGTGGATGAAAGTGACCGCGCTAATTTATACCATTGCAAAATTTTAACCGCCGTACTTACATTGTCTCAAGCTTCTCAAGTGACCGCTCACTGTTTTCGAAACAACAAGTATATTTCAGGCAACATATGCATTGTTTTAAAGTGACCATCTATTCGTTTCCTACGCAACGAGTATATTTTTGACAGCGTCCACATTTCAAGCAAAATGCTGCAGTTTTTGGAAAGGAATGTCTCAATTCTACCGAGAGTATTGTGTGAGTTAAAGAATTAAGTTCCTATTTACTAGCTACAATTATGATTGCAGTAAGCTAAATAATTATTGAGGAGAAAATGATGAGAGAAAAGACGAAAGCCGTAGCAAGCGATCAGGGGGTTTTCGATCTATTTCTATGAATGTAAAATATATACCTTCCTTGGTTGCATACAAAGCATACGTACAATACTCCACCTGCTTCAGTTTTAATGATGGAGGAAAAATAATTTTGCATTGAGTGAGAATTTGGCGTTAAGTGATCATTTTATAGTTCCGGACCATGACTTTCCGATAAAAATACCCAAATAAATACTTATGAATATTTTTGCCATATATCTTCAGTAACCTGGGTACCTGCGAATTTAGACGGTCAGATGCAAGAGGCTTGGTAATTTTGACTTTCAATTTTCCTCGCCCCACCATAAAATTCTGTTATTAAACAAAAGAGAAATTGTATTCTTGAGCTTCAGTGCGACGAGGTCTCCTGCTAGTACTTACTGAACCAAAACGCAAATCTTTCTCCGGCTTGCTATATAGGGTGACTAAACCTCATTATACTACCAACCGTATAATACACGATGAGATAAGATTCTAATGCAAAAAGTATGAGTAAGCAAAAAATTTGAGGAAAATATGACTACAACCTTAATGATTAAAATATTCCAAAACTACGTGATTAAATTTAAATGCCTGTATTTAATACAACTGCAAATTCTTGTTTCAAAGTAATCACAATAAAATACATTTTATTAACTAAATCCACTGTGAACGTCACTCGACTATAAATGGTTGTCAACCACTGATGAATGTTTGAGTTTAGATGTCGAAGTTATGAGATCAAATTAAAAGAACTGAAGATCCGCAATTACACCTAGTTTTGTTCGCCCCAAAGAAACAAGTTTATTTGTTTGAGCTTATAAAATCGCTGAGGAATTAAATGCAGCTCTCATAACAAACAAAATAGGGTAGAAGACTTTTGGTATTTGGGTGTTCCGTGGGTTGGTAGTCGGCACCTCTGAGGTCTTTTTTCCTAAAAAAGAGAAGGTACCTTCCCGGATATGCTGATGAATGAGGCTGCAGTGGAACATTTTCTGGGTAAAATAGAGGTGAGAGGAAGAAGGGCAGGGAAAGAGGAGGAAGAAGGGCAGGTGTCGCCGAAGCAGGAAGAAAGAAAAAAGGACGAGGGAAAATGCTGAGAGGCAAAAGAAAGGATGATCACAAGAATAGCGATTGCCAGTGGGGTCACTATTTCTCTCTATTTAGGCTAAAATGATTCTCAAGGGAATGAAGCAAAGGAAAATTTATGAGTAAATATACAATAGATGTCAGATGAAGCACTTAATCTTTATGAATTTTATGTGGATCGTGAGGGCGCAGAAATGAGAAAAATCTGGCTCATCTTAGGATAGTGGAAAAACCTTCCACAAACGTGAAATCAGAACCTGAGCTGAATTTTGAACGACAAATTCCGGAAGACAAGAAAATAAAGGAGCTATCTGGTGACGCAGATGCCTTTAAAAGAAATGGTGTTTAATATTTCAAAATATAGATAAAAGTATGAAAAATATTGTGCTGCTTTGGTATTGTAGGTTAAGTCAAACGAATCAAAGTTCTTCATCTTCTTATGGATTGCTAATGATTTTCAGAACTCAGGATTCGCACATAACATCTATCTCTTCTCTTGGTGATTCTTGACTGATTTGAACATTTTACTGATATTTTTACCACAATTTGTGGTATACTTTCTTTGTTAGTAGGTAGAGCTAAATTAACATTTTTAATTGGAGTCCCGAATTTCTGTTTGGAAAGGTTGAATATGGTCTGATGATATCTCTCAAGCTCTGAACGATGATATCTTTTCCCATTTTGATGAGAAAATTAACACTAACGAAGCAGGAACGGATTTAGACTTCCTGCTGTGACTGACGTGGGAGACCACCCCCTGACACGTATATGCTCAATAATGATCATTCGTTAATTTTTCTCGGCCATTGAATATTATAGATATCACTAGTCTTATCGGTCATTAATTTTGAATTTCAAAGAATTATTTTTGCGTAACTGAATTGCTAATTTAAGGTTGTGAAAGGAAATTTCAAGGTTGTTTTCTTGGATATTAAATATTTTCTGGTGAAACCGGTGGGAGGAACGGGATGTGTCACCCCAAAAGTCTTAGAAACATCGCTTTTACCTTTCTTTGAAGTATGGCTTGGAAAGGGCTACTTCATAAACCTGACAATTATTCAGCTATCTCTGGATAGTATGAAGTTGTATGTGTGTATGTTTGTCCGCCTAAAACTCGAGATCCAGAACTCGCAAGACCTTCAAACTCTCGAGGTCTATAAATGTCTTCCCAGATTAGAAAATAGGCTATTTATTATTCACCTGACTGTCTCCAGTTTAACTCCAGACGTTTAAAATAATTCCATAAGTAATACATGTAAAGTTAATTTTTACGCTTGCAGGGGTTTCTGTTTTTCTGTTTTTCGGAAAATTAAATTAGAAGGAATAGCCGTACGAAATCGAGACGAGGAAAACTGAATGAACATTACTTTGGCCGTGGGAAATTGCTTTCGATTCGAAATTGCGGGAATTTTGATAAAATACATGAACATTTTGTGAATTATGGAGGTTGTAAACAACCCGTCCCCCTGACGAATGTCCCAATGCGATTGTTGGTTCCGAGCTTATGCATTTTCCCGTAAGATTACATTGTGTATTTAGGCCCATTTAGAAGTAATGGCAAGTATTGACGATATGAAGAGGAGGAAAGTTTTCAAAGATTTTAACTATCCTTTAAGATTCACATTCTTATTGTTGATTGTAGATTTCGGCTTCGAACTTTAGAAATTTGATTAGATTGAAAATTTTTGTTTTCGATAACCTGTCCCATTGAACTGAACTAAGATGTGAGATATTTTTGCTCTTATGTACAAAGAGGTATAAAATATTTAATCCGACTTCTATTTTTCCCGTTGAGAATTCAGCTAGCGTAGGTATTCATAAAAGGCTGATTTTACTATGAGGTTCAGAATTGGTGAGAAAGTAGTACACTATTCCAGCCACAAACAGCATTAGAACGCATTCATTGAACGCCATGAGGCGACTGTTTCACTACAGTAGTACTGTTAAAAGTGCTTCGACAACAAAGGTAATTTCGCACGTAGGCCCCTTCCGGGAATCGAACCCGGGACCGCTCTCACCGAAGCTGAACGCGTTGTCCATTTGACTATCCGGGAGACCTAGTTTTACTACATTTACATTTATATTAGCACCCCGCAAGATATTAGAGACCAGTAATTGCTATCGGTTCTCGCTATAAGCTCGCGAAATCCCTTTGTCGTCTGGTTTCGGTAATCGCGCTCCGTGAGTACAGGAATCATGATATCGCGCATTCGGTCGCGCAAATCAGTAGTTAAAAAATTCTGGAATAATGTGTGCCTATACTAAGTTCTTCTATCCTTAAGGTATTCCCAGCCGAGGGTTTTGATAATTTCTGACACACTGCTGTCGAAACTATCCCTTAACGCCTTTCTGCGTTGGACGCGCTCTAGCTCCAATATTAGATCTTTCTCGTGTGCATTCCATTCTGCGCAATAATACTGTAGCATCTGATGAACGAGCGAGAAGTAAGCCACCTCTTTGACACACTATATTGACCCTGACCCTGAAAACGCGGTTAAATAACCTCAAGGTCTTATCAGTTGACCCCACTACATCTTGTATGTGCCTTTTAACCGATAAGTTACTACTGAAAAGGACTCTTAAATATTCATACTGAGTTATGAATTCTTACGTTGTGCCACTGATGTGATAGGGGGTTTCGCTTAAGTTACGGTTCGGGGGCGGATCATGCGCATTGGTACACATTTTTCTGCGTTCAATCCGAATACTACGTTATCATCTAAAGCGAAGTACGGCTGATAAGTACGTTGTAAGTCGACTGGCATTCAATGACGGTAATATAGCATGAAATAATAATATAATCACATGCTAAATTTTTCGCATTTTTCTTAATTATAGTTGAATTACATTTTTGCTGCTTTCTTAGTATTCCGTACGTTAAGAATGAAACAGGATTAGATATAGAGAAATTTATCTATATCCAGTCAGTGCTCTAACATTTCGATTAAGACATTTTTTGCAGAGGTAAACAAGAAATATACGTCTACATAGAATTATTTACTCCAAGAACACGCAGCGCAAAACTTGATGTTACGGAGAAGAGAATATTATTTTATAGACTCAAAGCTCTCGGGTACATTTCGTCAGTGAGTTGGTTTCCAAATGCGGCAGCAATAGAATTTCAGAATTCAGAATGGCATTTCTTTTTGTGGAAGGGAGGAATTTTTACAGACGCATTACACGGGTTCAATAACCACTTATCACGAAGAATCCCGGCTTAAAAAGAGGTCGAGGGATTCCAGTCGGTTTTGCGGCGCGTTGCGTTTGAAAAGAGAGAAGTTGAGAGAAGAAGAATGGGTCATAAGGGTGGAAACACTTCTTCCTGGGCTATTTCCAGTTTCTTTCGAGGGCGTAGTTCAGAAATGTTGTCGAAACAAGAGTGTAACTTCTGGAAAGAGTTCGTGGCACCAACCCCCTTGCACGTCAATGACCCCCTGAAAACACCGTTGCCATCCGCAGCCCCCGACCAAACAAATGAGCCGGACTATGCGTCAAACGTCGCTCAGGGCTCTAGGTGGCGGGGTGAACACCACTTGTCATCACAAATCATAAGTAAAGCCATTTGCTGTATGCAATCGATTCCTTAAAGTACGTTTCCCTCGCAGGCCACCCACGTAAGACTATACGTCATGTCGGCAAAGGAAGACTACACTTTTCCGCTACCTTCTGATTTATCACGATTCTATTTAAGAAATGAAAATACGGCGGTCCACTTAATTCGGTGACGAAGGAAAGGGACAGATAAATTCGCCAGTTCGAAGATGTCTTTCGGGAACTGTTCATGTTTTCCCGGAAGGACTTCGCGGGAGCTGGGATGCACTTGGGCTCAGTCCAGTAACTGAGAGGGGGTACAGCTTTTTATGATTTATGACGCTCCCTGGGGAATCGTGGGAAAATGTGCAACGAAATCTCTCGACACCTCCACGGTTGATTAGATTTACTATGGCGGCCGAAGTATCGGAAGATTTTCTGGATTTACGCGGAAGAAGGATTATTCAGGGTGCAGAAAAATGAAAGGCGAGCGACAGCAGGAAATTATGAGTGGGAGAGAGTAAGCTTCATAGTTTTTCGTGCTTCATAACGCGATGAAGACTTAACCGGTATTGTCTTGAAACAATGGTTCCAGCAGGAGAGGCTTTTCGTTAATTCTCGGTAAGTCGGTAGGTGGCGCGCATAACGTTTTTAGGCCCTGATTTACGGCATACTGGAGATCTCGAGGATGCCATTTGTTTTATTTTCCCTTGTTTTTCTTCTTGGAGGAAATCTCTCGCATCGAGGCGTATTTCTCCCTCCTCTCCGTCTCGTAGCCCAAATAAAACGGTCGTTAAGCGACGATTCGTGTGGTGATGAAATAAAAATCACACAGTAAATAAATGACTTTTGAGTAAGAAAATCCTAATCACGTACCTCGAGGGCGATCGAGGAATTTTCCGCTTAATGCCTCGGAGAGATCGAGTCTGAAGGTGAGGGGAAGAGATCAGGGAATCCGAGAGAAAAAAGCGTCTTATCGCTTTCATAAAGCTCGACTTCCTATTGTACTCGAGTTGTTGGGGCGACGAAAAGAGAAAGAAAGAACTGGTAAGATCTGCAGAGGAGAGAAAAATGCGGAGCCCGAAAGTGCATCTCGTTTGACCCCTAACGGTCTATTTAGACACCGTTTGCGTAGGGCCGAAAACAAAAGAAAACGGGCGCCAACACCGTGGGATGCGCTTGTGTATGTTTTCTGCCAGTTAGGGCGAGAAGACGGCCAGGAAGGTTGCATTTCTGACCGATGACTCAGGAGTTTCCGAGGAGTGGTAAACCGAGTGCAGTGGACTGTCGGATGAATGAATTATGGCGACAAGGCCCTGTCCTGTTTCAATATTTCATCTTTGATATCTGCTGAGGGTTAGCCACGCATTCGCACTCGCTGATAATGATACATCCCTTAAAGGCATTAAGTCGTGGGTTCAAAAGGTTAACCAACTGTGACGAGAATTTTGAAAATTTTTGCACGCTTTTGCTCCTCCTTCGTTGCTTTAAAAGGGATGGAACCTGGAGTGTATTTTCCTTCCAATCAATTCATTCTATCACCTTCTAGTTGTAAAAATACAGTAATACATTTTCTACGACAATCAGTAGATTAATAATGTATTTCATTGAAAGAAAATGAAACTGCAAATTGTATTTTTCTCATAAAATTCATTATTTAAAAGGATGTTTCGACAAGTGAATGCCATTACGATTTGTTGAAACCTTTTGTTTAACGTGAGAGTTTTATGGAAGAATTACTATATACTCTTTAGCATTCGTGCTTACATTCTGTAGTACGTCTGCGGAAGCATCACTATACACCTATAGACATTATGTCCCGCCTGCCATACGCCAATCCGCGGCTCGCGGGGTAAAATTCTAATTATAATTTACAGATTTACCATATGATTATGATTTTAGTTAGCTTAAATGGTTCATACTTTTTATTACTAACCAAGACAGTAAAGTTTCAAGTTACAACAAATTATGATTCAAATTAAACAAAAATTTTTTTTATGTTCCTCAATATCTTATAAATGAAATAATAGATACAACTTGTACTTTTCCACAAATATATTTTTGGCTTTGCAACCATTGGTTTCGAACTTTCAGTTCAACGTCAGGCTCTGGAATGCAAAAGAAGTTTTTTAGACTTCGTTGCATGTTTCAGTTAACTCGTTTCGCCCGTATATCCCTATGTGCCTCTTCTTTTTTTGCATTCCTAAGCCTGACGATGAACTGAAAATTCGAAACCATTGGTTGCAAAGCCAAAAATATATTTGTGGAAAAGTACAAGTTGTATTTATTTATAATGGAACTCCACCAAATCTCGCTAGAGAAGATTAATTTCAATATCTTTTGTCTTATTTCAATCAAGTTGAAATACTAAACTTAATCCTTGGGGTACTTGCCAAACTGTATTCTCATTTTAATTGCGTTTTAACGCCTAATGAACCTGTAATTAGTGGTTTTATCCTTTGGATGGATGCATTGGGCTTTAATTAATTGTTTGTGGTTTTTCTAGGCAATAAAACTAAAAATATAAAATGAAACTTTTTTTTGAGAAATCTTACTGCTAAAATTTTCTGCCTTTCTGAATTTTCTTAGGTCTTTTGAGGTGTATGATGGAAATTTAGGAAGAAATTGGAGAATACAATGGGGCAATTTAATGTTCTTTATCATCGAAATATTGGGTAAGATAATTTAGTTTTGTAATTCCAGTTATAAAACTCAATCAGAGGATGACTTCTGAGTCATGTATCCTTCGGGGAAACAACGAAAGCGAAAAAGGGTGAAAGTTAACGTGGAACATGCGCCTCACGTGTGCTCCGTAAGTGCGGTATTGCTCGTGTGTACGCCGTGGGCGACGCCTCGACAAGCCAAACCGTGTAGTAAGTCGACCGTTATTAAAAGTCCCCTAATTGGACATGGCCTTTGTATTACGAAGGGCCGATCTACCGTAGTCTTCTTCACAGACACACGCACGCTCAGCCATTTACTAAGGAGTAAAGTGAGCGGGATATAAGGTGTACAATCTTGCGCAGAGAAAGGTTGCAAGAAAATGGCATTGGTAGGGGATGGGTGATGATGAGGAGGTGCATCTGATGACTGCAATCTGGTCCCGAAAAAGAGGTTATCCCAGGGCGAAACGAGATAACTGAAACATGCGACGAAGTCCAAAAAACTTTCTCCGCCTTTTCGTCGGAAAAAATGGTACTGTCTCCAGTTACATGGTTCGCGAGTAAACTTCGGGATTTTCTTCTTCAGCCCTTTCCAAACGTTCCTTTCCCGGTCATTCCTTTCCCTGCGCTATCTACTATCCATCTCATCCTATCCTCTCACTTACTTCCCCCGTGAAAAAATAACCTATCTTGATCCCGAATTTCTCCATCTTTTTTCGCATAGAGCATTCTCACGTGAATATATTGTCTTGCATAGTTACGGCAATTCCTTCGCAAAAAAATTAAAGATAGTTTCCTTTACTCATAGAATATTTTGGGATGGTTTTTTTTCTGTGATTACTAGAGTATTGTCCTGACTCGATAATCAGCGCCTCTCTCTTGGAGTTGATTGTATGTTTGTTTTTTTCCCAGACATTAAAGAGGTATAAGCGTGTTTCTACGGAAAAATCGGAAGGTATTTATCGACTAATATGTATAAGTAAAGCTTTAATTTTATTAGAGGAAAATGTATGACATATTTTGCAACGTTCTCGTAACTTAGTAGGTACCTTGGGTAATGTGTATAGAAAATGACAGATTTCACCTTGTAGCTCTGATTACTATAAGACAGTGCCGATTTCATCATCATTGATATTACTTTATTGCTTATCAAATGATATTACGTTATTGTTTATTTTGAATAATATGGAATGAAATAAAAAATTGAGATATAATACTGGGTGGTCTTCTATATTGTGAATGCTGTAACTTGTACGCATAGCTCATTTTGTCATTGAATCACTGAAAGTGTAAAATTTGTAATTTCTTTTCTTCCTCAGAAATCATGGCAGATCTCCGTAATATAAGCTCACATAGCAATTTTCTTTCCGCCCAATGATAAAATAATCTGAGGAAGTTATGGATGGGATAAAATCGTATCCATAATATTTATAAATTTACGCCAAGAGTTTAACCTAGCACAGATGAATTTCAGAGGACATATCTTCCGTTATAATTGCGTCCTCTAGGAACTCAGAAACTTAGAGCGGTAAATTTTTATGCGCCGGTAGATTCCTATCCGTTTTTCTCCTCCATGGTTTTCCCATACTCTGAATCCCTTTTCCTTGATTTTCCATTGACGTATCCACTCCCTCCCCTTGGATTGCCCCTCCCGCGCAGATAATCTTAGCCGACAGACCCTGCAGCCACTGCCAAAACACGTCTCCCAAATCTCGAGTTTCCAGGGGCAGTGATTTTTTTTTGTCTGCGCCGCCCGATTTTTTTCACGTCGTCGCAGATCTTAGGACAAAATGGCGCTCGAATATGCCACGGCAGCCATATGGAAAGGAGAGATGAAATTCGAGATAGTTGTAAAGGTGGGTGGGAGTGGCTGGGTGAAAGGGATGTTTCGGGGTGGCGATGAAGTGATTAAGGTCGGACGCTCCACCCGGAGTCGAACATTAATGCGTTTTTCTCTCGGGGATGTTGGGGAGCCCATATCCGAAGCGTTATTAATTGTGTGACGGAATGGACGATAATTGTGAGAGATGCGGACTTATTTTCGTCTGATCGACTCTAAAATTTTGGTTTGGCAGAGAATTCAAAGGGAATCTTTTAGGATAAAATTATCAAAGATTTTAATAGCTTTTTAAGGGCAGTAAATAAAACTTGCCTCGATGCATTCAAATTTTAGTCTTCTTAGATTGTACTTCAGTTTTTACTTTCCAATATGCTAAGAATAACTTGGAAGACTATTTTCAAGTATCAAATAGCTACTGGATTTGTTAAAGTTACTAAAAGAGAAAATATTGCATTTCACAACGGATTACACGGAAATCGAAGATTAAAAAAATAAACGATTTAGATTTGATAATGGGCCTTTGATTTTAATTATTTCTAATTGTGACCTCGAGATATTCATGTGAAAAGACTACCGTTATATTAATTCCGTTCATTTTGATTGGATAGTCCTGACGCAATAGCTTTCGGAGTATAAAATCACTTTGAGTTCAAATTGCCACTTCACCCTCCGCACATGTTTAAAAACTAAATCGTTCCATATTTAAATCCTCTCTTTCTCATTTGATATTTATCTATATATGTAACTGAGTCATCCGCTAACACACTTACATTTCTATTAATAGAGTAAACGATGTTTGTTAAGAAAGATAAAGGCCCAAACACGCTATCGTGGGGATTGGTAAGCTCAATCTACGTAACTATGCTCAAAGGAACGCCATCAATAAGAACTTGTTCCATTTCGCAAAGAGAATATTAGAAACAGTGCATAATGCTTACTAATATATGTCTTTCGTAACATGTAAATATTTTTATAGGGTACTCTTCTGATGAACTTGTAACAAAATGCCTAACCTTGGTTTTCTCGGGAGACTTTCAAATGTCATAAACGAATGCCGTAAAGTAGGTACGATCGCGATTTTCGAAAGCCAAACTTGTTCTTGTTTAGGAAATGAGTGCTATCAAAAAAAATATGAACAAGCTAAGAACGATCTTTAATTAAAATAGTATCAATCGAATTCGCTAAATTTTTGTTTGACAATGATCCGTTTCTTTTACACTTTGATTCTGAAAAAAGATGTAATTCAGAGCTTTCGCTGATCGAATCTTTTCATATCTTGTCAAATGAAAGGAATTTATAACTTATTTTTGTCTCCTTATATAGCATTCCCGTACTGTGACAACCCTATAGTTGGACATAGATTTGGTTCTTCTGTCGCTCCTTAACCATAAGTCGTTTTTTTTTCACTTTAAATCACAGAGTTTTATTACTCTTTCTTCCCGCCTTTGTCTGATTTCCTTATAGGTCTTTTCATAGTTCTTTTTATTCAGTCCATGATATATCTGTCGATCGGTTGTCATTTCTTCTTTTAGTATCTTCGGGTATCTGCCGTCTGAGTTTCTTCAATATTTCGATTATATTTTTTGACTTTGATGAATGCCCGCCTTTGATAGCTTTTCCTTTTCTGGCCCTTCAGTTCCCAATATCCAGACGATTGTGATTCATCAAATATCCGCCGTGTATGCGGATATTGTGAAGACTGACTTCGTGGAGCGTTAGCGGATATTTCAAAATGATACCTGATTAGGTTTGGCAAAACAGGCTAAAAATTAGCGAAATACTATCGACGAATAACGATATTATAAAATATTTATTATTTACGTAACTTGATATCTCATAATCCACCTGTATTGGTTAAAGTTATTTTATATACTCTTAGTTTGGGAGAAATAAAAGTCATTCAGTAGGAAGAAAATGTATAAATCTTCCTTTATTAGAACTCCCGTTCCTCTGCTAACTGTGAATGGCACTACTCCAAAAGGTGTTGAAATAACAGATTATTTTCTTCGTTATTATCTCAGGTAGTGGTATGACATCAATAAAATGGTGAGAAATACTAGAAAGATTCCTCTTTTCGTGCATCACAAATTCTAAGATTTATCCCGTGTGATGGTGGAGACGGTAAAATGATGGAGTAATAATATCCGCTGCGAGTTTTAAGGTGATGGTACCTTTACATTTTTATTCAAACAACTACGGTTGAACGTTCACACGCTGATTTTGTAATCAGCATAGACCAGCGAACTAGAAAGCGCCGCCATCACCATTTAAAGATCCGATTCTCATTCGTTAGTCTACGGTATAACGAAGAGAAAAGATACAGGGTATAAGATTAAGAAATTTGAAGAATATCTGAACTTCGTATCGATGGGAAATGAAATTTGTCAGGTAAGTCGAGGTGAGGCAGCCATACTTTAACAACCTCGTATAACTTTCTTCAAAAGAACTGCCGAATTGAACCAAGAAACAAGAAGAAACCTAGTATCAGGTTTTCGAATCCATATTCGCTTTCAGAACACCCGCATCAAGCCGTGAAGTTCTAATTGAAAACTGGCTCGATATTTTTGGCCATCGAAGTATCATGTAACGTAAAAGTGTATTAGCATGTCAGCACATCGAGACACATCCCCAACCAGACCTAAATGGAGAGTAAATCGACCTATTATTAAGTAAGTAATCGACTATTAGTAAGTACGTACGCATTACGGGAAATTGAAGAGAGACCTTACAACCTCCTTATTGGCTAAATTCATTACCTTGCGTTGTATTGGCACAGAAATAGTAACAAATGTAGGAACTTGACTAAGGTCTAGTTGATCCCAGAACCCTTGAGGCATATGTATCTTTTCCCAGCTCCTTAGCGGTTCTCTTTTTGTTCTACTTCGTTCTCCCTCCACTTTTTTCGCTTTCGTCCGTCCCTAACATTTGACCTCATCACTCATCTTCATACCGATTTCGCACCTATCTCTCGCTTTGAAAGGCATTTGATACTCTTTAAGTTGTGTGGGATGAGAGGATACGGTCATGGTTTAGGGAAGAGGAACGGGTGAAGCAGAAGAGGATGAGGAAGGAGGTGAAGGGATATTCTCTTTGCGAGAAACTAATCTCTGACGCCTTGGACACGAAGAACCAATCATCTTGCTCTCAAACAAGATTGATGAAACGTATTTTTAACCAGGATGAGCTTACGGACTCATTGGCGGTTTTTTGTTGTAAAACTGGATCATCTCCGTTTCTATTTCGGAAGGTCATAACTAATTAGCGCTTGGAAGTTTCGTCGCCTTCGCTCACGATTTTTTTCTTCGTTTGTCGGTTCGATGAGAGCTCGGATAAAATATATCCGACAGATAATTGGCGAGAGATGTAATTGGTAACACGATATAATTGATGATAAACTGTTTTGGGATGATCCGTTACGAGGTGTGATCCTGTGCCTAATACGATGGAAGGGTGAGCAAGGCGTTAAGAAGGGCAATTTCCGAGCCTTCAAATCGTCGTTGCACGATCGTGAAGATCGCCGCGGGCCATTTGGGTTAAATTTTTCGGCGCTCGTCGCATAATTTCCAAATTTCTCCCTGCCTGTAAACGAGTGTGAATGACCGAAAAGACTCTCCTAAATGATTTCATGAACGAAATTTCACCATGACTATGAGACGGGGATGATTGAAGGTCGAAGGTGAGATAGGGGAAAGTTCAATGCATGAAACTGAGCTGGAGTCGAGCGAGAAGAAACATTATTGAGAATTCGGAAAGCGAGAAAACGCTCGTGAATGAAAACTGAGAATCATTCAAATAAAACAGGGAATGATAATGATTGATTAAGAAGATCTTATAGCCTGCTAGACTTAAACATATTCGAAAAAATGATATCATTTATTAAAGAATTCAGGTAATATCTGGTGGAACTTATTCATGTTTGATCTAATGAAAACAATCCAACGGACCGAACGAACGAACGAGTAAGAGGTTTAGTTTTTATAGGTCTAACTAATATTTTCAAGATTTCAACTCATGAGTTTCCTTCGTCATCGTTATTGGCTTTGTAATTGCAAAAAGCAGGTCAGAAAATTTTTTTTCAGGATATGATCATTTGGAACCATATACAGGCGTGTAAGAGTGTAAAATCTGAAAACAAATTATTATATCAATATTTATCATATCCAGTGAAAGCATCTGTGCAATAAATGTGCCTATTGCAAGTAACTATTTTCCAAATGTATGCGAGGAGGATGCTCGGATACTACATTCATGGGAGACCCTCTGAAAATAATTTCGCATTATTGTTTGTTAAATGTCTTCCTTCGAATGTTATTTTTCAAGCTGATATAGATAGCATGCCATTTTTTAAAGCACGTCGTTACAGAATCACCTCTGGCTGCTGGGATGGCCGATAACTATTTTTAGAAAAACTCGAATCACTTCTAGCGCGGTAGAGGAAATCACTCTTCCTGTGGAGAGGTTGATAGATTTCGGGATTCTTTCGAGTATCTCCACATTAGGAAGAGATCGAAAAACATTCAAGATTACGTCATCGGCAGGGACGGTTAGAGAAAAGGAAAAATTGATATGGTTTTCTTGACTTTTGAAATACAATAGGAGTGCCTTCGTTTCTTTCTGTTATTTCTGGGTCTGTTGTTTACCAAATAGAAAACGATTGTTATTTTTTCTCGATAACCAAAATAGGAAAAATATTTTTCAGTCATGAATGTCTGATGGAGAATACTCATCTCGTCTACTTTCTTAACTAAAAGGAACCAACGTTGAACGACGGAAGGAACGACGTACCTAAAGTCTCATAATTATACAATAACGCACTGAAAACGTGTTTACCGTACTAGACGCCAAACAATCTACTATAAAAGGCAATCAATCATTAAAGGTAAGAGAATCATGCAGAATTGCAATCAAACCACATCTTCTATAGCGTAGGTATAGATTAGGACAGAAACGTCTTCATTGCGGGCGAGATTGAGTCTCTGAAGTCTGAAATCCCATCTTACATCAAAATCATTTAATTTTAGTAAACTGAAAGGATATGTTGAGTGTTGTGTTGAGTGGCAGAGAAAATAAACACAATCCAGGAACCGTATTAAAAATAAATTTCTCTTGAAATATTTGGAGCAACTCCGTGAATTATTCAAACTAAGAATATCTACCAAAATTTGTACAGTTCCACATGAATTATCTAAAAAAGTGGCTTTGCTTGCAGAAGTACAAATGACGGTTTGTAACCCTAGTTTGAGTATATTATTAATTTATGAATTAAGAATATTAACAGTGTTAAAGTCGAATGAAACATTGATTTTCAAAGAATGAGAACCATTTACAGAAAAGGGAGTAGTTTCCCCTCCGGAGTGCCTTACATGTGTATAGTCCTCCCTGATAATGCCTGTCTGCTTCCAAAATAGGTCTTCGCAGATTCTCTAGAAGACTTCGAGTGAAAATCACCACCCCTCCAGTACCGTATGCTCCATCTTTATACGTCAGAAGCGGTGCTGGCCGCTCATCCCTCTTTTCCTTCCGAACTCTTTCTTTTTCCCTCAAGAGCCCCGGGGCCAGCTGGCTACCCTTCAACGGACCGAGGGCTCTTCTGGTCCCCTTACGTCTGATTGTAAAATATCATCAGGCACAACAAATGCAATCCGTCTCCGAGATGTGATGAAACGGATCGTGATACGCCCCGAGTGCGCTCCAAGTGCCTGTAATTCAGCAGAAGGAAACGTGGCCACGGAAATCGAATGGTCCGTAACTATGTATATTCTTCGACTTCGTTCGTCAGAAACTTATATTGTCGGCACGAAATCACGCGGAAACGATGGTATCGTCAACAGGGAGAAAAGCTTTTTCATTTGAAAGGGACATAATTTTTATATCTTGGAGGAAGAATGCGATCGGTTCGTATAGGTGGCTTTTATGACTCGGAGACAACGTGTGTCGGGAGTTGCGTGCTCGGGGAATTTTCGGTTCCTTTACTGCGGGAGCGTGTCCTCACGGTCTATGGGTTTACATGTTTAGAGACAAACCCTTTATGCCATTTTTATTGCTAAACTAAAAACGTTTCCTCGAGCATACGTTATTCATTTCCGTTATATTTGTAGATAACAGATTTAATCGCTATGAAATAAATACACTTACTACATACTGCGTTTGCAAAATGTGTAGATATTTTATAATTAAGGAATATTGACGATATCAAAGGAATATTGACTATATCTATATCAAAGGAAACAGTTGTGAAATTTTATATTAGGCTGATGAAGATATTCGATGTTATTATAAAATTGTTAATTATTAGCGTCAATACTTTTCTAGATGTTTTAGAGAAAAAANACGCATGTACACAAACGCACACATCTATTATATATATAGACGCTTCTTCTAATTATATATATATGAATATATATATATATATATATATAAAACTCTATCTTCATATGAATAGGAAAAGGCATTGGGACAGAGCGACTATTGAAGTTAGATAGGAACATTACTTCAAGAAATAAGTTGGAGGGAGGGACCCAGCATCAGGGACCTTCAGAATCGAAAGGAAAGACAATGGAATGCTGTACAAAACTCAAGGACACTTTACGTCAAATGTGATCTCTCGTTTCGCCTTATCCCGAAGAAATAAGTTGTATGATTATTTCACAGGTAAAGGAATTCCGAATTTTATATTCTGTTTTGGAAATGTGTAATTTTATGGCAGCTGTAAATCACTAACGATGTCGATATAAAAGATGCCTGGGGAAACAGGAAACGCCACATTTGTCATTGGACGAATGGATCTTCTTGAAGTTCGAGTGGGACAGCTATTTCCAAAAATAGTGGGTCTAATAAAACAAATTTGAAAAAATGAAGAGCAGAAATTTGGTGAGTCCTTTGATATTGCTACTGAACCAACTATCTTCCCGAGTAGTTTTCATGCTATAACGTCTTCTGATTCAAATTAATGGCGGCTGATACTAATTACTAAAAAAATACCCGAGTAAGTGAGGATAAAAAATGCTCCCTGTCGTCAGTAATTTTATCACAATGAACCCTCCCCAAGGTAGGATTTATTGAGATTCTACGGAATGTACGAGTATGTTTGTGTAGTTCAGGAAAAAATCGATTTTTTACTCATAATTCTTAATGGAGACCTCAATCTGGTCTTTGCACCTATGGTCTCTCACAGCCTAAATCCGCCTCTGACCCTCCACCAAAGACGGGGTCGTAAAAATATACCTGAAGAAATCATCAAACTTAATTCAGTAAGTCACTCAGTACCGTAGCATTATTTTCCTTAGAAATCAATGCTACATATAGCTATAGAAACGTACTTAACTAACCTTTTTTTACCTATGCCTCGAATATGGCAATCCCACATCTTTACATTTTAGATAATTTTCAGTTTTAGAAGGATCAATCAATCCTACCACCCGTTGCCTGAAAGAGGTAGACTCATCAAACCTATGGTGAGATGAAATGCCTTGTGTTTTTGGAAGCCAGTGAACAGTTGATTGCTTGAAAGACCGAAGTCACGACTTACTATTAATTTTTCAAAAAAAGGATAAAAAAGTCCAAGTTACATCATGGGCAGATCTAGAAACTTGCCAAAGGAGGTTAGGGTGGTTTAAGATAATGTCCATATTAACTCATCACCAATTTACTTTTATGACGCCATTTTCTAGTGATAAAATTGTGCATAGTAGATTTATATCGATAGCGGAAAAATTTCACAATCTAATTTCATATCAAAATCCTCGTCATATTCTAGGCAAATTCCTAGTGCTACTATGGCATATACACATAAATACAGGAAGCCCTTCTGAAATCCTCCTGAATCCCTCCGAATCAGGTAGCTATTTTCTTTCTTACTGTTTTATTTATTTTCCGTTGCCCTCACAAATATCCATCTACTGGACAGTTACAAGAGTGGCGTTATAGACGAACACTTACAGTCTTGCCTTTGCTGGGAAAATTCCGATTAGCCTCGTACTCGGGACTTTGGCGTCCGCAGGCTGAGGACAAATTTCACCAAGTATTCGTCTGCCATTGAAATTTCAGAACAAACTACTTCCTTCGGTCTTTCATACCCAATAGGAATCTATCTTCCAAATACTTCTTCATTGCGCTTAATAAATCCGCACGTCAGAGTTCTGCTGTGGACGTATTTACACTCCTTTGATTCCCCACACGTACTGACCACGCCGCTCCAACTCCAGCGGATAATCTCCCCTTTATTTCTCAAGCAACCCCACCCAACTCTTTCCTCCGATCCCTCTTTCGCTATCCCATATTCTTCGCATGTCTCCACGTGACTCTCGCGATCTTTAAGGACTCTGGAGGAGTGGTGGACGGGGTGAAAGAGAAAAATTGCACTGTCGCGAAGTTTGGCGATCCGATGGGAGCGAGGCGGAGTCCGGGTGAGTGAGTGGGGCCCTGAAATATTCGGGAATGAGGGATCGAAGGGAGCGTGGGAGTGGCGGGGCGCGGCGTAATGGGAGGTGTGAGGTGAGGATGGACGTGGGAGATAGAATTATGACAGCTCATTGAAGCACAAGAGATATGAGAAGAGGTTGATTTGATTAAATACGTCCTGATTTCTTGAAGTCGTACCTCCTTTGGGCTACAAACCCGTCCATCTCGCACGCCCCTGGTATGCTCTAGTGCAGACATGAAAACGAGTATCTTCGTCTTTATACATACAAGATTTTCCTTCATCTTTCGCTACTACAATTTGTCCAGTTCTCATAAATAAAAGAAGTGCAATTATGTAAAATGTGTATTATCCAAAGCCAGAGAAAAACTTTTCCACTGCTTTATACATGGTAATAAATAAAGAGCTTTCACATTTTATTCCGGAAAACTTTCATTAGAAATTTGAAGTTANTAAAAAAGTTGCACTTGGCTATAAACTGCGTAAAATATGCTAGGATGTCAAAATATTTTAAGATGGAGAGGCGCATCCCACACATGCACGCGAAGTGGACTTGGATTGATCATCTCTTGAAATCTCTCTAATATCGAGATCCTACGAGAGACTGGGTTAGATATCATTAAGAAGACGCTATCAGTAAAGCTCACGGTTCATATTCTTTTAGTGGTCATCAATATAACCTGTGGAATCTGTAGCCAGCCGTTTATGCCACTCTCTGACGAAAGGAGCATTATATTGTATAAGTTTTATTTTATTTTGTTCAAGTCATTCTCTATTGACCTCAAGAGAATAGGGTACTTTTATTTCACACAGAAAAGCACAATTTGGATTGTGCTATCGTAGAATTATATTTTTATCTATTTTAGTGGGTGAAGGAAATGATCTACGTATACTTAAGTGCTTTGAATTTTCTTATTGATAGGAAATGATTTGATTTATTTTAGACTCCTCTTTCACGCGCATCCCTCGGACTTGCCTTAGTTTTCTCTGCGTGCGTTTCCCTAAAATCCTTATAAGACAAATAAAGAATCAGAATACAGGATAAAGGTGGAGTTCATACCGTCTTTTCCACCTTCTTTAGACAAGTTCTATTCTAAAGTAAAAATTTGAAGGGGTCGCCTCCCCTGTAACTTTGCAAAGTCAGCAATTTGTTATAGGCTTTACAAGGAACTGAAACATAAAAATAACTGTGAAGTGTTTCTGCGGTAGCTTTACATATTTGAAAATTTTTACGACATTTTAATAGTTATTACTAGAGAATTAAGGCACCAACATAGTTGCTGATTTAAGATTTGTAGTTACCCTAATCCGCAACATTCGGAAGTTCCTGTATCCTCGCCTTGGTAACTTGCAACAGATATACCCAAAGATTTCCTTTCTATCTGCTGGATACGGTAATGGAATCTAAATTCAGAAATTCACCCTCTGTGTCAAATTTTAGTTTTCCCGAAAACTTTGAACGCTGAAGCCGGAGGTCATAAATCAGTATTATCCAATGCCGAAATCTGATTGGTAGGAGCAGTTTAAGTGCTCAATAATGTGGCGCTTGCGAACCAAAACAGAATTCTGCCGAATGCGAAGGTCGTGGGAAAGAGACCCGACTGCTAAGGTCGTCAAATTGCAGGATGACACCCACGCAGACAGCATTGATGGGGTGTGTGTGGAAGGAATAGTTTCCGCTAAGCCGTTTTGGCGAAAAGCCTCGGAGATTCGGTGGTGTTGCTGGTTTGTCACGCATGGCCCTGAGGGCTCCCTTGCCCCTGTTATCTATGCTTTGTATCTGAGTCGAGGAAAGAACCCCTTTCCTTGGTACGAGAGAAATAGAAAGAATGCCCTCTGAAAGCGATGCCTTTCGTGAGCTGGGTGGCGGCCAAGAGATAGAATGAGGCAGAATGCGGAGGATGAGGGAGAGTGCTGCAGAGGAAAATAAACAAAGAGGAGAAAGGAGGAGAGATGAAAAAGAAAGGCAGGAAGTTTTTCACTATTTTCACGGCGCTGGGAACGCGGCTGATATTTTTCTAACCTCTTGCTTTCCCACACTTTTTTCGTTGCCACCCAGTTGAAGCTTTGTGAAGCATATTATTTCAGTCTACGAGCTCTGAAATTCGGAGAGGGCGCTCTGTACGGATGTGTTGGAGAGGTCTCTTGAATATTTCAGCGGATAAAAAGTTAGTGTTTTTTTTTTTAGTTCTTGAGAAAGCATAAATATTGCTCCACATAAAGGATCTGAATATTTCGGGCGGACACATCGTGGCAGATGGTAAGTTCTGATTATTTTTGAAAGGGTACAATAGGCAATGATATGCGAAAATGTAAATATGTGGGGGTTTATGCATGTAATACGTGTAAACTTTTACGTATAAATTGATAATATACTGCTTCTGCATAAAAAAGGGCATCCATCGCATAGATTAGTGAAGTATCATCAATTTCAATAACACCCATATAGAGCAAATGCCAAGTCAAGTTTACAGAGATGGAATGGTGTGTATTTGATTTTTTAAGACCAGTAGTTGCCATTTTGGTGACAGGTACCCTGACACTTCTTAAGTTTTCTAGAAAAACCTTCAAGGTCCGATAGTATATGTTGATCAACTTTTGCATTAAAACAGGAAAAGAGAAATCGCCTTACAATGAATAATGTAAAGAATACGACTTTACAAGAAATTCTTCGAGCCAATTAGCATTTATTTCACTTACAATTTCTAATAACGAAAGAATGAAATCAAGCTGTCGACCAAGTATCCTAGCATATATTTGCCTAATCGTTAAATCCATTAATAAATTATTTACAATATTTATGTAATAAATAACAAAATATTTTTAATTGTGTTTCTTCTTCTTAAGACTAATTTTATTGTGAACATAACAGTTTTAGTACCTATATTTGAGCTTTCTTGGAGTAAATTTGAGCAAAACCCTTTGTAAGTTTTCATCGGACAAAAATCATAAAGCGATTACGTAGTTTAAAAATATTCCCTGCGTGCTTCTTGCCTCATTTAATATTTATTGGAGAAAACACTTGTTATGGATGATTTTGCCAGGTTATAACTCAAATCGCTTCAAAGATATTTAAAGGACGCAGAATTTCGACATTCGAGATGTAAAAGAATGTTAAGCTTTTCTCGATAATACGCGTGCGTTGCCTTCTTCGAATTTAAAGTCGGAGAATCTGAGCGTTTACAGTCCTTTCTGGAGGACGTCTTAAATTTCCTTCCCTTAAACGTGTAGTAAAAAAGTTGCACTTGGCTATAAACTGCGTAAAATATGCTAGGATGTCAAAATATTTTAAGATGGAGAGGCGCATCCCACACATGCACGCGAAGTGGACTTGGATTGATCATCTCTTGAAATCTCTCTAATATCGAGATCCTACGAGAGACTGGGTTAGATATCATTAAGAAGACGCTATCAGTAAAGCTCACGGTTCATATTCTTTTAGTGGTCATCAATATAACCTGTGGAATCTGTAGCCAGCCGTTTATGCCACTCTCTGACGAAAGGAGCATTATTGATTTTTTTATTACGCTTAATTCGTCGAAAATAAGAGCGCATTTGGATGTGTAGTGGGAGTTTTGAACGGTCGTGTGTGAATGAAAAAAGTAAGGCAGGGATTTATGTTGATGGATGTTGATTACATAAATCCATTCCTTGGAAGACATTAGCTAGGAGGAATATTAATCTTTCTGTCACCTCGTTCCCCATCGCTTATTCACAATTTGGCACATCATCTCTCTGTATTTTTTACTTACATCAGTCATCACCAAAATCAATGTTCTTAAGTTCTCGAGGAATTTGTCTTGCATTAGTTTTACATAATGTTTTTGTTTTTTCTTTTGCGTATCACGATGATGTACAACTTATCTGGAGCTATGGGCAAGAGAATGGGCCACTAATAGTTATAAAGAGAAGTTTCGATACCATTTCCAAAGCGATGCGAGTTAGGGTGCGTGGGGATCCAGGTCCATAAGGGTTTACAAATGGAAACTTCTTAGAGAATGTCTATGATTATCGGTGGGATAAAGTAACAGACGTAGCCGAAGGGAGGAGAGATATTGTTACAAACTTAGTAATGCTTCGGCATCTCCCGGGTATCGTTTTAAATGATTCTAAAATATACCTGCTGTGAGAGCTATGAAATTGTCACACGCAGTTAAAAGATTACTTTTAAGTACATGCGTTAGCTGTTACTTCTTCGGATAAATTTCGGAAAGAATTTAGTAAAATCGAGGATCACATTTTTTTAAATTAGCTATTCAGTTTTATACGATACAAATGTCACATAAATTTTGGATTCCCGTAACTGTTGATCGCAGAATATGCTGACGATAGTTTTAGTGAATATAGAAATACACGGATAATATACGACTTGCTTATAGTGGCAATCTTTTACGGAATTTACTTAATATCAATGAACCATTTTTCCATTTTAATATTGTAGTCAGACTATTTACCTTCATTGATTAATAGTATGATAAAGAGTAAGAGATATGCATTCGTTATGTCCTGATACTCACAGTTACAACGTTGCGGAGTCAACGAATTTGTTCCTAGGATTTTCATAAATTTGAACAACTTCTATGTGATTTCAAATCTTTTCCAGTTTCTGTATTTATATAGGAGACGCTAACGAAAATAGTATGACTGGATTTCCAATTTTATACTCTTTAAAAATAACCGATGAAAACAAATCATAACCTGCTTTTCACCGTCGCCGCATTCAACATGTAAGCATCTAAGAATAAAAGTCGTCAGAACTAATACCGTTAAGGTTAACGTGTAAAGCTCAACATCTGCAGCGTTAAAATCAAGCACACGTCAAGAAAAATCTTCCACAGGTTAATTACCGGAGGTCCAAGATCTTCGGAACGAAATAGACGGCCGAACTCTCGAGTCGCCGGTTTGATAACGCAGAGAGCGGCATTTATTGCCCCTTAGCGTAGACATTCAGGAAATAAAACTACGCTCGATGGCAGGAGAGGAACCTAAACGCACACCTCATCTCCGGACTCGATTTAGGCAGGCACCCACGAAGAACCTCTGGGCCGATGATCGAGATCTTCGAAGGAGGGGAAAGAGAGAGGGAAGAGGGAAAAAGATAGATAGGTACAGATTTGAGGAGGGGATTGATAGGAGAGGGAAGGCGGAGCGGTGTCTTGAGTCGGGGGATACCCCCAGGGTCCGCCCCACCCTCTCTGCTCACACGAGAGTTCTCTCAGCCCCATCCCATAGCATTCCAAGCATTTCATCCCCCTACCGGCCCATCCCCTTCATTTCCACCCCTTTCCTTCCCACACAACTGCTTTCCTTCCTCTTTCTCTTCTCCTCCCCACTTTCATTCGCCTTGGGGTAGTTGGAGTATCTCGTGCCCCTTCTTTCTATTCATGCGTTAGAGACACGGTTCGGGAGGTTGTGTGCAGTTCTTAAAAAAGACTGATATTGTTAATCTAATGATGCGGAGTGGTTTTCTTCCTCCTCTTCTCTTTGAGCATTTCCCCTGGGGTGCGTCTCGGGACAGGTACGGAGATGTGGAGCGAAGAGGTTTTGGAATGTAATCCCGAGTTTGAGGGAGTAAGTCAAAAAGGGAGTCGGATGGAGCTTTTGTATTTTTTTATTTGCGAGAAAGCTCACGCGATCTCGGTGTATCGCTACCGACGGACGCCAAAGACAAAGTAACTGTCGGGGCAATATATTAATAAAATCATTTAAAAGGAGGAAAAGGTTGCGCGAGTCACGCAGTTTCTTCTTTGTTTCTTTGCCGGCCGGGGAAATATTTTTATTCGAAAAGATTGCGATGGGAAGTTGTGTTATTTCCTTCCCTTTTTTACCACTCATTTTTTTGAGATCCAAAGGAAGGGATAATGACGGCGGTTGATATACGGCAAGAGGGAGTCTCCGAAGGAGAAAAATTTATCCGTGAAAAATTGCCGCGAAACGGGTTGAGGTGCCGAGTGGACGATGGTGCGGCCGAGGATGTGATCGAAGGATGGAAGAGAAAGTCCAGAGCAATCCTTCGACGCGGTAACAGTTAAGGCTGTTTTTTCTGTGGCGTGTTTCCCTTTATGTGATCGAGAGGTTACATAATGTACTTTGAATAACCACAGTAATCCCTGACAAAGAGGCTGTTTTCATAAGTAAAACTAGTTGGGTCGCAAATGATGCAGATCCAGTGTTTGTTATAAAAAACATAGTGTAATCTGAGTGTTTCGGATCCTCGGCTTCATCCAATCCTGTAGAAGAACACTTTGAGAAAAACTGTTTTCTTGGTCTAGCGAGTGCGTTCTCAGCAAAAGTTAGGATCTATTGGGTCATTCCTCCTCTTCCAAAATATTTGGAGTTACAATAATGGTGATTGATCTTTTTGTGAATCTTACGTAGCAAGTTCTTTACTAATTCAGTGAAAATAAATAAACAGCTGTTATTTGAGGAGTGCATGAAAACGTATTGGTACACAGAGCGAAATATAAGATTTCTATCCCAAAATAATATGGCACCTCAAATAAATAGAGACAGCAGCTCGATTTTCTGATTTAGGAATAGGACTAGGTAATGGAAGAAGAAGAGCAGAAACTGGAGATAACGATGAGGTATCTCAATGTTAGTGTTATGATAAGCTCAAGTCAAAGTTTGCATCAATTATGCATTTTGGAGGCTAAACTGAATGAGAATCCCATCTATCTTCTAAGTTATTAAGCTATAGCTGGCGTATTTTGTCTAAAAGTTGAATGTGTGTAAATCCAAATTAATCCCAATAACATCAATAACACTAAAAAAGAAACTTGTATTAGATAAAAAATTAAAACACTTCATCCAGTTTGATGGTTTTACTCTAGATTTTGAGGGTGAAATAAAATATCTAGAGATTATTATTGACACTCATTTGAATTTTAGGAGATATATGATTTTATTCATAAAAATACTGGTCGAAAGGTAGGATAAGAGTAAGCAAATAGTTATGCCCATTGACGAAATCCAAATTTACAAGATAATTAATTTCCCTATTTTTGATTACCGTCCTTCAGTTTTGTATGGAATCCGCAATAATGATATAAAGAAACTACAGAAATCACAAAATAAAGCAATTAGTGTAATACTGCAATATGGTAAATTTACTTCCATTAAATCCATTCTAAATACCCTCCATTGGGTGACTGTAAAATAAAAATATTTAACAAAACTGTGACCATCACATGATAAATTTTTAATTTCATAATTTAGAAGTATAAAATTGCATTCTGCAGGAGGGGAATGATGATTAATGATTCTCAATTATTTAAAAGACTTCCTAATTTGGTCCGAAATATGAAAAGTGAAAGATTAATTAGAGGAAAATGTGTAAATACTGTAAAAAACAATAAAATAATGGAAATGTATTAACAAAGAAGTCCAATCATGCTTTGTAACCGTTTCTACGTTGAACTTTTTAAAATCTTTGTTTGCAATATCTGTGTCTGTGAAATTTGTCGTATCCAATATATTAGTCCAGGATATATATTTTGTAAATTTAGTTAGTGAAATCATTTCTAAATAAATAAATTAGTCCTTGCACAGGAAGAGATTCAGATACAGAAGCTATGATTCAAATGAAGGTCAACACACATGGATAACATTGTTCGTAAATAAAAGAAAATCCATGGAGTAATAGCCTATATAATGCAGTGACCAAATTTAACACATGGAAACAGATAACTTATTTTGCTTTTTGAATGACTTTCCTGAATTAAGATCCGCCTATATTCTGCTAAGCTAAACCTCGTGTGCATTGCATTTAAGAATACCTGGAGTAATTTTTTCTTCTCTATTTTCTGCTTTTATTTCATCTTTCATTCCAGTAGCAACTGTCGAGTTATTTTCCGGTTCTTCTAAAATGGCAGAATTCGTCCCAAAATTGCTTTCTTGGCAGATTTTCATCTCATAGTAAGTTATTCCTAAATTTATACTTTATTAATTGATACTTGTAGTATATTTTTAACCTAGAACAAATGAATCATAACCTCAGGTGTATAAATTGTCGGAGAAACACACTCAGGGTATCATTTTTGATTAACATTTCCTGTTGGCCAAGATTGGCGTTTTTCAATCTTAATTAATCAGATGAAGCTCATTCCTTCCTCGATGAATTTCTTGTTTTGTTTCATTAGCGGCTTCCACTCTTTCCCAAATAACTCGAGAACTCTTGTCGTTGCACCGCAAGAAAAGAAATTGTAACAGTCGATAATTTCCCTCGCTTCACATCTACCAAATGGAAGTGTTGAAATGCAAAAAAAAAGGACATAGTAAATTAGTCGTGGCGCGTGACAGGCAATCGTCCACATGTCTTCCAAAATGTATTGTTTCGGCTCGTTAACAATTAATCCTATTTGTGCCACTCATCACCCACTGATGATTACCGTAAATTAAGGATCAGGAACCCCTTGAATGCTTAATTTTCTAGGAGACAACTTAGCGCGTTTTTTCAGCCAAGTGCGGTTGAAAAATTCGAAGAAAATCATTCTATGAACCGAATTTTAATCTTGTCATCTTATTCGCTTAGTTGAGAATTAGGTTAGAAAATCAGATGGATAATTTTCATTCACATATATTTGGTTATAGCCTATATCTCTTTCCTCTGATATGAACAGGTGATTCCCGGTTTTATGAAATGTTTGCTACCACTGATCGTTAAAGAAGTAAGTGGACAAAATTTTCTGTAGATATTAGTTACTGAGAGTTGAGACTAATCATTCTTATTGTTCTTTGAGAACTGTTTATTTAGAGAATTTATTCTAATGGTAATGGCAATGGTTTCGGCGAAGAATTGGTTTCAGGACACAGGATATTATAATTAAAATCAGTTCTCCTATAGAACTTACAGTTTATATTGGCAATCCCAGCATTTAAGATCTTCTACCTATCTAGTGTGCAGACTTGGTTATTCTTCATTCACATATATTTGGTTATAGCCTATATCTCTTTCCTCTGATATGAACAGGTGATTCCCGGTTTTATGAAATGTTTGCTACCACTGATCGTTAAAGAAGTAAGTNTACCTGTAAAATTTAGTAATTTTAATAAAATGAGAAGTGGAAAATGAATTCTTTAGTTTTTAACTAAGTTCTCAACTACCTTTAAGTCAGTTAAGAAGTCATGAAAGCCCACATGAAGTTTTATCATAATACTCAGAAGTTTAAATGTTTGAATTCGCTTTTTTTTCGAAATTTTGGAATCTTTTCAATCTAAAATGCATGCGTATGTAATACAAGTGCAGCTCAATGGGAGTTCATAATTTAATAATTCAAAAATAAAAATGTCATTTTCGAAGCCACCTAGATATCAATTCATTATAATTAAAAGCATAGATGTAGATACGTATATCCTTTCATCTATTATCTTCCAAACTTCACGGCTCTTTTTATTACGAAGAAGTTAATTGTGAGCTGATAATATTTAGCAATATCATATTCGGACTCCTCAATCTTGTTGTATTTAAAGAATTTTTTCCTTCAAAATTTTTACCTGTATTTCATTGATGAATTGATTTTTCTGGGGACATATTATAAAACGAAATATACTGCGAAATATTAATATAGACTGTGATTTTCTTTCAATCCTCAGAAACAAGTTTAAAGAGAACATTTCAAAATTGCTATAAGGAAAATATATCTTTCAAAGGCTTTTGAGATTTAAAAAAATATGTTTCTTAGTTCATCTAAGGTTGGCAAATAAATTTAAACCTTCACACATAATTTGCTTGATTGTTTGTCCATTATTTTAAACAGCATTGAATAATCTTAGAACGTCCTCACAAACTTCTATTCGACGAACGTCAAAGGCAAAGCAGAGGCAAAGAGCGCGTCGCTTATTTGGAGATTCTCATATCATGAGGAAAAGTGAAGTTTTGAAACGGCTTGCTAAGTTATGTCATTTGCTCACTTTATCTGATGGGACATTTATCATGTTGGTAAATGACCGCGTTATTTCAACAGCATCCTCTTGGAAGATTGCATATTTGAATTTATTTCGCCAAGCCGAATTTTCTAATTTCTTCTAAACTCTCCTAATCTTAATTTATTCGTCAGTTTCGTAGTTAATCTAGGACCTTAACTTTCAATCAGTGGAGAAAAAATAGTTTTATCAGTCGCTCCGGCTGCGTTTCTCATTTCCGGCCAAATAGAAGCACTTCCCATTCCCCCATCTACTCTCGGAAGTTAATGACGGCATTTTGACCCCGAGACTCGCGAAGATGAGGAACTGAGGAAGAGTGGGATAAACAACAAAACATACCGCTCGAATCGAGTGGGTAGTAAAAAAACAGCGCTGACTTCCTAGAAGCGGAATGACGAGAGCATTTTCGGCAGAAAATTCAAGCCCCCGATATTTTTATTGAAAAAACGAAGAGAAACCGTTCTCCTGACCTCTGTTTATTTCTTGCTCCCGACCCGCGACGGAACGGAGGCGAGTATTTCGTTCCGAGAACTACGAACGGGAAGAGGAAAAAATTAAGAGCGAAAAATTCGAGCAACGCGGTGACTTTTTTCAGAAAGAGCAGAAAAAGTGGTAGCGGTTTGATCGTATTTGAGATGAGTGAATAAAAAAAGGAGGCGGGGCAAACTTCTCCAATCATCTTTACTCGTACTCTCTATTTCACTATATTCACACTTCCATTACATAGGAAGTTGTTGGTAGCTGATAACATAAATTGGACATTTAAATTATTCCAGAGCTAATCCTCTGTTTAATAAATGAAAAATGTCTTCTATATTTAGGTAATAGGCAACACATGTTCAAGTTAGCATTCACTTCTATAGTAAATGTAAAGTGACCCCACGTCCTCATGTCGCAGCTAATTCAGCACTCGTACTAAGATTTCATTATCGTGGATTACCCTGAATATAGTCTTATGTAGCACAAATATATTTTATTTATGTTTATGTATATGAAATTCATGCAATTATCCACAAAAATATTATTGTTTGTTAGAAGTAAACTAAAGAAAAAGCTTGAAAAGAGGCGTAAAGTCTTCTATTGAGAGGAGCAAATACCCTTTCTGCTCCCCTTGTTTTTGACTGCTTTGCACGAATAAAATGTCAGCACTTCAGCGGATGAAGTATGAAACATTTTCGATCGGTATAGAAGAAAATGTTAACATGATTACCACATTACTAAGTTCTCTAGCTTGTAATGTCTAGAATGCTTCCATTTATCCTCTCTACACTAAAATTAAGGCAAAAAATAATTTTAAGACCAGCTTAGCAACTATATTTTCTTTAATCATAAAAATTCAGCACTAAAATATAAGAACAAGCTATACTTTGATAGACTTTGACGCTCTTACTTTGAATTATCTTTAAAGAGATAAGATCTAAATGCATTTTTATTGTTTCTGGGTTCATAAGTTGAGCTCAGAGTTTTTTGAAAGGTTTTTCTCGGTTGCTTCATCTAGTTAAGTCACTCATAATCGTTTCTTCAACAATTAAATTTTTGCTAAGAAAAATAACCCTTTGAACCCTTTGAAGAGAAAGAAATAACGGAATCATAGACTTGCTACACAATAAATAGTATTGCCTTTTTATACATCTTGTGCGAGCAAAGACAACAGGTTGCAAATTTTTTAATCGATCTCATGTTCGGAGATGAGATAAATGGTAAAACACCTTGCGTAATCAAGTTACGTATTTTATGACGAGTGAAGTGAAAATGTATGCGTCATAACAGTGACTAATAACGAAAAATAAGGATGAAAAATTTTCCGGAAATGAAAAACAGAAGGAGATAATACCTCCAAATAAAAAGGTCGTAATTCGAATTCTGGATAGTGAAATCGAATATCTCCGAATCGTCCGGGATCGCAGCCTATGAAATCACCTTTCCCTCAGGATGTCCCCCGAAAATGTTCCTCCACTTATCCCACACTCTTGCATTCCTTTTCCTTCGCAATCGTTGCACTTGGTCGCTCTCGGTATCGGCGCCGTGGTTCCCGCAGAGGCGTGATAGCTCCACCCCACCCCACCCCCATCCCCCGCTCCCCGATATCGCCTCCGCGGGCTATTTATCACGCTCCCTCCCTCGCCGCCGTTTCTTTTGCGTGCTACCTCATACCCCATCTTCCCCTGCGAAAATTTCCTCCCCCCTCCCTCCTGATCGCCTCCCCCCTCCGAATCCCTTTCCATCATCCCTCGAACGCCCCCGGAATAGAGGAGGTGGGATATAAGTCCACGCCCATTGGTCGAGTGACTCGCAAATCATTCGAAATTTCCTCCCTACATCTCTCAAATAGGACGATGTGGATACATTGAAATGGCCTCTTTTATATAGTTTTCCTTTTTTCAACATCCCTTTCCTCCCTTTGCTATCACGCTGAGGAGTCTCCGTACTGTTCGATGTACCAGCAGAATTCATAGAAAGTAGCCACGGAGATGGATGGACTTCCTCTGTTTCCATACTTCTTTACCTCCATTTCTTTTCTCAACCTCCCACCCTTTATGTTTTCTCTATGTTTAACTACCCCTTCACGGACTGTACCACGAGAGACTGCGTCCGATCCGGATCTTAACTTACGCTCCACGAGCATGTTTAAAGGTTCACGAAACTGTTGATGTGGCGTAGGATTATCTATGGGCTCAAAAGACTGTGTTCGTCTTCTAAAATGTTCTCATATCTCTCTGCCCCTCCTAGGAATGTCATCGTCTCTCTTTCGCCCTCTCCCTCTTCATTCTTGTCGCACCCACGCAAACACATGTAGAAACACGCGAGATGGTACTGGCCGTCCCAAAACGGAGTTGTTGCTTTATTTTCTTTTATATATGTCGACATGACATCATGGCATAGCCTTTTCAGCGGTGTTTGATTCCACATATTCGCGGACGGAACAAAAGTTACCACCTTCAGCAGGCGAAAAACATTCGATGAGATTCAACCACCAACTTTGTCGAACAGAATGATTATTCAAAGAAAATGATAACTCACGGTGTTAGAGTTTACCTCAAATTTTGAGTATATCGTTATGATTAATTAATATAATTCTTCAGAATTATATGTATTATTGTATTATATGACTTGATATGCATCTTTAAATTTGTAAGTATATTTACTTATTAAATTAAGCAAATTTTAAGCCAGCAATTTCCCAACTGCTTCCGAAGTTAAATATGCCGGGAAATTTTTCCTCTAGCTACTGCCCTCCGAAAAATTGAAAGATATTTCCATATATTATAAATTTCGCTAACAGAGATGGCGTAAGACTCTAACCTCGATTTCCTTTACTCCTCAATCTAAGCGTCTAAATTAGTCTTCGATAAAACACATGATTAACAAAATTTATGGTGACTTATATTCTTACGTTCACTCGTCGGGAAACTTTGATATAAATTTTTATGCGTTATCCAAAGAAGCCTATAATTTATTAGTTTCCTTGTTTTTCAGGTCTAATGTGACGTTCCATTATAATTTGTGAGAGTTCGTTAGAGGAAAAGATTTGAAATCTAGAAATCCCAGTGATTCATTAGACGATCTCTAAAGTATTAAGGTGGCCTTTTTCCGCAATATTTCAATTTATCTGGGTTTCTAAATAATAAATTTTCTGAACACGATGTCTGCGGGATATATCTTTGCGAGTTTTAATGGACAGAAGAAAAAAATCATATTTCATTATATCATACATTATTGCAAGGCAAAATTAATCATGCAAGACTTCTTATTCTCCACTTTTAAATGTGTTCAGCCATTAAGTTAAGCGAGGCGGTTATATATCAGCGCTCCTTTGTCATGCGTTGGTGATCATATATATTTATGGATGTCTCCTTCCTGCTTTACCTTACTGTGCGAGAAAATAAAATGTTTCCTAATTCCTTCCCTGCTATAAAACCAATTACTATCTATTTGAGGGAGTCAGGTATCAAATGGCTGTTGTTATGCGTCTTCAAATATTTTATTCTACCTATTTTTTACGCCTCCGTGAATATTTCTATGCGGGATACTTTATTTTCGTTCGAATATACTTAAGTAGCCTAAGTTTTTTTATGAATGGAGGCATATGGGTACCGAGGTACTAATATACCTCAGCTAACGATATACCCTGCCAATTTTACGAATTTTTCGGCCAAGGAAGTTTATTTATGTTCCCCACCAGACTCGGAGAGCAAATATTTTGGTAGATGGCATGAATGCAAAGGTGCGGACGTATTTGAAAATTTAACAAACTATTTAGGATGTTGTCAATTCCTACTCGATCTGAATAGAGAATTATAAGATAGTTGTATTTAAATTTTGGACTTAATGGGAAATCCTTTTTCAGTTAATGAAAATTCCGGCTGACAAAGATGATTGAGGAATGAAAAATCTTTGATGCTGCATTACTGTCAGGTAATATTTGATCTAAGGATTAAAATAATAAAAATTGATTATCCTAGCAACATACATTACAGATTTCTTCTGTAGAGAGGAATGTGTTATAACTCTGAGGGTAGAATCATCCCTGAACTGGAAATTAGGAAAGATTCGAAAAGGGGCAGGATTACTGGCGATTAAGGTTAACTATGGGAGCAAAACTTACTTCCATAACGAAAATATTTCAAATATTGAGGATGGAGCTGGCTGGATCGAGGATGGTTCCTAATACCAACCATTTGAATATAAATTGGAGATGGTTTAAAATTCCATTAAATTATCGCAGATATTTTTCAGAAGTGAATCTGATTTCCTTTGAAGGCATACGGAGGACGAAACTAGAACTTTGAAAATGAATAATTCAGAAGGTATGTCATAATCTTTCGCTGGCGACAATCCCTGCCACAATCCTGAATATCAAGAAATGTGAAAGCAGTGAATATCCGTAACGATTCATCACTTTTCCCGGCTTCCGCCGCTAAAAGCGGAAACTTTTACGAGGAGCGAGTGTCCTTAATGATCCCTTAAGTAAACATTTGTCGAACACGCGTGCTTTCCCGTTGGAGGCGGACGGTAATGATTGTATGCACGGCTGCACTGACAAGACGAAGTGGCGTGCTTAATTTTCGCGGACGTGCTTCCCGCGCAATAATTTTGTTTTCAAAATCCCCTCATCGCCATTCTGTCATCGTCCCAATTAGCAGGGAACGGACGCTTAAGAATGTACGTTAGTCATTATTAAATCAATTAAAGCGGCTACTTCACGGTTTTAAATCTTCCCATTCCCCCGAGACGATGGAGAAAAAGATGGGAGTGCGGAAAACAAAAGAAGATTGGCCTGCGTTTTTTTCTGTCGGTGGAAGACACCCAACACCCTGCCAAGTTCCACATTTTCGCGACACACACACGGTCTCAGCGAGGGGTCCGTCGCCATTACCGCCCAATTAAAAAAGAACTCAAAAAACGAGTGAAAAAATAACCGAAACGTTAAGTGGAGAGTATAATTGATTGTAGAAGCATGGGAACGATTTTTTACCGTCCTCTATTCAGTTTTATCGCAAGAAGGGATGGACGATGTTGGTTTTCATTCCTATGTACCACCGTTTCATTGAACATTGATATTTGCCCAACCCCGCAGAAAGTATATTTAGTATAAGGTGGATATTAAATATTTAATAATATTTATTGGCTCTATTTAACGTCTATGAAGAGCCATTTTCTTGAATTATATCGTTTGTATCGGCGTATAATATGCAGCCTAATTTCAATAAAAGAAGCGTAAAATAAATTTGAAAGACTTGAATGCTCTGATATTTTATTTTAAAAATTAATACACGCAATACGCATATGCGTATACACATGTTTTAGTCAAATAATATAATACCGTATGGAAGATTTACAGTATAGTTTCCGAATATAATTTTAAAATATGATAAATGTGGTTATTTAATTAAAATAAATTAAAAGATTATGCTCGCATAAAATAGGACGGCAGAATTTAAGATGCTAATTTCAAGTTAAAAATGCCTGTTAATAGCTGATGACCATGTGATATTTTAACTATCATTTGCTTTAGTGTATTTGTTAAGCATATAGTAGAAAGTAAAACAAAATAAATTTAGGAGATGGAAAATGGTTTATGGATGACTGAAATATTAAGGTGATTTTATGAATAATTAATATGTCACTTCTTATCTAAAACTCTACTTTAAATGAATCCAAATGTATAGAGCAGTAATATAAATGTGAAATATTAAAGCTTCTTTACTGTGGAGTTGGCATCAAATTAATTTTCAAAGGAAAATGCATCAATTATTATTGCCTTTACGAGATAATCATGTGGAAGTATGTCATTAATTAGTAATTAATTAATATAAATAAAGTAATTAATTTAATATTAGTATGGTCTTCATACATCAGGTCGACTTCATAACTTCATAACTGTAAGGAAATACTGTAGGATCTGCCTCTGCTGTATTTTATGATTATACGTATATGTTCTGTTGCATATAAAAGCATGTGAATTTATTTATACTCGTGCGCATTCGTAAAAGCACACCTCTTAAGAGACGTGAACTTTCGCTGCGAGTTAGTCATTAATGCACCCACTCTCCAACAAGAATTCCCTTTCTCCCACCCGCGTCGCTCGTAATTTTAATTTTTTCTCTCATTTTGAGGTAGGTTAAGTTTCCGCTTCCAGCTCCCCCCCACGGGCGAGATTCGGACTGTAAATTTCTTTCCCTTCCTCTCTTCTCTCCCGCTAATTTCTCGCCATTTTTCGGCCACGGATTTGATCTAATAGGACACGATGCTCTCCGCGTTTATCGTCCTTAGGGTTGAATATTCGGGGAGCAGTGGACGGTCACTTCGAGTCGGAGGAACGAAATAAAAGATATACTCGGTGGCGGGGTTTGAGAAAAGTTGCCGTCTGAAAGGGAGAGGAAAGAGGCAGTATCTCGGGAGAGGAGGTTAGTCTCACACGGGCCTCCTGTGAGGACCAAAACATTTGCATCCCTCTCCATTGATTAACGGCCTACTATCTGTGACACCCGTGGTGTGATTTACACGACAGACAGGACTCGGAGGGGAGGCGGATAGGCAAGGAGGAAAAAGTGAGGGATTGGATAGGAAGGCGAGGATGTTAAGAGATGGGAACAGGTGGAATAAGAAGGACGAAGAAACAGCGTTCCACTCGGGATAGGGTTGGATTCGCGGCTCACTCTTTCATTTTTTCTTCCTCTGCGAAGTTGTCGGAGGTGGGTTTTTTGAGGCGAAAGAGACAAGGATGGAGGAATAGGTGGAGGCGAAAGAGGCGTAGGTTGCGGTGGTGAGCGCGTGTCGTCGAATCCAGGAATCCTTGGAGGAGGAGTAAGTTCGGTGGAGGTCAGGAAGAGGGAGAAAGAGTGAAGCAACGGCAGAAGAGTGGGAGGAAAGCAAACGGGTGGAGGGTAGCAATGGGTGGGGTCCCGGAGGAGTCAGATATGGGTGGTGTGGGGTGCAGCGAGGGGAGTGAGCGTAGGGGTTATACGGGTGTTAAGGGTCGAGGGAGGGAGCCGAAGGGATGCGATGGAAACAACGGAGTGAGGTGGTCCACGGTGCTGGGGGTGGGTAGGAAGCTGCGGCGGCGGGGGAGGTGTTATTCCAGTCTTCGTGACATACACGTCTCAGACGTGACTCGGGGTGGAATGCGTAGGATTCGAACTACATCAAAAACTAGGACGGGATAGATTTCCAACCCGACGCATCAAGGATCTTTTTATGATAAAAAAAATGAGAGGAAGCCATTTGTGGATGTTAGCGTGTGATCTCTTTTCGTCCCTCCTTCGCTAGACAGGATCGTGATCTCGGAAGGGTGTGTAGAAGGAGGAAACTGGGTACGAAATCGCGTTTCCTACAGCGAAAGTATTTGGTGGCGATGCTTTTATACTCGGCTCGGAAATAGGACGACGTTGAAGGGGATTTAGATATGCATACGTATTCGGGGAGAAGGGGAATTCAAGCTCTATCTCACAGCTCGGAGTTCATTTTACGATCGAGGCGAAATCCGTTTCAACCGCTGCACAATTTGTATCATTTTCCCTTTCTCGGTGCTATTCGTGCCTAATTGCGTCATCGTGAGCGCCCTAGAAAGATTCTTTGTATCCAAGAGACTGGATATGTGGTATTTTGGCTAGATTTATCGTGGATAAATCTCCGGAGAATACGCATGGTTTTCTATTTCATTGGTACACTTCTACAAAGAAGCATTCTGAGTTATTTCGAGTTATTTTACGTATGGTGAAGTTGTTTGCATAGTATGCAATGTGATGCGCTCTGAATTCTTGCCTCTTTAGTTGGAGCAGTATAAGGAGTAGCATGTAAGATGCAATTCTTATCTGTAATTTATCGCGTAGAGCTACGGTAATAGAAAGAGCGGATTAAATGTTTATTTTGTGGGCGATCCTAAGCAAACTATAGAGAATTATCGAGAATTGTATCCGTATTTCCAAAATCCTTTGTTACGGCCTCAACTTTGGGGAGCTCTCCTTCGTGATAGGCGAATACAAACAACTTTTACACGCAACCATAGAACTTTAATCTTCTACGACCTGGTCGCAACGCTTAACTTCATGCAACCAAGTATGTCATTGCATAATTGTAAAATTAATTGCAGTAAAATCACATATTCATACTTTGCAAATATAACCTTATCTTTTTATGCCTCTCCGTTTTACGTAATTTTTCCGTTTATCACAACTATGATTTGTGTAACTAATAAATCTAAATCTTTGTTTAAATAGTATAATTTATGGGAATATTGGCAGATAAAAACAGAATAGTAGAAATATTCGTGGAATTTCATCTTTTGTGAGAAGGAACATCATTTATTCTTTATGTAATGAAATCAACTTTTGCTTGCAAGCAAAAAGTATTTTATTGCATAATGGTGAGATTACTTTTGGTAAAAAAACATGTAAATACTTTGTTTCTAATATGCTTTAACTTAAAATTAAATTTATATAAACATCTTCTTGTAATTAGATTATTATTTTCTTCCTATAAAACTGTAATTCTCTGACATAATTTGCATATCATTGGTGTTTTAATGAAAAAGTCATTTTCATCACGATAAAGACATTTTTCCCTTTCCGTCTTATTTTGATTCGGTTTTCAACGTATTGAGGTGCGGACATCCCACAGCTGTCAATCATTCAAAGAAACCCATTTTATACAGGAATGGAAACTATCCCTAAATTCTTTCCGGTAAGAATACCAAAAGTCAGGCTCCAGACATTTAGAGGAGAACATGTGGCATCGGTGGGCACCTCCTCTGAAAAAAATTGCTTTATCAAACAAAACGACCATTAAAATGAATGATATCGAAAGGAAAAGGTTGAGGAAAATGGCTTAGACAAAAGGGTGTGGCTCACGAAAAAGTTTAAAGGCATATTGAGACACGAGTGCAAAGCGTGGGAAGAAAAGTGGTAAAGAGAGAAAGAAAGGCAGAATAGGAGGATATCGAAATGAAAGAGAATGATGGAGGTGGAGAGATAAAAAATGGTGGAGGGAGGGATGTTTGGTGCGCGCATGCGTGGTCTGGACAGATAGGGAGGAGAGAGAGGATGGGAGAGAGGGGGAGCTGGAGCCCCTGCAGGCCATTATAACGAGGATCCATAACTGAGTGATTTGTGAGTGTGGATGCACTTGATTCATAACGGCTATAATCCCAGCCGCACGACGCCGCTCTATGCGGAGGTTGGGAGGGAAATACTTGGCGAAAGAAGGGGTAGTGGGGTAGGGAGAGAGAATTTAGCAGAAGAGAAAGAAAAGGAGGGGAAGGATATAGGAATGAGTGTGCGGGTTGCGTCGAGATGGCTACAGGGCGGACGCAACGGGAATGTGGCAGAGTGGTGCGATTTTGCTAATTTCAATCGAAGTTAACCCGTTAAATGCACTTTTTCATGAATCATCGACACGCTATAGTCTCATCCCTGTTTGTTTTATCAAAAAAATATTTCTTGGATCATTTAAAAATAATTAAGCTTCTACGTTGGTGGTTTTCAACGATCGTTGAAATCTCCATAGAGATTTTTTGAAACTTTAAATTGCCCATCTATATCAATCACGGATGCTCCTGAAATCCGGACAGTAAAATTAAATTAAATTAATTAATTTAGTCTCTACGTTGGATAGGTATGGCTGAAGGATTCTAACGATCATAAAAATCTCAGAGGTAAATAAAATTCAGTAATTTATAATCGTCAATTTATAACAAGTTGCAGATTACCATCAGGTCCAGAATAAAAACTGCTATTTGTTTAATCGAAAACATTATTAAATTAGTATAGTACTCGTATCTTAACTTATAAGGTGGTGCCTATATGAAATAGTTGATAAATTTTGCTTTTATTAAATTTTCCCATTGTTAACATTATCCTTATTCTTCGGAAATTTCTGTCAGTTGTATTATAATATTGCAAACTAAATTTTGAAACAGCAGAACTACGTATTAGTGTAGAAGACTGATTTAGGTATTAAAAGGGCTCCCGCACATGTGAGAGGGTAGAGTTCTCGCCTTAGGTGTTAGTGGTCCCGGGTTTAACTCTCGGTGGGGGTCCAAGATATTCATCATAATTGGGTTGATGTCAGATGAGCCATCCAGTAGTATAGAATGTTACATGTTAAATAATTATTGGAAATATCCAATAATGAAAAAAGGCTAAGGAGGAATTTCTGAAATGAAAGATCCATGTTAAATCGCTAAGTTTCTTAAATGAATTCAGTGATGACTGGTATGAAAAGCCAAATAAATTCGAGCAACCTATTAGTACATTCCATAGTACATGCAGTTTTGGAGCATAAGTTTGATATCTTTTTTAATATTTATGAAGAGGAAATGATGAACAGAGCTTGGGAAGAAATAAATAGGGGAGTGGAAGTTGGAGGGGAATAAAGAAATCTGTAAGATATGCAGCGAATAAAACTATTGTGACTCCGCAAGAAGTCTATAAATCCTAGTTAATCCTCTAAACAATAAAGCAAGGGAGTTAGGAATGAACATAATCGTAATGAATAATAAAGTTATGAGATTCACTAAAGGAAAGGAAGCCAAACTAACGATCACGGCGAATTGTAAGAAACCGAAACAGGTGATACAATTTTTATGTTTGTTCTGTCTTGGGATGGAAGATGCGCAACTGAGGTTCGAAAAAGAGTAGCATTGGTCATGAAGGCTTTTATGAAATGTAAGGAACTAATGAATAGAAGTCTCGAAAAAGGAATCAGGAAAAGGTTTATATAACCCTCGGTGTGGAGTGTATCGCTGTATGGGTGTGAAACGTGAAAGAAAGGAAAAGAAATTGAAAGATTGGAGACCTTCGAGATGTGGGTGTAGCGTTGAATGGAAAAAGTAAGTTGGGTCCATAGAAAAACAAACAGATGTACTAGAGATGGTCGGAGAAGAAAGGGTTTTAGCTGAAGTAATTAAGTGTCGACAGAGGAAATGGGTGAGTCAAAGAGAAGAGGGATACCTGAAGAATGCAAAGGAGAAGACAGAGGGGAATACAAAGGCAAAATATGTCAGATGCTATAAAGAGCGGGGGAAGATACCAAGGAACAAAAGAAAGGGTATTGAATACGGAATATCAGAGTACCTGAACCTGCCAAAAGATAGAACATGTGTGTAGGTTTGTTAAAGTGAACCTAATATATTGTTCCTTGTTATACAAGATTGAAGAACCATCTGATTCATCTAATATTATAGCCGTATAGGGAATCGGCCGCTATTAATTCATCAACGATGTTATACAAATATATACACTTTACATTAGTCAGAATTTAACGCTTATAACTTAGAAGTGGTAACTATGAAGAAAAATGCAATTTATCGTTCGATCGAGTCATATTCTATGAAAAGCCTTGAGATTATCTCCTTTGGTCTTCCCTTCAACTATTTGGGATAGTTGTTTCTCACCATACAGACCCCATCGATGACGAAATTTTCAGATGAGATATAGAAAGTATAATAAGGGGTTTCACATGAGAAATAACTGAAAAGTAAATTTTACTTAATCAACAAATTATCGCGATTTTTTTGTTTCTCGGTATCTCGGTATTCTTTGGTTTCTCGGTAAGTGTATCTCGGTCAAAACATTAATATGTATTATATTTTTATTATATACTCCTATAATGCTATCCCAAGAGATGGATGATAATGAATGTATTATATGGATATAATATATAATAATAGGTATCTTTTTGAAAGGCAGAAAAGAATACCAGCAGCTCTTTTACGAATATGTACTGTTAATTAAAATAAAGAACAGCAACATCTGAGAATCATATTATTGAAATTAGTGATGTTCAATTAACAAGATATTTAAGTTTATTTTTATAAATTACTATTCATAGAGAAAATAGGGGGAATTTTCAAACGATCTTCCAAGTAAATTTGAAACAATAGCCTTCGAATACGGCGATTTGGGTGGTATACTTGTCAACCCAATGATAAAAACGCTTCATTGAATGCACGCTGATAATTAGTATTATTTATCTATTTTTCTAATAGATGCATCGCTTTAGAATTTCGAGCGAGATGAATTATATTTCGTTCAAATATTTACTTGTAACGTATCCTTGGGATGGAGCATTTCATTAGTTTGTTATTACTTCTAAATTTCAGTCACGTGAGCGAGATTGATTCAGAATTCTGACGTAGTAATGGTATTATATTAATCAGAATTCTGATGTAGTACATAATGGTATCATATCACGATCAAAACAGATTTTAAGGAAATATAATTTAGAATTTTTGTAGGCTTTTAATGCTCAAATGATCTGTACGAGTTTTCCATTAATGCCAATAATCTTGATGCGTTGAGTTTAACCCCTAAACCTGACTATTTCGTAAAATCCAAGTTAATTCTCTTCGTCGTTTCCTTAAAAGAAACACAGAAAGTAATGGCTATCTTTTGCGCCTTCTGAATTATTCAACAGCAATATCCCTCGTTGAATTACGAATGTAATTCTCACATTTAATGATGATTTTTCATGAATTTATGACGTAACTGGTGATATTCACACTTAATGGCGGAAGTTACCCATAACTTAAGTGAGATTAATAAGATCTTTCTGTATCACATCTATTGTAAAGATCACTTTTTGAACACAAAAATACAAAATCAGCTTACGGTATTTTTCCTCTGATAAACAGCTACTCCTAATTTACTATAAGCTGACATTAATACGTAAGTTTGCAGGGATGAAATTGAAAGGAAACGTTATTCCTTTAAAGGGATACTATTACCATAAAATTATCTTGGAATTAGATTGGCATTCTTCGCATTTTGTTCCACAATTTCATGTCCACTAAAGTTTAACTTGCCTCTCCCGACTCATCTCAATCAGAATATCTTATACTTCTTCAGATATCTCAGACTAATCTAATATATGAACATTGTAGAGAATCATTGGTTGGATTCGGTAATTTTCAATCCTGAAAAATATATACATATGCTAATGCTAACGAGTCAATTTTTATATAAAATAAAATTTTAGAATCATGACCAATATACTTTTTACGTATTCAGTTGATTCCGCCAAGAAATGTGGCAATTGTCGTTATAATAAACCGAACACGCCAGATATTTATAAATTACTTTTTTGAATGCCGAGAAAAATTCCTTATTCTTACCATTTCCATGGAAAATAAATTATGTACGTATGCCTTTTACATAGAGAATATGAAGATAAAGTACTTATCAGTGCAACATTTCTTCTGACCAAAGATATTCCTAGCGAGTCTCACAAATTAGATTCAATTTTCGTCACTAATGTAAACAAGAATACTGCTAGTCCCGACAAGCCGTAAATTCCTTGTTATTTTTTTAAGCGTCGGAATTCGAAACGAATACAAATAACAGCCGCGCTGGTTATTAAAATTTGTAACGCGATATCTTTTCTCCCGATTCGTTTTAAGAACTTCGTGCATAAAGGAGGCCATTAAAAAAGATCCCGGAGAAAGATGTCCCCCACATAGCAGGATTTCCAATCATTATGCTGAAAATACCGCAAATCGTAAACGACCGTTGAGCGTAGCATACAGGAATCAGGGGAGTTGAGTCGGAGGAAAGGGGATAAGTGAAGGAAAGGAGTGGATAAGAGAGAGAGTGAGGGGTGAAGAATGCACAAATTGAGAGAGTGGTTCGGTCGCCGTGACATTAACAAGGATGGAGGTCTCGCTTTTAACGACATGAGTCTCTTTCGAGCTGGTTATGGAGCGTCGTTTAAATTTGTCTTGAGAAGGCGAGGAAGGTAACGACTGAAAGGGAGCAGAAGTGAGAGAAATGGAATAGGAAGTGGGAGAAATCGAGGATGAAGTGAAGAAAAGGAAGAAGAAGGAAAGGCGTCTGAAAGAAGGGAAGTAATTGGTGGGGAATGATAGCTAAAAGGATGTTGATGAAAATTGCATCTCAGTAGATGTTTGGAGCAATTTCAATGAAATAATCGCATTCTATTGCTTGAGATCGCGTTTCATTATGCACGAAATCGGTCCAGGGCGTCTGAATGGATCCGAAACGGCGGTTCAATTCTTTTAAGTGAGAGGGGCTTACAGATTCTTCTTACAGCATTTTCATGATTACATTGTTTTATGCATACATGTTACATCTTAGAATTACACCTCGCGATCCACACGCAAATTTCAAGCAGCGTTAGAGCGGCTATAAACCAGTAATACCCTAAAAGAAATCATTCCGTGACAACTTTTATTTTTATTGGAAATGAATATGACAGATTTTTTATTTCCTTCGGAATACGGTTATACCTGTGGTGACGAAGATAATTCTTTAAGCTTAGTTAGCCTATGCCTCTGTTAACGCAATTTTCATTTTCAATAGGTTTTCTAATGTTTTCATTATTTTTTCTAACATCTTTTGTGATTACCTGACGTTTCTTTTCAGCATGAGAATGAATTAACGTGTGTTTTATTCGAAAATAGGTGTTGGACGAAGTAATACAAGGGGACAGGTTTGGACCGCAGTTCCTTCGTTAAACGCCCTTGAGTTTCAAATAGCCTATATCGCTCGAGATACTTCTACTATAAATGTACTCTTATTAATATACGGTATGTGCAGAGGCAAATATGGACCAAGACCGCGGAACAAGAATCAATTTGAAGTCCTACCATAAATTAATCACCATAAAAGAACAACAATTGAAAATATTTGGGCCCATTTATAGCGTAGTCCCTCACAAAGCTTCTAAAGTGTCTAAGAACCTTCAACAATCCTTAATTTGCTCGTAGAAGAGCAATTAAAATTTAAAAGAGATTATTATATTTAGGTTATTATACAATTACATATATGTATTTTCCATTTTATTGAAAATCTTAAAAATGGTATATTATTCAGGAAACTTAAAAATGAAATAAATAAAGAAGATATCATGCACTTAAAATGGTTGATTACCCATCGTAAATCCTCATTAAATACTGTGCAACTTATGTGTTCGCAAACGACAATTCGAATTTTCACTTATCAATCGATATAATATTCGAATTCTATCCATTCATCTATACTAATATAATTCCAATTTGTAGAGCTATTGGGGAAAATATTTCCCGCTTCTTTCCCTTTTCTTGTGTTTATGATTCCAAGCTCTCGGAGTAATTCAAGCAAAGAGGCCAAGATTTTCTTCGTGTATTACTAAATGAAGCATTACGTTATCAGATATGAATTCTTCAAAACTGAGCCTCCCACGGCTGCTCTCGCACGGGGGCATATGAGTTGCGGTAGGGAGTTCTCAGCAAGGAACTCGCAAATATCGCAACCTGTTTTAAATTAGCGATGGTCGTCTTCCGCGAGAACTCATTCTGTGTCATTTCAGTCACCTCCGGCGGCGTTTAAATTACGGATTTCCCTGTCGGACAGTAACTCGCGCGATTATTTTTACCAAACTGGAAGCGTCTTATCGATGCACGGATGTAAACTTGTGAAGGTGAGGCCTGACATGACACCTCCAGCCGACACGCATCACCTGGAGAGTGAACAATTTCAGCGACGAATGAAATATTGTACGCCAAGATTATGAAAAAAAACCGCCGTAGTTTAATGCGTTTAATTTTTGTGATATTTTAAATTGGGCATTGCAATTAAGTTTTCAGTATTCCCGAGCTCGCCTCGATTTTCGAGAATGTAGGTTTTTATGATATCACAAACATTGTTTTATATCGTTAGGGTTGCATATGAAAGAGGGTAAAATCGCTTCGTCATATTAATTTAGACTGCAGTCCAAGATATATTTATTTCAGAAACTCTATACACTAAGTAATTCGTATTTAGTACACGGTAGTATCTATATTTCTATCTCATCTATATATAGGAATAATATATTTTATTTTTAATTGTCTGATTTTATCCTAGAAAAAAATGTGAGTATTCCAACCTCACAAGTACAATAATAGTCCAAAAATCTGTTGCATTGACCGACCTCTTTACTTTTATAATGCTTCCGTAATATATTTGAATTTATGTAAACACAGCAAGTGAATTTACTATCATAACACCATGTATAAATAGTGCAACCTCAATAGTAATTTATTAATTTAACGGGAATTTCAAAGGAACTTCATAGATTGAAATATCGGTTAATATAAGTATTAATAGACCTAGCGACTCCAAATGAATATTCGATTTAATAATTAAGACAGTAAAAGTCATTGTCAGCCCCTCCTGCTTCATTTTTCTGTCGAGAAGAGATTAAATAGTGCACTTTTAGACGAAAAGATACATAATTATGTAGTTGTAGATACATATTATGTATTCGGTTACTTCATACACAGTTCCATCTCATTGGACTTTGGAATGTCTATGCCGAATTTTTGTTTCCCTGAATAGAGCATGCTATTTTCAGAATAGCATTTAGTAATTTAAATTGGGAAAACGGTGAATGAAGCGGACGCTAAGCATATAATTTAAAGTTCGTTTTCCGAATAACCTTGATTTGCCGAGAAAATACTTGGACACGATAACAAACGAAGTACTACAAGTGTTTAACAGGGAGCGGAACGGAATCGGTGACGGCAAAAAATGAATATGCGAAAGGTAGAGCGAAGTAAAGAAAGAATGATGCTCTGAAGTGCGGATTAAAGCGAAAACTAAAGGTAGAATAAATCGAGGATAAAATAAGCGCAAGTAGGGGATGGCACCTTCAGACGAGAAGGAAAGGAAGCGAAAAGTCATAAAGTGTTCGGTAAAAATGTCTCCGCAAATGAGTCCAAGTCGGAAGTGAGGCTATAAAGGTGAGAACAAAGATATTTCTCGACTGTTTGAATGAGCAAACAGGGTGGACGCAGCAGAAAATTGTGCGTTGAAGAGCGGAGTTATATTTTTACGATGTCGGAGGGCGATGCGATCGCGGTGGAGTTAACCGCGGGAGACGAAGATCGCGGGCGCCCTCTGCAACATCAACAATCTCGGTCCAAATGATGGCCAGTGCTCTTATTAATTTGCGACCAGTTCCAAGGCCTATTTCGTAATTTATTTTACTTCGGCACACTCACTTAAGATCGCATCACGTGGTGCCCGCATTTCGATGAGGCTAATAATAATAAGGCGATGGAGGTGGTTCGATGAAATGGAACTTATTCCTGCTTCCCTTCTCCTCGAATCGGGTGTAAATATATCTTGTTTTATACTCTAATATGTTACAAAAAAATATAACTGTGGTGGAAATTGCGCTGGTCACGGCTGTAAAATGCGTGTAAAATGAGAACAAACGGAATGAAGTTTCCATGCTGGCGAAGATTAATAGTTAAAGTTGGAGGTGGATTAATTTCCAAGAATTGGGGATTTTTTCTAATAAAACACAGTTACGATGAAAATCTGATGTTTCGGTGGTATCTTCATAAAATAATTGAAACTTGCATTTAATTGCACGATTATAAAACTTCCACCGTATAAATTACAGAATTTTCTGTAATGATATTCGCTCATATCCAGTAGAAATATATTTGGAAACAAATGTCTTCGTATTTGTTTATTTGATTCAAGGGAAATCATAAAGCATTTAAGCCATCATTTAATTAATAACATATCAATTGTACACTTATTCAAATGCGAATAATGATTTCTTGAACGATACAGTATTTTTTAAATATTTTCTGCTCATGAACTTAAAAGATTTTAAAATCAATCATTTCACTTCCCCTTGGAAAAAAAATTTCAATGTCACGATGGTTTTTATAATCTATTCTCAACAATTAGAACCTCCATTTCAAATTTTACTTGCAAGAAAAGCAAAAATCTTGGAAAATAACGGAACGATTTCCTCAAGAACTATATAAAGCTCCTGAATGCCATTAGAATAAAAATTTATATGCTAATATTTGATCATAGCTATTGTTTTATGTATGTATTGCTTTAATTCACGGAGTATTAAAATGGTGTTCATTTGTTTTTAATATTTATAGAAAGGTATAAGGGAAAGATTTTAACTATATCCACAAGAACACTCTTTCCATGATACCCTGATAGCGAAAATGTTTCCCAATTTCCCCTAATATGTGAAGTTTGAGGGCAATATTTGGACTCCTTTAAAAATTTAAGCCTTGGTTTCAATACACGCTCATTAGAAACAGTGACATTGTAAATCAAATGAGTTTGTTTATTGTAACTAAATATATCATACTATTTAATAGAATTGGAATGTTATTTACCTGAATGTAGAGAATACGTGAGAACATCGGTCCGAAAAGCGCTACTATTCAAGATAACACAGAAGTATTAAAAAAAAAATTATTTGAATTACTATGAGCTTATGGCGTTACGGTATTGAAGTTTCCTGGGTATAGAAAAGAGTAGACTAAATAAAAACTATTTTTGACCTTGAGGCACCGAAGAGTCACTTAATTATAATAGAACTGTTAATAATTTTAGCGTCACAGTTCCTCAAGAATTTCGAATGTAACACGCTAATATTTTTAATTTGGAAGGTTTTGGACGTGGGAATTAAAATTTTAATAGTTTCTTCTAGAAGAATCTTTCATAATGCGTCATTCTAATCATACGAGCGCTTCCTAGAAATGCACGAAGCCAGAGTTTGAGATTGTCTGAAAGAGTAATGATTATAATTTGAATGTTATTACTAGTGTTTAATTTTGGATGTTTTTTCGTTTTTCGAAGTTTCTTTGAAGTATAGTGCTTTTATTCATCAACGTCGTCTGTTTATGCGAGCGGAAACTTTTGGGCTCTCATTTATTCTGGAGGCACTTTTTAAAGAATGTTGGTTATGTGGCCGAAATACTTAATTTTTATCATACAACATTAACATATAGCATTATCGATATATGTTGCCTTTCTATCCATACTATTTTGTAATTAGAGAATTCAGTGTTTAAAATGTACTGAATTTTCATTTGTTTTCAAGGGTTTTATCAACCACAGGTATTTTATCGGCACAAGGTGACAAATTATAATATAAATTAAACCGGTTATGATGTTTAAATACGTTCATTTCATAAGAAAAATTTTTATTTCTCTCTTCAATAAGTTGAAGTTCTAATTTTAGCCACTTTATAAAATTTATGACAACAATCATGAAAAATAAATGGTGATAATAGTATTTTTTTCATATTATATCTAATGCATAATTTTCCTTATTAGCATTTGATTTTTTCCAATTGTAGTTAATAATATGAGAGTATGAATGTTTCTAGGCGTACTTTAAGTTCTCTGAGATGAATAATCGATCAGAATTCAGTAAAAAACCTCAGAATTGTCTACTGATCAATGGCGTTCAAAATTCATACAAATCCTATTTAAGAGCGAAAAATGTCTCCCTAGGTTTCGCCTTTTTCAAAAATAAGCAAACTTTTTGTCAAAAGCAGCTTGAGCAGAATTTGGAACACTTCATTATTTTAATAAATACCCTGGAAAATTGAATGGTACAGATTACTTGTATAGTTCATAACGGTGATTCTTCTTCAAGCATTTAAATTCTTACTAAAGAATAGATAGGTAATAAACAAAATCGGAATAAACAAGAAAAGGTCATATTCTGTTAGTAGTCCTGTTTTTCCCTTCCACTATTTGCTTTTATTGAAAATTTCGCTATATTTTATTTCTTCAATAAAATTTGCTTTATATAGTTATGGTTTTCCTACATCTCCCTCTCATTCTTTCTAATATTTTAACCATATCATTATTCAGCTTGTTGTATATTTATATAAACATTTTCGTTTTCTTCTTGACTGATTGAACACTATCGTTCTGATAATTCTGATTGATTGAACATTGTTATTTTCTTTTACGCACTGACACAAGGTACCCGTCAACCCCTCGTTACTGTAAATCTCTCACTGAACGATTTAATCCATTCCATCCCGAACCTGGGGCCAATCATTACTTTTAACTTTGCTGCTTCTCGAACAAATTTGAGACGTCCGCATCCATATACCTCCATCGTAAAAGACACTAGCTACATATAAATAACACAGAATGTTAGGACCGTTTGTTTTATTAGAGGCGCCAACGGAAATAAAGGGATGGAATCATAGAAGTAGACTCAGAGGGCTAAGTGCCTCTTTCCTCGGGGGATAGAAGAATGCAGAGTGGGTGCCAGTGCTTTTGGTTGCAACCCGAGGGCTTTAATTGCGTCACGGATCCCACGCTATGTTTATGAGGTATTGTTGTCGGTCGGAGGGTTTCGGGCGAGGGTTGGGAATCTCTCTGAAGAGTTTCTGACGGGGGTCGAGGAAGAATTTTTATAGAGAAAGGATAGGATCATCCTCCAAGGGATGGGGGAATCGAGGGCGTGGTGTAAAGTAACATGTGGGTTATCACTCCTGAGCGTCCTTTTCGTCTTCCTCCGGTCATAACCCCGCCACGCCGACTCCTCCCTCTTCCATGGAATCGGATTACGGCGAGCCTCTCCCTCCATTTTGTGTCGGGGCATTAAAAACGCGGAGTTAAGAAAAGGCCCTCTCCGTTTTGGTAGTCGTTACGCGGCGGGGGACACCTTTTCCAGCGGATGCTCTGTAGATATGGGTGCGTATTTGAAAAGGTGAGAAATCAAGGAAAGTGCGTCGCCGTCATGTCGGTTTTAATTTTTTTACCGGGGATGAAAACGGGGCTTTTCTAAACGGGGTGAATTATCGCCCAAGAAAGAAAAGGAAAGAGACATCTCAACCCCGAGATCTTCCTCATTGTGGAGTTTCTCTTTTGTTGGTCGTAGCGGAGGGATTGTCGTCGTCGTGCTTTGAGAAATAAGCAAAGGGTATCGATTAAGTTACTGGATCGATCCGCGGTCTTATCTATGGTGCTGGTCGCTTCAGGTGCGGTACTGGTGTTAGGTATTTTTTTCGAGCGGGGTGGTCTTTTCTATTTCGTCCGTCTTCTCTAAATTATCTGCCACCTGCATGTAACAGAATATCCTAGACGACGATGCACTCAGGTAGGGGTCCTTTAGCATAAACTTCGTCTTCTCTACGGTAAGAACATAATAACTAGATTCCATAGTCTGCGCTCTTAGACTAGGATATAAGAGGCAGCTCCAAGGAAAAATATTTGCCTAGGAACTTAGGACATGGGTATAATCTTTTTTATCGGAATTGGACCTAGAATCGTTTTCATCGGAATTACTTTTGTAACATTTGGTTTCATAAAAGACCATCCGGTAGCACTTGAATGGCAGATTTCCTGCATTAAAAAGTAAATCGTAAATCATAAGAAATAAACCGAATGTAATGGACAAGAAAAGTAAATTATTTTCCACTTTAGTCCGTACTGGACGTAATAAACGAGATTGGGAAACAATTTTATTTAAATAGTTGCACTTATTTCTGTATGCGACGAAAAGCTACATCGAATACCCGAGAAAGTAAAGCGTAGCCCTAAGGCCATAGGTTCCTTACCTCCGACTATATCTTGGGATCTAGGGACTGGGATACAGTGCAACACCGAGAATTTCACTTCATCAAAGACAAAACAATCCGGGAAAACTGGTAAAAGTTCATAATACTTTCTCTTTATTAATTTAGACATTTATATGTGCCATTTCCTTCGCGTATCAAAATCCAACCATTACTTACTTCGTTATATTTGTGTTTAAAGTCTCTGAATTCCCGTTCCAAACTTGTAGAGGTTAGTTAAATACAGAAAAATATCCAGAAAATCTGGCCCTGTAGTCTGTAAATCCTTGGTAAAAAATTGAAAGTATCTATGAATCTAATCAAGATTCGGCAGCGTTAAATTCCCTTCCTTTCATCTGAAACGGTCTTATACCTTCTCGAATGCCCCGTGCGTGAGGTGTGGTTTGTGATGACTCTGTTTGTAATTCGGGATTTAGGCGGTTGAGCTATGAATCGCTACTAAATTTTTAAAGAGAACCCCAGCACTAATACTATTAAAATATTTCACGATTCATGGAAGTTTCTTCCTTGAGATGCACTAAAGTAAGTTGTCGAACGCCCAAGGCGTAAGGATTGGGTTCAGGTCCCAGCTTATGCAAGTCAGCCTAAATTAATAGTATATAGATCTTTGGGCCTCCTTTTCACATTCATGGTAATATTATTATTATTATTAGGTGCATATAGACCCTGTTTGGATCACGCAAAGCATTCTGACTTATTTTTTACTGTTTTTTCTGACCTTCCAAACTTCTCTCATTCTTTCCCCGTGGATTCTTTTCCTTTCTTCCGTCCACTTTGTCCCTGGTTTCTTTGAGATTTCATTCTCTTATTTTCGGGTTTGTGATGTAACGTATTTTTTAATTTTTAGCTAACTTTTTCGAAGTTTTTTCCATGTGTATTTTTAATTTTATTCTTTCCATTCTGTTTGATTTTTCTATAATTTTATAGTATAATTATATTTGGGTTGTATGTTGCTTTCTTATTTTTTCTACTATGCGTTGGCGGTTTCATGTTCACCACCTTCTCGGAGGATGTTTTCCTGCAGCATTGGTGTTTTCTTTGACAACCTTAAGTTGCAAAGATTTTTCCCTTACTGTTCTCTTTCTTTATGTATTTAATTAATCTTTGTGTATACAATAACTGCGATATAGGAGGATAGGTGGAAGAGCTTAGGGGCACATGGGCCTAACCTCACTTATAAAGGGTCTATACATCCATCCCTTTCGGTGAGGCCCCCAAGAATGCTTCCAGTAAGCCCAAGCGTGAATCCGCCCCAAGGAACACAGATTTAAGCAGTGACTCAATAGAACGACATCATATTTCAGAATAAGAATAGTCTGGCATGACTGAAATCACGCATTCACTTCCTGAAGGACCTCTTTTGGCTCTTATTTATTACATCATTGTTTGAATTCGATCACTTCACGGCATCAGCATATTCAACTACGATATTTGTGGTTATGAGTAATCACGTGAAACCATCAAGTCCGCATTGTAATGGATTTCAATATTAACGTCCATTTAGTCCTACAACGGATCTCATTATTCATCGAAGGAAATAATTTCGGCGCTCATATTAATTTGATTGAGGCTAACGACTCTCAGGGACTCTCCTCTCTCGTGATAATATCGGTCAGAACGAGAGATGTAAATTAGATGAGCTCTTATGGTATCTACGGAAAATCCTCCCATTAAAAACAGGGATGGCCGACACTCCCACTTTAAGATAATAACTGCCATCAGCAAAGGGATTCTCACTCTGAATGAATCATGATCTTTCATGCGCAATCGTGTTCTTTCTTATTCGCCATTGTCTCACACCCGTTACCCAACGCGAGATCTGCAATCGCCCTTGTTTCCTTGACCCTTCCCTTCTATTGTGATGGTTAAATTGCCTCACGATTTTGTTATTAGAAATATTTTTCGTGGGAAAAATTATAGCTACAAAAGGGATATCCTAATTTAAAACTGGTAATTCAAAAATGTTTGTTCGGCATGTAGCAGTCTTGAATATGTCCTCTAAGCAGGAATTCAAAATATATTCCGTATTTTCTCGTCTGATAAATTTTATGTTTTTAATAGGAAAGAAATGAAGCAGTATGATAATAATGGGGTGGATTTAAAAATCTATAAATCCGATATTCCCAAATCTGATAATATCTCAGTTCTTTCAAGAATTTGTAAGAGTTCCAACTTTTCCGCCGCCTTTATAGTCTATTTGTATCTTCATATCCTTCCAAATTCGCAATTTTTTAATTTATCTTCACGAATATTACTGGGAATTTCTATACCTCTTTCGATGGATGGAGTGATTTATAACCAATAAGACAGTTTAAATACACGTTGATGATTAAGCGCCTTAATTGATAGTGGTGATTATTATTGATTTAAAACCTTTATGAAATATCACTTCGAAAAATTATCAATTTATGAATTAAAGGCTAAAATCGAATTTATCTGGTGTTATTTGGATAATATGAACCATTATCTTATATCTTAACATCTTGAGATAGGTATGCGATGAAAAATACGTGAGAGCTACCATGTTTCGGTCGGAATTGAGGGTTATGGAATAAAAATGTCTTCAATAGTTGACTTTCGAAACGAAGAGAGTATTTTTACTGCGTATTCTTGTTCCGTGTAATCAAAGATTTTAAAACCCTCAAATAGCAAATTAAAGGCGTTAATTCGAGGGATAATTTGCCTCAATGAGCACCTCCCTTAAATTTCGAATTTAATAGTAATTATAGTATGTTATAGGACCCAGAAAATAGAAAAATCATCGGAAGAGATTATTAAGTTAAACCCTACCACCTCTGAGAAAATTTTATACCCATCCAATCCATTCAGCGATTCAAGGCTCCCAATTATGGTCCCAGTAAAGCCACGAATTCGTCTTTTTCCCATTCAATTTTGATCCCACATACCTCTCTCGCCTTTTCTTTCTTTTACTGGGTCTCGCCGTTTAAACTTTGACCTTCCGATTCCCTCATCACTTTGCGACAGCTCCACCCATCTTCCTACCATTTTCCACCCTCCTCTCCCGATTTCTCCCACACTCTCTATCTCCTCAATTCCTTCAAACCCAAACTCCTCTTTTATACCTCCGGGCTGGTTCCCATGATCGTGGCTTACCGGTTCGTTCGTGGGCTATTATAGGTGGGAGAGGTCAAAAGAATCGGTAAAGGGTGGGGTGTGAGGGTTAAATGAGAGGGAGAGAATGAAAAGAAGGTTCTTTAGCGTCGGATGGGGGTGGATTACTGTGGGAGAAGGATACGAGGAAACCAAATTTTTTTATCTCCCCTCCCTGCTCTATCCAGGATGATGGGGTGGGGTGCAGTAGTGTTCCCTTAGAGTTTACTTGTAAAGCGATCCTGTTCGAGGTCGAGCTGAGGGTGTTTATGGATTTTTATTGTAAGTGAAATGACGGAGAGGAAAAAAGAAGATCGGGAAGTTTTATAATGTTTTTATGAATGTGGAGAAGAACGATGGCGAAGGTGGAAGTGCGAGCATAAATATTTTATGAAATGTGGCGCGCCTTTGTCGAGCTCGATTTCAGGGGAATTTACATAATTTTTTCCGTCAGCTAAAACAAGTAAGAGGTGCAAGATCAATCATCATATTTCATGCGGGACCTAAGAGAAGTGGCTGAGGGATAAGGCCTTTAAATTGATAATTAAAACCCCGCGTTGGTTGCGGGCGGCGCAAATGCCCATAAAGTATGGGATTACACAAAAAGAATGGAATGGCGGTGATAAACTCGGGTCCAGTTCGCTGGGAATTATTGCCACGGAAGGTGCAAATACTCGGTGAAGTGCGAAAGGAGGACTTCGACGGCGACTAGCATAATTGCGTCTCTACGAGGGGAATGCCATTAAACACTTTTAAGCTATCATTAAAGAATCGATAATTGTATGCCAAAAGGATACTTTTACTTGTAAATTAACGACGTGAGATTTTCTTGTTTTCTGACCTTCTTCCGCAAGTTTCTAAAATAGTTGAAAAGCTTACTTAGAATAGTGATAATATTTTGGTCAACTAGATACTATTTACACGTACTTAAACGCATTGATAGAGATGGTGTTTAGGCTGGCCTACGTCGCATCCAAGATCTGGAAGGTTTATTAAAATTCCTTATTATGAAGTAATTAACAATATTTGCTAATTTGAATCTGTAATTATCTCTCTTTCTCTCCAAATGTTTAGTGTGTCTAAAGATGCTTACTTAAAAAACGTACACAACCTATTTTAGAAGACAAATATAATTTTGGCTATTAAGTTTGGATTCAAAAGATATATACTGACTTATAAATCTATATCTTTAATCTCAATTCAAACTCGGTGTGTATCAGAGGATTACCGAATTCTATTTTTCTACGACTCCGTCGTTAATTCTGATGAGCTCATACATGCCATCCGATCACAATTATTTCGGAAAGAGAGACTGGATTATAAAGAAAGACGTCGATGAAATTTTGATGGAATGTCGATGAAATTTTCAGGAGAGAAATATTTATCAACTCGAAAATCGAAGAACGTCTCATCAACGTAAAATCAAACGTAAACATGCTTCTCTAATGTAGCTATTACGAATCATCAAAGATTCCAAAATCCTCCTACTGAAGAGGTAGCATATACCTTTTCTAATAGCCAGGTAATTTTTTAAAATAATTGTTTCATTTCGGGAAAATTGCATCAATTTTAATAATTTTAATTAATTTATTCTAATACATGCATAACATTATCAGGAGTAATTAATTTAATTGTTCGAGGAATATTAAAAATCAGACATTCCTGCAAAATATAATTCACAGAATTAATTTGTTTATTCGTCAAGTTTTCTAACAAATGGTTACGTTATAAACCACTTTTTTGTAAACAAATTACTATACTAATCACCATTAATAGTTTAAAGAAGTACGTGCGTATTGACAATGTATACACTCCTATAGGAGAAACTGATCCTACCCTGTAACGGATTTCACTCGACCGAATAAACTGCTGCTACTTGGACGCTATCCGCTAAACCGGAATAACAAACTAATATTGATATAAACATACTCGTTCCGAGGGACTACGACTTCACGGCATGCTGCCACATGGGTGCGAACTTTATCCACGATTAAGCCTCTCAAAATATCCACGTAATTCTCAAAAACGTGCACCGAACATTATTTTCGCGCGAACTTGTTAAAAAGTGGAAATCGTTCGAAATATTTTCCACGCGTTCGGTCCTAAAAGAAATCTGTTTAACGGGTGGCAGCGAAACCTGTACGTGCGAGATGGAGCGGAGAGGGTGAGGGAGAAGAGAGGGAAGCCATTTTGTCGGACTCGGGCAGAAAGGGGAAACACGAACCCATCAATCGTAGTTCAAAGCGAAAAGGATGGGCAAGAAAAAAACGTTTACTTAATACCGCGCCTTTCTAACTGACGAAAATTATTGTCTCAAGGAAAAAAAGGCCGATGGAAAAAGCGGGATGAAACCCTTCGGAATATTTGCGGTGGAAGGGCGAACGCTTGTGGTGGAAAAAGAGGAGAATAAATACAGGACGTTTCATAATTTAGTAAGTTAACTCATAGGTGGAACCGCAGCCGTCCCTTTGAGGGAATGATATAAATATGTCAGATTCGCAATGGTTTGAAATTCAGTCAAATTAGTGGGCGTTGAAAGTAAACTCTTTTTCACGTCGTACACTGCTTCTAAGGAATATGAGTCGGCGCGGCTTGATTCCACGGTTGCTAAAAATATTAGTCTGGATGGGCTTAAAAAGAACATAATTAAATATACAAGCAAAACATCTTGAGAAATTTTGAATAATAATACACGTGCAGCAGAGGCATAAGTAATCGCATTGACAAAAAGAAAACTGTATTCACACGGTAGTGGTAACAGCATTAGTCACTTATGAAGAAGAACAGTGTTTACTTTAGCGTTAGGGTGAATAATTTAAGTGGTTTATGAAGCCTGGGAAGATCCGAAATATGGTTCCATGAGGAATCGGGACAAAGTGATTTCCTTCTATACCAGGAAGACCGATACTTGAATTTGGAATGTATATTTATTTCTTTAATGTATTAATTTGCATTTTCTTATATAAGAATCCGAGTCTTTCTCGCAAATTTTATTTTAAATTTATTTACATTCTACCCAATAAATTGATTCTATTCTATTCGACGAAAATCCGGAGACATTGAAAGTTTAAATACCTTTTTACGTCAGTTCGTAGCATACTAACCTTTGGCGCGTGCCAAGAATCACGTAACACACTATTTAACTAGCAAACCATACGAAAATCAAACTGTAATTTTGTTCTACGAGCTACAGTATCGTTCGAGGCAGTTCAAATAAAATTCCGTCGGGAAACATACGTCTTCACTCGCTGCTGAATTTCAAATCTTCATAACTAAGGATCTGAACCATGTTGATATAAGGTTCACCGCTCGAAGTGGCCGATACCATCCATCGTGTGAGTTACGGCGCCGAATCCTTGTAACTGTCCATATAGTGTGATGGTTCTTGGCATGGATAGCAATAGAGAGGGGGCGTGTTTGGGGAAAGGGAAAAGATCGAACATTTTTCGGACCGTCCCTTAAAACTGTGAGAGGGCAAAGAACTCCTTTAAGTGGACCCACCTCCTCAATTGACTTCACTCCTCCCCTTGGCCCCCTGCCCCCCTCTTCCCCACCCCAGACCGCAACAACCACCACCCCATTTCCCATTCCCACCCACTCGCGTTATGAACGACCCAAAATTACTATCATCACGACGCGGCCCAACCTTCCACGTACCACAATCGCCTTCCCCCAACCCCATACCTTTCGTGGGAGAGGAAGCTTGGTCGCTTTACGTTTAACAGAACCAAAAGAAGAGGAGGCGGAGAGATGCTGCGACGCTTTCTATGTAAGAGAGCTTTTGGACCTTGGTCGGCCCTCGGGGGTCTTATGGAAACTACCTCTCCCATCGCCGGACTGATCGTGCACGCGCAGCCGCGGTCCCGCTTGCTCTGTCGACGGAGGAATACAATTTACCGAGAGGCGATTGCGGCGTGTCAGCCTTGAAGGATGATCGAGCCGTGCAGGCAGTATCTTCGCGGAATGAGGGACGACAACGCTTATAATTGTATGAAAAGTTAAAAGGGGTTTTGGAGTTCATGTGGGAAAGGGAGTGGATTCTGTATTCAGGAATGTGCCCGGTCCAAAAAAAATAAAATTTCCTGCTCCGAAGCCTTTAAGTTTGTTTATGTGCTAGATTTGAAAATCATAAGCTTCGATGAACATGGTGGGTGGTTGCGGGAGGAAGATTGAACGATGTTTTTGAACGATAATGACCGCATTCTGCCGCGAAGGAAATGCCATATTTTCCCATCACCACTGGTTTAAATGATTGAATTCCGCCCGCCGAATTTTTATGCGGTAAGTTTTAAAAGGGTTTACCAGGGTATTTTTAGACCGGTTTCGCATCACTTAGAGGCGTGTGAAAACGAGTAAGAGATGGTCTGTTTCCTCTTTTAGATCGAGATTGTAAATTAAAAATATATAGAAAGGTAAATTTTCCATTTTATCATCAATTTAATGTGTTATAATGCGGGAGATTAAATTTAAGTAAATCTTGATTCTATGCCAAGAAATATTTCTCTATAATTTTCTGCTCTGCAACGATTAAAATATCAGGGGTTATACTCTCCAAAATGTTTTGAGCAATAATTAAAAAATTAAGATTCGTCATATCGCCTTCCGCAGAAATTGTTGTCTTATGGAATATTTAAATAATTTTTATCTGATTAATAAAGGATAAATCCTGGAAAATGTTTCCGCATATAAAATGCAAACGATAGAAGAAAAAACAATTTGAGGAGACTTTATTATTGAAGTTATAATTTCAATATTTAAAACAATATCTTCTTGGTATTTCTATATTTAAACTGTGCGATGTGCGCACTAGTATGTATCATAGCAGAAGTTGGATGAGGTATTGTTATACTAGGTGAAATTCTCTCCTTTAGGTTTATATTTTGTAAATTTCCTAAATGGAGTTGGTCAGTTAGATGAAAGAATTTTATAAAGTAATCTGTTAAAAAAGCATCCTTTACTAAAAGGAATTTCTTGTATAATGTACAAAAATTTTAAGATAATATGTAGAATTGCATAAATATATTTTTAAACCTAATAAATTTATACTTATCTTCGAAAATTCAGAAATTTGATATAAATAGCTTAGACCTAAATCATTAATCAACTACTGAAACTATTATGTTAGCTTTACTAAATTAGTTTCGGAAAGATACATTTGTTAGCGCTAGTGAGACGTTCATTGTCTCGTTTTCCGAACGTAATCAAGTGATTCGGTCGAATAAAACCGATATCGAAAGAAGGATTCCGAATCAAAGACAGCAAAGCCTCCAACCCTTTTCTCCACGCTCTATCACAAAAAACAGCCTTTTTTTCTAACGAAGGTAAAACGGAAAACGCCCTCTATTTTGGTGCCAATTCCGTCACCACCTCAAATGGCGAGTAAAGTACTGGTTTCGGAGCCGGAGTTGGCGGCGAGGCGGTTTCATAGGAGTGTAGGCGTTGCGGACGAGGATGATCAGAGGCGTCGGAAGAAACCATTGTCTTTGGGCGTGTGGAAGGGGAAAATTTGACCTCCTCCATCTCCGCGTCCTCACCCTTATCCCGCAACTCCCAGGAATGAAAAACTCTCGCATCTCATCCACACGATCTTTTCATGGGTTAGCCCTAGTGGGCAGACCGCATTACTGATTACGAGGTCGATGTAGGTGACAAAGAAGCTCGGTCCATGACGACGTCGCGCTTTCATGCGCACGTACGCTGGCAATGGTGGGGAACGGGGTATGGGAAGCATGGAGAGTAAGAACCTTTTGAGGGGTTGGAAACTGTCATTTTCAAATGGATCTAAACACTGTGATCAGGGCGAGTGTGGCCACAGGGAGAGGGCTTAGGGGAGGAGAGAAGAGCATCGCTCTCCACACCCTCTTCCTGTACCTTCCTCTTCTTCACAATCCTCTCTCTCCTCTTTTTTCTTTCTTTTTGCGTTTGAATGGCAGCTTCGCCTTGCCCTTTTACCTAACTGGACAATCTTGGAATCAAAACATCTCAAATGACTACCTTTTCTTTAGGGTGGTGCTTCTAGTAAAAAAAGACGAGATTTTCCACGATACGGGAGGAGGATATTATTTCCTCTTCCCCTGCGATTGTGGGGATAGAGGTCCATGAGAAAGCGCGCTCGTGGAATTTGAGATGATGCGTCGTCTCGAAAAGTTTAAGAGGGACATGAATCGTAACTTTATTGCCATAAAGATCACGAAACTAGTATTTTTCCCCGGCACCATCTCTTCCCGTCAAGAGAGCGAATCCTTCGGGAGATCACCCTAATCTGCGCTAACATCCGTAAACACGCTGCCTTTTAATCTTTGATTTGAATGTCGGCTCGAATAGACGGCGAGTGATCGGATACGTAGGTGAAATACTCGGCGGTCATCTTCTCTCTAGTCCCCTCTCATCGAGTTATTCCAAAAGCGGCTTTCATCATCGGTGGTTGATGTGGAGGGATCGTGGCTCGATATCTTTTTTACGACTCTTGATGGGCACGTTTTAATTTTGGTGAAAGACTGGGGCTTCTCCGAGCACTGTCCATTATGAGAATGCTGCAGAAATGGTTAATGATACGGTCCACGGTGGATTTATTTGTCGGTGCTATACCCTTAGTATTTCAGTCCATCATTTCCGTTATGATGAAGGACATGAGAAATTTCAGCTAGGCTCGAGAATTTTCAAACGCTTGATTTTGGGAATTATTCTGTAGTACCAAGGTAAATTGTTCATATTATTTCAAATAATAAAGTGTATCCCTTAAATTTCGTAATAGATACCTTTCGCCAGGCTATCGTTGCACTCCCCTGACAGACGTCTTGATATTTTCTTTATCCACTAATAACGTTACACATTTTTTAGTTATGTCAAGGTAAGATAAGTTTTGCAAGTACATTACTTATTTCATCTGTTGAAGTTTAAAGCAATTAATAAAGACATAAATTGTTGGATTGATTTATAAGTATTTAAGCAAAAAATCATTTATTAAAATGAATAAGAAGTAGGTGAATATACTTAAAATTGTTGAAAATTTTTACATTTTATCGAAATATAAGATTGGTCTAAAAATTAGCATTATGTGGAACATATGCTAAAGAGTGACTTTTGTCTCACTCATAGCGTTCCTTCTCTATCACACATTTAGAAGGGGAAAAATTATAAAATAATGTATCAACTGGTATATGATTGAAGAAGGAGCGTGAAATGAAGTTATTGAAACTTATTTTCATACTCGCGAGTATGAATTTCTAGTAGAAAATTTTCCGAAAACTCTTTCGTCAGTTTTTGCTTGCTGGATCTTCGATCTAACGGTAGCAAGTTTTAAGAAAATGGAATGTTTCATTTTATACATAGACAGTTCTCTCTCTCAGAAAGAAATGTTAATAACTTTCTAAAATCTGCACCACAGATTACGATGCGCAACCATTTCGCTTAAAAGTTCTTTTCTTTTGAACATTTGAATGTGCATGCAAATATTTTTCCGAATTATTTTGCCGAATGCTAAAGATATTAAATTTATATTATGACTAATGCTTTTTTTCTTGGGTGTTAAACTCATGTTAGATATTAGGATGCTATAACGATAATTTTAAAGAATTTATAATCATATTTCTGGATAATTCGCAAATTTGCGTTCAGTATTTCCACTAAATCTGCAATAAATAAAGAGAGACAGACATTTATCCAAATACTGGGAAAGCAAATTGCCGCGTATTTCACCGATGATTATACGCTTCCCTCGATTCCTCATGTTATGGGTACTCGATCGCTCACGTAAAGAATCCGTGACTGTGGAGTGTCTTTGAGCTCGCCTCTTTCAGCCAATGTTTATCACCAAATCGGAGGATTCAGGTATTTATTAAAATGCATCACGTTCGTGTTCATTCGATCATCGGGACCGCAATCTTCAGCCTCACCGCTCTCAAATCGCCTCTTTTTCTGCCCATCTCCCTTATTTCCTTTTCCTCGAACATTTACTCTCGGACAAGCCCCTGCTCTCTTGGCGAAGGCAATTGCTGTGGTTTTGAAAGCTACTTCACTTTATAGATGGTCTTTGGGCCGCAACATGTTATTACGCTAACTTTATCGACGGTGAGAATATCAATCACGTTCGGTCGCAATTTGAGGTCTACAAGATGGGACGAGTGCATAGGTATAGTGGCGAACATTAATCCTACAACCGTCATGCTGCAGTAAGCTCTTCGCGACCGATGGCAGACGGAATGCATGTTTTTAATGCTGAAGAAATCCAGCTCGCGAGAAATTCTTTTAATAAATAAGTCTTGAGTAAATTCATGGAGCTATTTTGCGTCGGAATCCAAGAGAAAATTGTGATACAAGTAGAATGTGCTGGATATGGATGGACGTCAAATATGGAGGGTGGAGTTCCGGGGTAACTATGGAATTAGCGAAAAAAGGAAGCGTTGAAATTAAATCTGAATTTATGTTGATTGTGGGGCTCCTTGTGTGTCTCCTACATATTGAAAAGTGCATTATATATTTAATCTCGTAAACAGTATTTTTTTTCTTGTGAAATGGCCGTCAGAAACTGAATTGCGTTTACCGCTCAGGTGCTGTGAAAATTATCGCTTAAAATTATTTCCAGGGACCGTCCTTAAATGATCTCATACTTAAGAGGGGTATGCGACATACAGTTCCACAGGAAATTCTGCTCCATGGACACTTTGTTACAAAAGGGGTTGCGGTTTCAGAAATCTCAGAAATGCCGTGACATGGTTAAAGGATGACCACTATTGAATTTCTGCTGGGAATGAAAGCTGCAAAGATATAAAAAATATTATATTCAGTGTGAGTGAACTTAACATTAAACGCAAAACGCCCCTAATGCTTTGGAAGTAGATCTTGATCAATTGCTCAATTATAGAGAGCGATAAGGATATGAATGGGGAATTATCAGAATGCGTGAGGTTCAATACAAATTTGAAACTTTGCTGTACACAGCATACTCTTTTCCGTTATCACTCTACCAAAATGAGCTTTTGTAGTATTTCACCCTCTAATCTAAAAAATTTAACACTAATTGTGTCGTTTCGCAAAACTATTACTATCACGAGATTGATATCCTTCGTTGCGGAACTCTCCGTTGGTATTCGGTGGTAAGACGTCACGCATTCTCGTTCTGTTCTGTCTTAGGAAATGATGATTCGTTACATTTGAAACGTGTTGAATTGCCCATCATAGTAATCAATGATAGGAAGAACTTGGGTGTTCTTACCACAAACTCCGAAAATAATCTATTAATTTAAATGCTCGTATTTCCCTCAATTCTCCCCTCATCTTTTCCCATCCCGTCTCCTCTTCGGCGGACACCCAATTACTCCTTCCATTCCGCCTTTTAAGCTCCGCCCAACTTCCCACCTCTTACGTACGATATCTCCGATCCATTTCTTTCTCCTTTCCAAGCTCCTCCTCTTTGTTATGCTTTTCCTTTCCACTTCAACCAATCTTCCATTCGTATGTACAATCCATATTTTTGTTTCCACCTTCTTGACGGTGCACCCTTTCATCGATGAAATTAGCGCGTAGATCTTTGGAAATTACAGTTGAATTGAAAGTAAAAATATCTAATAGCGTTAAAGTTCAACGGTGGCATCCGCATGACAAAGATCGGTTACTGTTTCAGGACATCAGAAATAACGCATTCCTGCGCTAAAAGAGCGAGGCAAGTCGATTATATTAAATAATATTAAATTTTCAAGTAATGTACCTGTCTTTATATTAAACTATTAAATAACATTTAAAGATATTAAATATAAATTATAATCCATTTTCATCAAAATATAAGTGTATTTCAAAAGACCTCCTGAAGCTCCAGGAATATTCATACTGTCGTGCTGTCAAACTATAGCAATTTTTTACTGGCAAGTAATCGCATCTTTCTTTTAAGCTTATATATCAGAAAATTTTTGAAGAAAATAAATTTAAGCGGGGCATCAATATGATACGGCAGAAAATGCAGCATTCAATTCCATTTACTCAATATTAAATATCAGTTCATTAGCTAAGTAATTTCATGTCAATAGTTATTGGCTTCAAATTACGCAGTTGATTTGATATTCATTGAATTGAAAAATTAAAGAGAACAAATAATTGAGTAAATTAAAAAGTTTCTATGTAGTACTAAAGGGTTGGACCAATAGCTCTATTGTATTTTATACAGACAATCCCTCTAATTACTGCCTTCGATATATGGACAGGTATGAATAACGACTTACGGAGAGAGCCCGATAATGTTGTATATAGTATTATAATATCCTTCTGTTTTCCTTAATCTCAGAGGGGACTTTTAAATATCCTCGTCAATCCCTTATACCTGCACAAGTGAAGTATTTCAAACCTAACATGAGTGATGTGTGTAACTTTGGATCATACGAATATACTCACGAATGATTCCCTCATGAGGGAATATTAATTAAACCTTCCATCCATTATATAAGGACACTATATTACTTTTAAACATATTAATCTGTATTACTTTTAATCATATTCCACTAACTTGAAAAATCACTGACCTTTCCATAAGAAATTTTAAGATTAGATCACACATTATTATTTCATATTGAATGACACCACTTTGAATTTACTCCAAGAAGAATAGATAAAATGAAAGAAATGGAGAATTTATAGTTTTTGCAATAAATAAGTTTAGCTTACTGCTGGATATCACCACTTCTGTTCCCCTATTATACAAACAAAAATCACTCGCACTTACAAATATTCTTGATTAATGCCATTTATTTCTTTTACACACTTATAGAAGACAGTTACATGGTCCATGATCAATAGATCGCAAAAGTTGGAAGCAAATAGTATCGCTCAGTAACGCGCGTTGTATTCTAGCACCACAAACAGTTCTCTATGAATTTGCTACCAATGGATACCAAGACCTTTCGTACACACCATAACATCGATCACCTCACCCAGCAACCACCTCATTGTAATCACGGGAAAGAAGCACGAGAGACGCACTTATCAAAGGCAAAGGCGTGCTTGCGAGGCGGGGGAGAATAAAAACGTAAAAATCGATCTCTGGAAAACTTTCTAAGGAATGACCAAGTGGGACATGGACGTCTCCCCACAAAGAGGACACCCCCAATCGCCCACAAGACCTTTCCCTTCCTCCATTGATTCGAATGACAAATGAACAGCCATGTCTCAAACATAATAGAATCCCCAATAGTGTCCCTTTTATTAACAAACCACAATCCCATAGCATGACTCCGAGTGGCTCGTTCATCACCGCCCACTCCCAGTACATCTTCCATGCATAACCATCAAACACGCAGTACCCTTCCTTCCTTCTTTCTCTCCCCTCTCTATCGCTTCTTCTCCCTCCTCTCCTTTTTACATCCCCTTCCCACGTGAAACCCACCAATCCTCGTCACTCATTCCACTCCACCCTTAACAAGCCAATTATCTTAATACATTCAAAGCAGTTCTGATAACCCGTAATTACAGTGGGAGAAAGCGGATGGAGGTGGAGGTTGCTTGGGAAGAAATGGGAGTGCGGAGGGGTTGGAAAAAAGTTGGACGGAGGATAGAGGAAGCGCGATAAAACTCCTATGGAGGAGAGTCCGAGGATGGGCTGGTGCGGTTTATAAATCCCCCCGAAACGGAATATCGAGAAGAGGGAGAAAGTAACAATGGCATGCACGCTACAGAATCGCTTGCAATGGTGAGGGTCACAGAAATTTTAAATCCTAATTTTATTCAGAACGAGTGAGTGTTACTAATTGTCATTACTTTGATGGCGTTTCTAATTTAATTTTGCTTTCAGGCAACGATTATGATTTGATAGATATTTTTGGAAAGAATTTTGATTCTGAAAGACATTTTTCAATTCAGTTATTGGTCATTTGGTGAAACTAAAAAGAGTGGATTTAACATTTATTTGGATAATTATGAGGAACGGCTTTAAATTCTTCGTTCATACCTTTTTTGGAATGCAATCTCCCCAGTAAAAGGCATCTGATGTAGCGGTAGTTGTTTACAATCATAAACACTATATCATGTCATTTTTAGTAGCTCTTGGAAAGTGCCATATGTGTTACATTTTAAATATTCCCTCTGATATTCCCAACTTTGCATATAGTTTGCCTATTTCAACTGTAACAGAAAGTTTTCATTGTCAGTTCTGGTTTCAACAAACCAAAGTTTTGTCCTTCACAGCTTCAGAGCACACAATGACCAAATATGAACACCTTTTTTTTCAAATTAATGTGACTCTCCTGGTTATAAGTTGCATAGGTCCCTGAAATTTCCTTCCTAAATAATTCCTCGTTCTTGTTTGAATTATAACAATCTAACTATTCTGTTTACTTTACAGTATCTCTCAAATTGAAACAAACGATCGAATATAAAAACTTCATATTCTGTGGAGGGTAGAATTAAACTCTCGTCCCATCGCAACCCGAAGTAAAGGATACAAATTCATTCGGATCACGTTTGTTTTCGTCAATTGGACGAAAATAAGAAACTCCCTTAAAGAAGCTCCATCATTCTCGTAATCAATATTCAGCTCTAAAATCCGGGCGCTCCTCTTCTAATCAATTAGCATACGATCTCAAACATTTCCATCATAACTCAATCACCCAGGAAACAAACGACCGCTTTCCCTTTTATTAATAATCTCCCTCCGAGGACGCAAATCGGTACCCAATCCGCCATCAATTTCCCACTGATATGTTAATCCCACCTTTTACTCATTTAACACGTAATAATCGATTCATTAGTGGGCGCCTTTTCGCTTCCACTTCTCCGCCAGGAAGAAAACCTAATTAAGAGTTCAGTTGTGGAAGAGGGAAGCCCCATATGAGATGCGTGCCGCGAAATACCTTGATGAGTTCGAGAGATAGGGAGTGGAGCGTTGATCATTCAATTAATGAACACTTTCTCAAAGGGTGTGATTATTTCGGCGGGGCGGCCTTAACGTTCTCGTAGATCACGAAACCAATCAATGTACGCCCCTTTTTCGCCCTATCCTTTTTTTCTTTCCCCATCATCTTCTCTCCGTCCGGACCACCCACTCCCCTCCTCCCCACCCACCTTCCTATTCCCAGTCGCGGGAACGCTCCCCCACTTTTTTGTTTTTCCCCTTTCATTTCAACCGCCCTCATCTTACTATCCCTAAATCTTTGCTCCTTTAATCATTCTGACGCTTTTTTCCGACGGGAGGAAGTCCTTTCCGGATGTTTTTTTACGACGCTTTCGGGACGGTCAGCCGGCTACCAGTCTTTACTGACAACAACGCTGAGTGCGCGTGTATGCTTTTATTTTTTTCCAATTCCGCCGCCCACGGAGAGCGCTATCGACAGGGTATCCCAACGGATGCGGCCGTAATCGACTGGGGAAGAAAGTTTTTCCGATTTTGAGGTCGCTGTGTTTTAAGCGAATCGGATGATTATGGATTCTACAATTCTAATCGGCTAACCTCTTTCGAAATTAGTGGTTGTTTGCTGTGGGTGTATTTTTGCTGGATTTATCCAAACAAATCTTTTCTCCCATTATACCTTACATACATATAAACATACATTTGTCAAAACTTCAGATGACAATAATAGATAATCCCATAAATCTGAACCAGAACACATTTTCCATATCGCAGTTGTCATTTACGAGTATATGTGCTTTCAAATTTGTATTTTCATGCGAAAATACAGCAAACGTTTTCGTTCATTATGTGTCACACAAATCTGATATTCAAACTGCATATTCTTCAAAGTGGAATTATTTAAAATCTAATTAATCTTAATGTAATTCTTGTCACCTGTTGTTACTGCTTTGCGTAATGTCGCATCTCCTTCTGGTTTATCGACGTGACTGGCATTGGAATGGTCAACTGAAAATGATGCCCTTGTAAATTATTAACTTTGCGGCAAGGTGGAGTTCACAAGGAATGCTCGATCGTTCCCAAGATCGCTTTATCGAACGACCGATAGCTATTAGTATAGGCAGCTGGGATGAAGAGCTTTGGTGAAACCAGCAAAAGGCGAGAAACTTCTAGCAGACAACCAAACAACCCATATTCTTCTACCCCTTGTATAGAACGTGGTTTTAAACTCCAGTTTTTTTCCCCAGGCTCATGGATAGCCTAGTGGGTGTTGAGTTAACTTGTTATAAAAGCGGTCCCTAGTTCGATTGTCGGTGGGGGTCCATAAGTATGAAATGACCCCATCTATCAAAGAACTTTAAAAACTACTAATACTCTAATTTTAAGGTCATTTGGTATCAACTCTTGCATTATATACAGGCAGTTATGTAGCAGAGCGTATTATTAAAGAATAACAGCCAACTGTTTTCAAAACCATCCAATGGTTCTTCTACCTGTTTCTCCATGGCATAGCATATTATATTTTTACGACATAAATTTACTGAATTTTTAAATTCGGAAGCGCAGTTTCAGTCGATGAGGACTCAAATTATTTTTGGCAAAAATCGAAAATTAAAAAAAGAGCTAATTAAACCTCCATCTTCCTTATCCTGTGACCCAATAGAGTAAAAATTCATTATTCGGAGATGAGATAATTATTCTTCGAGGAATACAGCCAGCAAGTCGATTCAAACTTACCACACAGCTTCGCTCTACAGCATTTAAATGCTCACGTATTATGTTGCTTAACAGTAGAACTTGGAGAAGAACAAGAAGGAACTGGGATTGATTACAGAGAAAAAGATAAAAGTATGAAGGGCGTATAAAAGGAAGCGGTAGAATGGATATAAGGGTGTCATTCTCAGCTCCTGGGTCGGGCAGGTGTATTTATAAATATGCATATCCAGTTGGAAGGAGAGACTAACGGACCATTTAATGCATGGAATGGAAAGGGGGGTTGCACAGAATAGGCGAGATGTGGGGAGAAAGAGAGAGGCAAGCGCTGAAAGACATCTAGACATATAGTCACATGTGTGGAAAGACGCAGTGAGTGATGCCGCCGCTAAAAGCCGTGCCGAAAGGAGTTACTGCCTCGATTCGATGTTCAAAAGGCTAAGTATTCTTCTGTTCTTAAAAGACCCTCGATACGATTCCAATAAATCCACTCTAGTTTTCATTGATATAATTAAATCATTTCAATAGCAGCTATTTGAAAAATCTTCTAAGCAGTTTCTCGGATACACTATATAAATCGCAGTCTATATAATTTATTGGTGAATACAGATTTCTAGTTATTTAATTAACGATAGCAAATTAGAATACATGTGATTATGCCTTGCTTGGCTAAGGCTAGCAACCATTCTCCTAATCGCGAATCGAAATAAAATAGCTGGTGTTGATAGTGATAAAAAATCAAATACTATAAATGTAATTTCAGCCGAAGTTTTGAAAATCTATGATTTTAAATCTCCTGTGAGAATTGATTTACTCAGCCTACCGACTCTCAGATTCGAATATAAGTATACAATTATTCATAACGAGTAAGCGTTTTCTTTGACTGTCTCAGATACTATTATATTGTGAAATATTGAAGTGAAGTCCAACAGTCAGTTGACGAGAAAATCGAAATTATCAATACAATTCTTCAACGAGACATTCTTCTCTACACAGGATTAATTCAGGCGAATTAAAATTAGTATTATAGGTAAGTATTGTAGATAGACATAGTAGCGGTAAAAATTCAGCGGAAACAGAAGAGTAATAAATCAAGATACCATAAGTGTAATTTGGATGCATGAAAATCTATTATTGCGGTTAATAATCCTACGTATGCTTGTATAAGAATTAATGTGTTACAAGGAAGGAAGCACTCACTCTTAAATAACAGAAAAAGAAGTTGCAACTCATAGTAAAAGTGTGGCAAATAAAATTGCCGATCAAAATGGTCACACATATTATGATCACCTTACATGCTTCATAAAGTGAAATATTAATGCTGGGCTATGCTTGAACCAAAACGTCGAGAATTTTACAGAAATATGATACATTTAGAACAAATTTACAAGTTTGTAATTTAGCGTAGCGTTCATGCTGCCTTAGATCTTCTGTCTGTAATCAGTTACTCCTGCCTGCAAATCCATCTTCCTAATAAAGTACATATTCCATATTCTCGCTACCTGATTTTACACAATTAGGTTACATATACGAGCTAATAGGCTTCCGGATAGCCAAACGGGTAACGCGTTCGCCTTTAGTGAAAGCGGTTCAGGGTTCGATTCTCGGTGGGGGGCAAAATTACCTCAGCATTTGAAACACCTTAATAAAAACATAATACATCGACAATAAAGTTATCTGAATGGATATGTAATAGGTCAAATAGACGCCAACAAACTATTCAGTATACAATAAATTTTCAATCGAAACCAAAATAAAATATAGGCCTTTGTATAAGACGCTCGATAAGTTACACCTGCAAACTACGGATGCGTATCCGAACTTAAACTTTGTTTAGAATATTTCGGATAATTGGCGGGCCGATTTAATACCTTCGGCTGACGGTAGGTGAGGTGTGCTGTGCAGTACAGGTCTAAACTATTGCTCAGAATCTATATGCCATGAGGTCACCAGATTGAGCCCCTCGAGTAAGGTTGCCGAAAACATTTTCTGATTCCGTTTTCACTGTCACGGTTAAATCCTGCCAAATCCACCAAAATCCATCCTCCCCGTTGCGCAACCGAATGAAGGATAAACAAAGTCATCGGAAGATCACGAAATGATCGATCAACCTGTTACTGAAAGGAACGTTGGTCATGGAAGGACCTGTAGGAGTTTGACAAAACAGCTAAGGGAAAAGGAATTGCCGAGTATGAAAGGTGGAGATGGTCGTCCGAAGTGGATGGAAGGGAGGGTGGGGGGTCACGGGCTGAGGAAGGAATCGGTCTCGAAGGAAGGAAAGGAAGAAGGGATGGGCATAAGACGAGCATAAAAGCTCGCGCCGAGAAAGCAATGTAGATGTCACTGTATCCTTTGGGTGGGGATGATCTCATTTGGTAGAGCCGAACAAACATGAGAGTGGACGTAGGGAGGGAATATGGGTGCGTGCGATGGGACGAAAGGGGAGAGCGGGCCCCAAAAGGGGCGGCGGGGCGGGGAGCTTTGGATAATCGGCCGACGTCTCCAGACGTGAGATACCCCGACCAAGGACGCCTGGGTGAATATAAAAAGATGGGTGGGAAGACAGGCGGAGGATCGGAAAAGGAAAGTCCGAAAGACCCAGTATTGCCTTCCCGAACGGTGCCGAGTTAAGTAGTTGTGAGAAGTAATGAATGAGAAGACTTTATCGGTAGAGAGCGGTTATTTTCCCCTTTTCGTAGATGAGCGGTCGAATCCTTCGACGGGATCGGAATGCGTGAAAAACTACTGCTCCGAGAATAGTTGTAAACAAACACGGCAGGATTTTAAATCTTTGCGGCTTTACGGACGACGAAATGTTTCTCGGGAGGCGAGTTTGGGATTCCAGACGTTGGGATGAAAGCGGTCGGGGACCAGTTGATCCATAATGGGTATACCTCTCTTAATGTCCTTGTTGCATTCCTGAAAAAAACGCAATTTATGCCGGCAGAGGATTCTCTCCTTGATCTTGTCTTATAAACCCATGCTTAACAGCTTCTTCTTCAATACTATGTTACGCGAAGTTTCCTCGAATTAGGATGACAAAGTCGTAAAATTTGTGTTACCAATTCAATCGTAAATTACGAAATGCGGGAGCTTTAGAAATGCCGATATCCGTAACGGAAGTAGCTATTGCACCGATGATCTGGAGTATTAGTTCATTTTTTGCTACTTTTGACTATCCACTTACAGAGTAATCATTTTTATTTTCGAGATAATTTCAGAAATATTTTAGAAGCGAGTAATGAGTTCTTATCCTTTATTTATCAGGTTTTGATCTTTATAAGGATAGAATTAATTTAATTTACATGAAAAAATGTAGAAGTACAACTATGGAATACGGCTTGTAGTTATTGGCTACGGAAAGGAAACGAAAATTTTCGAAATGAAAGTGGAAGGAAAAAGCTTGACTGTAAATTCTTACTGCTATTTCTCTATGGATATAAAAATGTTCCTAAAAAATATTATGACCCACCGATGAGAATATCACATTTCTTCAGAGGGGCACAGTTCAATTCCTCTGACATTAAGGAAATCGTGAGAGCAATCACGATTGGAAAAGAAGTTGCAAGTGACGAGTGTGCTCTTGAACGGAAGACTCCCATTAGCGAATTCGCAATCGATTGGCGCTGGGTAATGATTACAGGTTAGTTAATAAATTAGTTTGTCAGCAGATGTTCGCAGAATTAATCCGAGTAGCCAACGATTAAAACGATATTAAAACCGGATGAGAAATAGCAAAATGATCGGGACTCATGCCTTCGGTGAGAGGTAAAGAATCTTTGGAAACTATGAAAAATACTAAAAGCTTAGAGGCGACGCTCGGAGGTCGTTTGTCTCGCGTCGCTTGAGCAAGTTGCGTAGCGGCAATCATTGCGTTATATTATTGAGTCCTTCTCATAATGAGAATGACGGGCACTCTATCAATCATCTTTCTTCGTTCTCTTATATTCAAGTTATTTACTTAATTTTACCTTTATTATTCTAATGGCGATTACGGATCACCCTTAAAGGCGAGGATGTTTGAATTTATCACTTATGAGTACATTACTGGACTGGCTATAATTGGCTTAAATATCTCAATTAGCGTTTACCACTTGAATGCCTTTATGATCAAATCACGTTATCATTTTTACACAGCCGGATACATTAGAAAACATAATGAAATAATCAGAAATTTAGAAGGAAACAAATCGTCGAATTCAGTATTCTTTGTCGATGACCAATTCACTTTCACAGCCAGTGTATCATTTTCATTAGAATGTTTATTATTTCGCTAGAACATTGTAATTTTACTCAACCGTTGCTGTTGCGTTATTTAATCTGAATCAACAAGGATTTTTTCCTTTGTCAGAAATTAAGAAGTAATAAAAGTTGCCTCAAACTGCAGTATTAGCCGTTCTTACTGCAGTGTGGCATTTGGATAAAACTACGCATTAAGTTGGCTCATTGACGAGAAAGCATAAAAGAAATTTCTCTCGTTAATTTTATAGAGAGAGATGAAATATTTACTAAAACAAGAAATTTGTCAATGAGACGCTTGTCTTACTGGAAAATGTATGTAGTTCTAGAATAATCCGGAAGCAAAAATAATGACGTACGATTATAATTCAAAATCAGAGTAAGTTTTGGGTTACGTATATTTTCCCTTTTTTATAATGTGATAACAGATCTTGAGAAGATAAAACAATTTCTTGCGTGTGATACAATTTCTTGCGTCTTTTTAAAGACAGAATATATTGATAAAGTTGCTGAGTGTGTATTTCCTTTTTTCAATGCTTCAAGATTTTCTATTTTCACCGCAGTTCAACTTCTGTGAAAAAAGTTTCCTTAAATCTAATATAGTACTTTCATAGGAATTCTCCGTTTAATGGTGCCATACTCTTTTATGCATCAGGATGTCTCGTCGTCTATTTAATGAGGCATTAAGTACCTCTAAATCTTTCCAACTTGTGAAATGTTCATATAAATACCGAAAGGCAACTCAATACATTCAATGAAAATGAAATGATGGAATGAATGGAAAATACTGAGCTGTGTCTCTTATTTTCTACATGGGTACAAGATGGCATTCTGTTCCCTCGAGAGAAGTAAGCGCTCGATTTCCGCGGCGGGTAAAAACACCATCCATTCCTCATCCTCATCAGCCTGTCGACCTGAATAGCGACGCGCGCGTCAAAAAAGAAGACCCCCCAAAGAAATAATGAATAATAAATTCCAATTAATGCCCGAGAGGAAGTATGAATTATTTTCCCGTCTACCTCTTTATTACGGTCGTACCCAACTGTTGTCTGAATCCGAATGAAATTAATATCACCTCACGCAACAACGGTAGTCCGAACGGTAGCGTGTCTTTTAACTCTCTGGGATTGCTAGGTCACGTGTTAATATCCAGCGGCGTGTAAAATCCATTTATCTTCACTAATAACCGACGTCACATAATACCATGCCATCTCCATGGACACACCACCACATTGTCGAGGGAACGGACGTTAAGTCCCGCAAAAACAAATACGTGTCCTTCACTCATAAGCTATTCTGAGCAAAGAACGCCCTCTTACCACCATTAATTTCGCATCCTGTCTTTCCCTTTCTCTTTTCCCCGCATCTCAACCTCTTCTTTTTACACCTAACCTTCCGCTATGAGTTCCTTCGACGAACCTACTAACTCGCACTTTTCCGCCCTCCTCCCTCCCGCCTCCTACTACTGCTACGACCGCTGCAAACCTTCCCTGCACAGGACAAAAGCAATTCATCATACTCGGGTGACATCTCCTCTCCACTCTCTTCCTTTCCAGACTCTCTTTCCCCTTCTTCGATACGCCGTCTCTTTCTCTTCCTCTCTTTTTTCTTTCTCTTTCGTTCCGTCTCCAGCCCTCTGCCTCTTTTTTCTATTCGGACTCTTCCTCTTACCTCCGATGTACCAACGTACCTTTTCCGTATTAGTTTCCCTTCAAAAGCAGCACATTTTGTCGCTTTGTTCGTTAAAGGATTTCATAGTCCCTCGAATTTAGTGATTAATTTGTTCCTAGTTTGTTGACTTTTTCCTCTCTCATTCTCTCTCGGAGAAATGTTTAGGAACAGGCTGTTAAAAGTTGTGTTAGAAATTCAAGCACATTGAGCTTTCGAGTGATTAAAAATACAGATTCGAAAGAGATTGAATAACATTGAACTATTTTACATAGGAAATGAGTATGCAAACTGAGTACACTTAACTCCAACCAATTCTTTCTTTTGCGGTAGATTAACCAATGAGGTATTCCAGAAGCTGATTTGATTAATGTATTATCGTAGTATTAATAGTTATAACATAGGAAACAAATTTTCCAAAGTGGGAGAATTTTTTTCCTCTCGATAAAGTGTTTCAAGGAATTAAATTTTAATTGTTCTACATTTTTCGGGGTTTCCACAATGTAACAGTCACCCCAGTTAAGTTCATAACATTCATATACTACTTATTGATCATTCGACCAAGATTATCTATTTTTATCTCATCATCATCTCCACCAAATATCGAGCAGATGTAAAAATAAACTCGATATTTTTCCACATTTCCCTCTCATTATGCCTTCATCTGCTTTCCATTTCTCCTCCCACTTTTCCTAATAGATAAATCAGATAACGGAAGCAACTTTTCATGTATTAGATCTTTGCTGCTTCTCTTTCAGTTTCCTCACTCCAAATGAAGCAATTATTTTGGGAGATCTCTCCATTGTGATGAAGACCATTGGGATATTCCACTCTCCGAGTGAATCAGTTGTATTGGGAGATCTCCCAGTCTCAATCCCGCAAATAAGGTCGTTCGTCCACCTTACACTTCCGCCACTCCGTTCATTTCTGCATACATCCTCATCACTCCAGTTGCTCCTTAGTATTTCCATTTCTTTCCTCATCCTCTTTCTTCCTCTATCCCTGCATCTTCCTTCCTCCTTCGTCCACCGCTGTGCGATCATAATTCCCGTATCACTCATCGAGACCATCTTCCTTCTCCAACCACAGCCCCTTTTTCCCGCTCCGCAGATCTTGCGTTACACAACAGGCGTCTCCACGGTTATAATGCTCTTCCTGCGGAGTCGCTGTTTACGTTCGCTCTCCTTAATAATATTTCTTTTTGTGCGGGATCTCGGTTTTTAGCACCTCGGCATCGGGCAGGATCAGGATCTGCGGTGTTAGCGGTGATTAAAGCAGGCATTCAAAAGGTCGGAGCGATTTGTAAGGATTACTTCCGTGCGGGATGAGGCACATTAAGATCTTATTCGCGCTCGCGAAGGCGAGGAGCAATAATTTTCATCATTAACAAGAGGATGTGTAAGAGAGGGAGGGAGTTGTGGTGAATACGGTAATTCGGTGTACGAAACGCTGTCACTTTGACTTTGCTTGGGATTGTAAAGACGTCTTTTTCGTCCTCCCTGTGAAAACATTTGAGTGCTAATGCAGAGTTTATTGTTGGTGTAACGATTTGGAGTTTTCCAGTTCATAAATTTTCGAATGCATTGGCTGAATATTATTTACCAGAAGTCTATAAACACGACAGTTCGCTGCAGTAGTATTGTTATTGTACGATAACTGGGGCAATTTTGCACATATGGGCTCCCATTGGTAATCAAACCCGGGACCGCTTTCACCAAATGCAACTTTTTATCCAGTTATCCGAGAGCCGCGACAGCGGTATTCTCAGTTGATTGTTAAATGACGTTCTCGTTATTGTTATCAGTTATTTAAAACGGGGTTTCCTTCATATATAAATCCTCCTGTTGAAACTAATCTTTCATTGATTTAGCCATTTGAAACCGAAAAAAAGGTGAGATTTTATTTAATTACCCGTTGCTGTATAGAGATAATCTTTTTTCTTAATCCGACGCTAGAACGATGATACAAGACTTATATGGCCATCATAGGACTAATATTATTCGAGCTAAAGAGAACCGTTTAATTTATCAAGTATATTAGAATCTCTCCAGTGTAATTTCTCTCGAGAACTCTCCTTATATATTAAGGTTAAGCCGCCTAAAATTAGTGCGTTTATCAATAGTGTTTTTTTATTGAATACGTTAACCATGATTATGTACCGTCTTTCAGAAATAATAGCATTGCACAATTAAACTCACTGGCAACAGAATCAGTAATCCCGCGTAGTCACTCGATAGCATCTTGTTGAAGCAATGGGATAACATAACCGCCCATAGTGGCACACTATCGACAGCAATTGTATATTGAATTCTTGCAGCACGTACGTTAATATTTCGAAGATAATAGTGATTCTATTCCATAAACGTTTCGATTCCTCCCTTCTCACCTTGGAATTTTTTCGTCTCACAGGGTTCCGCACCGAAAAACTAGTCGATTCTAAGCAAGATTAGTTTTGGCCGTTCTTTCCTTCCTTAAAAGGACTCTCATCTTCATTCCAGTTCCTCAAATTTTTAACCACCTACGCTTCTCCCATTCACTCCCTCCCTCTTCTTATAACAACCCCTTCCCCTCTCAACCCTTACATCAGACCGTCCCTCTTCCTTCCCCTCCTACTCTCCTCGGATCTCGAGCGATGAAGTCGCAGTGAACAAAGCGGAACGACCAACTACCTCTCCCCCTTTATCTCCCTCTCTCTTTCAATCTTCTTATGTTATACACCCTCCCTCCATCGGTTCCCCATTCCTGCCCATCGCCCCCCTTCCGATGGGCATTCTCTTACGCTCGGTGGCCATCTTGTCGACAAAGATTCCGTTGAGCGCGTCCGAGGATATGTAAGGTCAACCGGAACGTTGGTCCACCTCTTCCCTTCCCCTCTCTCTCCATCTTTCCTGCGAGACTTTCGAGTGCTGTCTCTCTCTCCGCATTTGTTTCGGAGATTGCGCCAATGTAGAGCGTGGCTGGTCATTCATCCCTCTACCGCCGTGGTCACTCTTGCACATCTTTTTCCCTTTCAAAGGGTTGTCTCCCGAGCGAAATAGTCAAATGCGCCAGCGATCAGGTTGATTGGATTTTAGATGTCTTTTTCTCTCTTTTTGCGCCCTCGGATGCCCTCCTCTTTTGTCGAAGGAGAAGTAACGTACTGAGAAAGAAATGTCTAAAATCCTCTCCCTAGATAAATGTTCCCCAACTTTTTCTCTCTGCGGCACACTTTAATATCAATTTCGATCCGAAACTAGTTATTTTAGGATCGATCCTAATTTATTGAGAAGTGACGTAAATAAGGCGGCGTATATAAACAAAACAATATGAGATATATTAATAAACGTATTGAAATGCAATTTTTGGTTAATACGGTGACGACTTACATCTGAAACTACCTCCAAAAATAAAGCATGTATGTTGCGTAAAATAACTTATACTGTCTTGTGAACAGTAAAATCTCTCTTTTGGCACACTGGTTTTGAAGCTGTTATTCCGTCAGGAAATGCCTGGGCTCTGATGAGGTGCCGGAAGTAGTGGGCGCGAGAATTTATCTGACGTAGGTGACAAATTCCGTAGACGCGATGACTTTGATGTTTTCCGGATTTTCGGTGACGGAGAGTAAGGATTAATCGACTGTGAAACGTATCCACTCGGAAGTCATGCTTTTTCATGTTAGAAACAAGTACAAGCTTAACGTTTCGGTATCCAAAATGGACACAATGGAAAATATTTTTTGACACTCAACACGTATACTGCGCGACAAATTATCTCTTTTCTCCTAAGACTTATGTGAATTTAAGACTGGATATAATCCGGTAATGACGTTAGATAAGGTTGCCATAAGATGAGACTAACTTCCCTGTCACATGGATTCCCTTACCGATATTAAATCGCCTCAGGTGTGTTGTTATTTCATCTTCATACGCTCTGACATAATGAGGGGAATCGCCAAGCATAATCTAAACAGTCTTATTTCAGGTCCGATAAAAAGTCTTGATATGAAATTAAACTGTAAAAGAAGATGAAAATGTATTGTAGAACAAAGTAAATACCTCCAAAGAATTGGATTGTGAAGTATTAAATGAATGTTACTGAGAATTGAAACGTTGGAGTTCAGAACATCTACTAAAAGTCTACTGATGGCGAAACGTCTAAAATTGAGGTTGAAAATTCTTAGTATATTTGAACTTTAATAAATAGTGGTTATAAATATTCAAAATTGCAGGGTGTTATGTAGTAGACAGGGTATATTGCCGACGTTAATTTCTGTAACGGATAGTTTTCCAATGCTTTAATTAAGTGCTGATCTTCATTAAAATCTTCGCATCCTTCCTTGGCGTTATTACGCATCATGTGCGTAAACATTAGGAAACTATTGTGAATCGAAATCATTCTCAAATCCGCGGTTGAGTTTAATGATTAAATTTTATTTAAATGAAAATTTTATTGTTATATAAATGGTTTTATAGGCTATATTACGATAGAGGTATTGCTATTTTGAATTGATGGAAATAAGATTTTACCTATATATAGCTTCTTATTGCCAGTAGCGCTTGCATAAAAATTGACATGGCGGACTTGAGAACAGACTGAACAGTCCAGAACCTATAACCTTCTGAACCAGACCTTTTGACGGTAGAAAAGAGACAGAGCTTTCCTGATTGTTGCTGATAATGGCTACGAAGACATGAAATAAGATTCTCGCTTAAGATTTTCATCAATTACAGCAATTACAAATTGGAAATCTAATTTATGCATCTTTGTCCAACAGAAATTGGATGAGTCCGAAAGCTTCCGTGGACAACAGGTTAAGAAACAGAGCTCTAAAAGGTCACGGAAGACATAAGCATTCCTCGCAAACCAACTCGAGCACCGTTAGACTCAAACAATTTGCATATTTTAAGGCCGTTTTATCAGACGAAGCTCAGCGCGGGGAATATTTATATTTTTTTGGAAAACAAAAACACCTGGGCCCACATCTTATCTCTGCGGAGGTTTATCATCGGCGGGTGCCGCTCCCTTTCTTTCTACATCCGAAATAATTTACGAAGCTTTGAATCGGGCCCATTTCATTTGTGAAGAGCAGCTTGGAGATGAGCTCATGGTGCAATTAGGGGCGATTATTTGTACACGGAAGGGGATACGCCCTTATTTCTTCCTCTCTATTTCCCCCTCCTCCCTCCCCTCAAGGGAATCATGGGAAATGAACTAATCGGAATGTGAGTGCTACGACGCAACCGGCCAATGAATTAGACGCCCCCAGGGAGTGTCTTCATTCTGCGTATTTACGGGCATTGGCGATTCGGAGATTTGACCAAGGTTGGAGCATGAATTGATTTCTCGTTCGCTGTTCATCAAGTTATCCTTAAAATGTATTTCGCCTGCGATGAGATTCGGTTGTTTTTTTTTTTTTAATGACCTTTCAAGCAGACTTGCGATTGAAATACGGTTACCACTGGTCTCACGGTAAGTGGACTTGTGAAATATTTATTATGAATGCCAAATTGTTCTGCAAGTTCGAAATTGTGTCTTGTATAAAGAAAATAGTCTGATTTGAGATTTTCGCAAAAAAAACTTTTATACCACACTAAATATTACTTAGAATGCACCAAGAAAGAACATTAAACAATTGAGAGTGCATAGTTCGACAGCTCAGTGAACGAGACCAAGTGACAACATTTGACAAAATGCTTGAAATAAATTATAATAATTTTTTTTCAAAACCTTATCAGAGGCTCAAAATTTTAATTTAACACAACGCTGTCGAACTATCTACGAGGAGAATTGACATCAATGTATTGAAATCAACATCACCTTAAATTAATTATCGTTTCTCAATTAATTAATTAAAATAAACATCTTGCGATCAGTAAATCGTTATTTTCGTCTCTGCTGAGGGATCTATTTAGTGGGAAGTTTTGTTACTGCATATCTCTCAACATCTATGTCTTCGTCGTAAATTTTCATTCATTTCAGCCGTGAATTAACCGGATATTTTCTAATGTAGAAAGTAAATCACTTAACTAAGACACCTCTATCGCCATGAGGTGGGGTATTTTCGTACATTCCTATCTCGTATATCTTTCTTAAACTGATTGATAGCTTCCCTATGTACTATTTATGTCAAATTAGAATTAACGCTTCCAAACTGGTAAATTATGATTTTATAAGTATAATATATGGAGAAGTTAGTGAGGAGTAGCATACTCTTTAATTCGTGTAGTTTAAGAAATTAATTAAAGATAAGAATTAAAATAAATATAAGAATATATTAATTAAAGTATTTAGCAAGCTTTCATAGGAAATGTGAGAACTATTTTCATCACACTAACTTATTGTACACTTAGAAAATTTTATAGTAAAGATATAAATACAAAGGCTAGTGCCCATCCTTATTACTCAGAAAACTGGTTCTTACTGTTCCCCTAATAGCTGATCGAAACTCCTTCAACTTTGATTCCAAATTGAAAATCAATTTTTCCCATTCAACGGTTTATAAAACATTTCATTTTAAAGTATGGCTGTATTTTATGTTTATTTTAATTAATAGGTAATACATCTTAATTCATTAAAACTAACGAAATTGGTCCCGAAAAGACAAAATAGCATTACTTTATCCTTAGAAGAATCTATCGTTAGCTTTGTCCAAATCTGTCTAATATTTTACAATGAAAGTAGTTTCATAATTTAAATGACAATCATTTTACTAGCAGCGTATGCAAAATGCACGTGCATTCTTTCAGAGATGAAAACTCATTGAGCTAACTAAATGGAAGCACAAGGAATGTATTCGGCGGAGTTTCGGAAATTAAATGGGTGACTACCCTGCATTATCAAAGAACAGTATCTCAGTTTTAGGTGTTATTATTCAGAATCTCCGATAAGTCAGTCATTTCGTCTCTGCCTTCTTGATTTTAAAGTGAGAAAGCGTACATCATCAGTAAGGAGAGTACATTTATTGAAAATCGTTAGGAGCCACTGCGTTTGAGGTGATAGTCCCTGCAATTTTGGATAGTGCCAATTCTGAATTTGAATTCATGTGATGTAAAAAAATTGAACACTTAATGAGAAGGAAATAACAAGGAAAATTGTCACTAGTACAAATCATCCCGAATACGGAATGAGTGGTTCAACTTATTCACACAGGTCAGAGTATTTCCCGCATGTGGAAGACGTGGATTCGAATCTATCTTACTCTTCCGTTAATCCTTGAACCAAGAAATTCATATTTATAGCCATATTCGCCGTATCCTATGTTTGTGTAATTATAAGGTTTGTATAAGTTGCGTAATGATGTAAATGTAAAATATCGATCATTACGTAAGATGTTGTTTCTTGCAAATTTGCAAGAAACTCAGATTTTCAGCCATAGACGTGTTTGACCACCTTCGTAATTTCGATTTTCTATTTTCAAGCATTATTTCTCTCTCTTTCTCTTCCTGTCTTCCTCTTTCTCTCTCATTCAATTTCCACCTGCATTCCATCATCTCCTTTTTCTCGTCCCATTTCGTCCCTGACTCAACTTTTTTCCCACTCCTCACACCTGAAACCTCCGCGTTGCTTCAATAAAGACTGTCTTGGGGCCTTGGAACTCGATTAGACACGGGTACCTTCCGTTTCTTCCTCAAACCTTTCTTGTCTCCTCTTCGCCGGCAGAGGCTTTTATCCCCATCCTCATTCCGTCGACTTCTTCACGTTCCCCGAATGCTGTTTTATCTAGTTCACTCCCAATACAAGCCTACATCCCTTTCCCGTCCTCGATGCGAATTTTCTTTAGATTTTGGCAATTCTGACGAAATGGGCGCTCTATTCTCGAGAGACATGTTAAGTCACTCTGCCCAGTTCCGTTTTTAGTTGAAACAACAGGAAACCCTGAAATTTACGCTGTGTTGGTATCAGTTGCGCGTAAAGATAAAGGCATATCTTCTATTATCATGTCACTTTCTTTTTGAGTACAAAAATATTAATATCGATTTCGGTCAATGAATTATTTGGAAAATTAGAGCAAATGAATTGAAACTTTGGCGTCATATATTAGGCATGAAAACTTTACGGAATAAATAAACAAGCAAGGCATATTGCTTAATATCTACAATAACAGCGAATTCCGGCAGTAAATGTGACAGGATTATAATACCAGGGACTCAAAAATAATTATTTAAATTTTATTATATATTATTGTTTAAATTTTAAACAATTATTTTTGAGTCCCTGCTGGTTTATTTTTAAACAGAGAAAAGGAGACTAAATACACATTTTTCCCCACCCTACCAGGTACCTACTGCGGTAATGTAAGCCTGCACCAGATTGAATAGGTGTATACAGCCACAAATTAACTTCAAAATCCCTTAAAAGTCAGGAACCGTGAGAACTCAGCAGATGATCTCAAAATAAAGACAAAAAGATCTTAAAATAAAACTTCAATGCTATTTAGGTTTGCTTCGCAGGAAAAAAAGAGGAAATGACTCGGAGATACGTAATAAGACAGGGACAACATTTCCAAGGAAAACTAGATACTTTTCTATGAATTGTATGTATTTATGTTTCACTCATAAGGCATTGTTTTCAATTTCCATCTCGTTGGAAATGTTTATTGATAAATTTTTCCCGTTTACCTAAACGGTAACATTTTGACTCCTATAGTTCTGTACAAATAAATAAGGTAGCTGATACTTTGCTTTCTAATGTATCATTTTATGTACAGATTTTTATGTTATGTGAAGACATTTAGGATAATAGTTGATAATATAAGTTCTTTGTGCTGATATATTTTCTACAGGAAACTTCATACATTAATAATTTCAGAACATAAGCCATTATTACTCAATAACATTATCGTCGGCGAATAATTAAGTAAAACTCCCAAATATATTTAGTTGATATTTTTAGTTTAAGTACTTGAGAAATTTAAAATCCATGCAGTTTGATCTAGTAACATTGCTATTTGCTGATTTTTTTCGAAACAGTGGTTAAGATTCACCTTAACTTATTTTCATATCACAAAGTAATACACCCCGTCATTTGAAATCATATTACTATTGAATATACTGAGTTTGAGCTCAGTTTGTAAATGATCCTTCTTCAATAAAACAGCTCGATCTTGAAGTTGATGCGATTTTAATGTCGGTATAGTTTTATATTTCGGAGGGATCGTTAGATACCTAAAGATCTCTCCGAGCCTACGAACCATCGAAGTACAGTACCTACAGCCCATTGGTTGTCTGCGATAAGCTCACGCGCGTTGGGGTGAACCAAGGCAAAAGAAAGTGTCGATGGTTAAGAAAGGGGAAAAAAATCCGAGTAAAATTTTGGATAGCAAAGGAGAAAAGGAAATAGTGATGGGATATTAGATCAAGGCGAAGGAAGAAGCTAGAGATGTATCGAAGAATAAGGGAACGGACAAATAGATTTTAAAAAAGGAATATGGAAGGGGAAAAGGAAGGAGAAGAGGAAAGGTGAAGAGAGAGGATGGAACTCACAAGAGGACCAATTCATCCCCCTGAAATTGAGCCTCCATTGTGGCTCTCAGATTGAGAGGATGGCAGGAGGGGAAGACGGCTTTACTTGGGAGACATCGAGATGAATAGAGAGCTCTGGAATTCCTGTAAGCGTGCGGGTGTGCGTGCAGGCACCTCTAGTCCCCTCCTCAAGATAGAGGCTACGAAGATTCATAGTAGCTAGGATCAAAGTTTTCAGCGTAATTATTTTCCGTTCAAAAACTATTCTCTGGGGAACAAATACATAATAGATGCAATAGGTAAGGGCCTCCTCACAAGGGGACTACGTCGAAAATGAAGATTGTGCTGAGGAACTACACGCAACGATATTAAGTCCGTTTACGCCAGAATTGTTTCTCTCTGCGACATATGTGTTAAGTTAAAATATCATTGAAAGAAACAAAACGGGTCAGCATAAATCCCTGTTATTATATTTCCTCGTCCTATAGTATGTTTGAGTCGCCGACAATTTTAATGATGAAATAACGGAGGCACAAACTTTTCAATTTTTATATTCGACACATCTAACTGATTTAGGTATTGATCGGACTAAGTAGAATCCTGTAAATGATCTTATTTCTTTCTGTTTATAATTGCAATCGTTAGAAATGATTACTTAAATTATAATTTAATATTTTGTTTCTTTTGGCACCATTTATCGAAAATATTTTCTATCTAAGATATTTTATCTTTATTTTTTGCAGAGAAAAGGTGTTTTAACATATAATAGTTTCAAAGAAGGCCTCGATGTAATCTTTGCGGCTTGGACTTCTGTAAGTATCAATTCAATTTTTGTTTCCGAAATCATATCTAGTGTTAGAGATATCGATGAGTTAAATTTAAAGCTAAAGAAAATAGCCAAGGTTTGCATATCTCAGCAAACCTTTAAGGTAAAATACTAATTAAACCTATTTGATTTGGTAAAACTTTGGGGAACGCTACAACCATACCAACAAATTAATACTTGGCTTCACGATGAGCACATTCTTGTGCAACCATTATTTACCACTATATTAGTTTCACAATAGGTTTCTGTTTCATAAGACAACTGGCACCAGCTGACTAATTGGTTAGGTTTACGGTTGGATGAAACGCGGGATATTTTGAAATCGATATTTTCAAATCGTTAGACATCATGGGAATAAGCCGCAGTCAACTGTCTCCGAGATTAATCCGAAAGGGATACGAACCGGGTCAGAAATCTGAGGATATCTTCTAAAATCTTGCATGTGAACCATTCGTTTTTCATTGCTTATTTAGGTTCTTTCTTTCGGATAGAATTTCCGTTTTCGAGGGATTAAATTTTCTATTTTCCCTCGGGGAAGGTATTAAGAATTAAAAAATCACTTACTGGGATCGACCGAGTTATGTCCACAGTATCATAAATTTCACATTCCAAAAATTAATAACAACCAAGGTAGACAAAGGACGGATATAAAGATATTCTTAATTCCGTAGTTTTAGAGCTCTAAGGAAATTTATAAAAGCATTATAAAAAGTAGCAGTGCCTCAATGTTTTGATGTATAAATCTCTTCGGAAACTTATCATGCTATGTGTAAATATATGAAGCCAAAAGTGTATACCATCACCCCTTAAAGCTTAATATTCTCACCTCCTATTCTACCTGTTCTTGAATCATCAATTCATTCTCATAATTTAGCGCTACCTTTCCCGTTTAATCAGAAAGAACTAGACACGCAACGCGAAATTCCTATTCGCAGTGAAATAGTTCCAATTGGGAGAGATGTAAAGGAGGATCTATAGCTGCTTAAATATATGAATTCCGATTGTCTAACCAGAAAAGGACCCATTCTACACATCACCCCACCGTTATTTGTATTATACTACCAAATTTTTCGAAACCAAGGCCAAAACTCACGGGCTCGACACCTAGCATAACGACATTTTCAAAGACGCGATAGAAACCGTTGGCATAGAGAAAGGAGCAAAGGAATTAAGAAGCTATTCTTGAGGTTATTATTCCATCTCTATTTTCTAAGAGCCTCTTAACGACCCTGAATAATCATCCCAAGCGGCAGATGAAAACTGTGATAAGAAACGCTATTCTATGACTGTAAAATCACCTATGTGTCTCCGGTCCAGTGCGGTCAGACAATGCGATTTGTGTTGGACAACAATCGGAAAGAAAATAGTGGAGAATCGTTACGAGCTGTACAGGAATCGCTCAATCAGGAAGAGTGACAGCGCGTCGAGCGAGAGATTTGGCATTCCTCAACTGGAGACGATAACGGGACGGCATTGCGGACTGAAAAGGGGATTTTGAATGGAACGAAATCAAATGAACAAGGAGTCCTTCCGGGGAATGGGGCAAAGAGTGGGTGTTGGGCACGAAGAACATATGGAGGGGTGAAACCAGGAAGAAAAGGTGCGCTCGAAAAAATGGAGATTCAAAATATAGAGAATGGGAGACGGCGGGATAAAAAGACGGTACGTAAGAAAAAGATGTTTACCATCGTCTCGTGGGTGGAGTGGCTCCTGACCCTGATGGCGGAAGTTTTAATGTCATTGCCAATAACAACACAAAGCGTAAAATGGGAAATTCTACGAAGTAATAATTTTTTAACGGTATAAACGATGGATTCAATTTGATTGTATTAGAAATTTCTGGCCGATGGAACACGGCTGGTTGTAAAAGAAATCGCTCCTGAGAAAAAGTTGAGTATTCTTTGGAATATTTTCCTGAGGTCCTCAAATGACCTTTACCTACCTTTAAAGTTAAATTAATGGTAATAGAAATTATCATTGCATATATTGTGATCTTCATTATCGAAGGGTAAACTCAAGATCTCCTCAAAGTACGCAGAGCCGCAATTAATTACGCTCGGCTTCAAGACATCTGGATTCCTCTTGACTTTGGGTTCCAATTTATTTTAATTCTTCCTCTAAGTGTTAGATTGTGCCGGCAATGGAGGCAAAAGCCAATCTCGTTTGCACCCAGGAGGATTGTTCCCATTATAGTTATTGATAGGCGCGGTTCTGCCTGCTTGCTGAGTACGGCAGCATAGTCATCCGCTTTGCTAATAAGCTATTTGCATTCCCTTGTAGGAACTCTTCAACAGAAGGAAAGTAAAAAATATTTTTTGTTTGGTCGCATCATGAACTGGATTTTTTGAAATAATTTGCAAGGCTACACTATTCAAAATCTACTTTTTCTTAGAACTCACACCGGTAGATCAGCGTCTGCAAATTCATCGTTAACAAATTCAGGTTTATAAGTTTTCATGGTTAAAGATTACGAATTACTTTATCGGTAGTATTATTGTAATGTTTAGGCAGGCACAGTTTTGGAAAATTTCAACCCAAAAAAGTTTCTATCTAAGCTTATTTTAAAATTATTTCTACGAAGGCGTCATCCGAGTTCGTACGAATGAAACTTATTCATATTATTCACGTGAATACCGAAAAACGAGGGAAAACATCTTGACAGAGTGAAAAGTAGAACATCGTAACTGGAAACTATAACCATAGAAGAACTCGCGAATTTTAATATTCGCGGGATTACCAAGAACACAGCAGTCACGAATGTTGAGCAGCTGATGCGAACTTTCGGGCGGAGGCATTTGGTACGAAGAAATTGAGGAAGCAGAGGTTTCGGTAGGTTCAGGGGCACGAGGAGAGAGTGACGGCTATTGAGTCGATATGGTGGATCATTTAGCGAGACTGAGCTAGGGCACAAGGAGTTGGTGAGGAGAGGATGGTACTCATAACGGGAGTTCGCCTTGGGCCGAATGCGGATGGAGTGAAAAGAAGAGACAGTGAGGGGGAGGCGGAATTATTTTAGATTGGAGAGAGAGAGAGAGAGATGTGGAAGGGCTCGATGCAGGAACAGCGGGGGGCGATGGAGGTCGAAAATATTTCAGTGGCAACGAATTGTTCGGCGACTGAAAGGATTCGCTTATTGGTGGCGTAAGGTCGGCTTCCACTGATAATAATCCTCGGCCGCTCCTTTTACGATCCAGAAGTTACGACCGAATTCCTCCTAATTAGCAGTTAGTCCGAGGTTAAGCAGCAGTTAAAGGTTTACGCTGCGGATTTTTTCGGGAAGTAATTCCAAAGTCCATCGCCGTATTAATTCAACTCATGAGGTCGGTCGCCAATCGAGTTTTTGCATCACATTTCAGCGAGAAGTTTGAAAAAAAAATATATCCAAGTTGATTTGCGAATCTTATTCCATTTTGATGTCTTGCTTCGTCTTTCGTACAGCTATGGCTTTCAGAAATACCGATAAGAATTATTTTTACCATGTGAAGCAGTAAAATAAGTGAAATTCTTTGATCGATAACTAAGAGAAATTAAGGATGAAAATTTTAGCTCTACAGTAATCCCTGACAAGGAATTAGGGGCCTACAAAGCGTCAAACGGTACCATTGCTTGCCTTCATTTGATTGCTCGTGCATTAAGAGGGCACAAGGAGAGAGAGCCCTTAAATGAATACGTCCAGCATTTATTTTTAGGAGACCATCAGATATATATTATTATTGTTCATAAGAAAGTATACCAAGTAGACTAGACCAAGTATATTTTCTACCACATTAATTTCATTGACGACTTATACTTGCGTTTGAATAACTTCACTTTCAAACGCAAGAAAGGAGGCGTTTATCATAACTGTATGCTGACTCTTCCTTATTTAAATATAATCTTAGATTAAATATCTCGAATGTAATAAACGTTGATTAATTCACCTTAGGTAACTGATATTTGATGATTTATCCAGGTGTAATTTTTCCCCAGTTAGTTTTTATATCATCTTTTAAGTAATTAATTAGTTATTTTAATTAACTTTTAAAGTTCTCCGTTTTGAAGTGACCTATATTTAATAGAATTACTCCGCCCAATAACTAGAGGACAAAAACTGTCTACCAAACAGAAGCTCTAATTGGTAGCCCAACAGAACTAATTAGGATGACTAACTTTTGACAAGGGTCCAATTAAAATTTGGTTGTGAGTGGCACTTCTTTATTTTTACTAGCGCAAGCTGTAATAGCCACTCCAAGATGTTTACATAGATGGAGAGTAAATATTTGAATAGTTCTCGAGTGGAAGAGGTCTGTTTCTTAAAATAATCATTTGAAAGTCATTTACTAATTAGAATAATTAGTTTGCAACGCAAAGAGTCAAATCCTTAATTGCATTACTCACTCTAGATGAGTCTGTTTTCTTACGAAGCCTCCGGCATTCAATTAAGCTGAACGTTTTTAAGGTGTTAACTATATCTTCCTGATAAGCACATTTCTGAAAAAATATCTTGAGCAGGGGTGCTTTATGACTGAGTTTTCTTATGAACGATAATAATTGGTAACTCCAGCGCAAGTGAGTGAAAGAAAACTTTCCTTGCTGTATTTCATTAGCAACTTTTAGAAAATTCCTATGCTTTCTGGAATCTTTGCGAGGAACTGTTTTCAACTTAATGAGCAATAACCTCTGATAAAAATTTTAATTTCGTTGTAGAAATACATCTTGATTTAATCGTGATGATGCTTCGTTAGATTCACGATTGATTGAGTTTGGTTAGTGCTTACATCATGTTTAATGTATTTTAAATCTGATTTTTAGGTCGTCACTTTTATGGGAATATGTAAGTACATCTTAGATAACGGTTGAAGAAATTTTCCCTCATTTGCTAACAGGGCTCCTGGATAGCCAAGTGGGCAATGCGTTCGACTTCGGTTAAAGTGGTCCCGGGTTCGATTCCTGGTGAGGGCCTACGTGCGAATTGATCTCAGCTATCGAAGCACTTTCAACAATACTACTACTACTACCGTATTCGCTAACGTCATATGGAAACAAAGTTTATAATCGAATGTCCTTCAGTGATACATAGTAAAACTCTGTACTAACAAATAAAATAATCAGATGATGGTAAAGTCGACGCCAAAAATAATGGTCGTTTTGAGATAAATATTGTTGAAAGTAGTGTTTATTATCGAGCTATGATTTGTTTTAAATTTATTTATATTCGTACTCGTAAAACAAGTGAAGCAAGGCACCATAATGGCTTCCTTAATGGACATTAAAGATTTACATGTATGGATTTCTATATACTAAAGAAAAACTGAACTCTATGTACTCCTCTTCTGATGCATTAAGATTTTAGAGAATGAAATTTGGATTAAACTAATCTGTAAATAAGTTTATGGTAGGTTTCTTACGCCTCATTTAGAGTTCAGAATGGGTACGTGCTTTGAGATCTACGGCTACACTCGATCCTTTCCTTTGAAAAAAGAAGCAGGTGCGAGAATATTTTCCATCTAAAACCCCGAAACGAAACCGAAAAAGCAGAGACCATCCATAAACGCAAGCACACGCTCTTGAAAGAAAACAATCGGCGTGGGCAAAGGAGGCACGCATCTGCCCCCTCTCGCTCTCCTGCGGAGGAGGTGCGGTCGGCCGTCAGGATAAACCAGGGAAGTCGAGAGTGACAGGGGGTCCGCTCGGAGGCAGCTGCCCCCGCACTCTCCCCCCTTTCTTAACTAACTACTGCCGCTCCGCCTCCACGTTTGAAGGAGAGGGGGCGCCCCGTGGCAAAGTTTGGTAGGAAAGGGACTGCATGGCGTCGGAAGAATGACGAGGGTTGTGGGAGGAGAGTGAAAAACGAGCCACGGAGGACGCGACAGTATGGAGAAGTACTCATGGAGCGGGCGTGCGGTCATACGTAGCCGAGGAGTGAAAAATGAATGCGCGATTTGGAAGGTTTGCGGGGATTTCGAGAGGTGTTCCATTAGCCTCTGGTAAGGATTGCTTTTCGGGAGCGGTGAATAAATTGAGAAGGTCGGGGTGTTAACTAATAGTAGGATATTAAAGAACCGTGGAGGCGGATCCAGAAATGTGCTAAAGTGGCAACCATTTCCTACCGATTTGGGGCTTATTATGAAGGAAAAATTGGCTAAAAGGACCCTCATTATCTAAATTAGTAATCGGAGACCTGTCACAAGACTGAATGGTCACACCTTCTGTACAGTTAAAAAATATTCTCGATCTCTTAAATTACATTGATACAGCCGAATAAATGCGACGTTTTAAGACATTCGGAGATGAAGTATTTCAAATAGATTTGAATCATTGCATTTTTCTTAGCAAAGATGCAATGATCAATATCATTGGCCTATGAAAATGAGATCAGCGGATATTTATGGGTTCTGACGCGTATTATGTCAATCCTTCGTATCGTTCCGTTGAGGAAAACTGATATTTTATAGAACCAGAGGAAATGTCATCGTACAAATTTCTTAACCCTCTTCTGAAAATGTAAAAGATAATCCGACAGTCTACTGTAAAGAGGTAGACTTGATGCTGCAACCATATGGCACTTGGCATTTGGGGAAATAAAACATTTAAAGGTAGCCACTGATTTTTGTACGTTACAGCTTTCCTCATGTGATGATATTGGGCTGATAAGACAAAAACTGTTGCTGATGAGACCAACTCGATCAACAGAATAAGGATAAAATTTTAAGTCAACTTGACTGTGCTACCCAGGTCTCTCAATAGAGTTACTATATGTTTTGAGAAGTAGAGTAAAAATTAACTGAAAATATGTAGGGATTTGTTACGAAATTTGTTTAGGACTTGAGTTACTTGAGAATTCGACTTGAACAAAGAGGGAAAAACTGGAGCAACACAGTCGGCCTTGTATGGCTTACAATGGAAAATGAGGAAATGGGTCACTGGCAGCTAGGATGAATGAGCTAAGCTAGGATCAGCTGTAACCGGTAAGAGTATTCAGAAAAATCTGTTTGCGAATCGGTAATCACGCAGTGAGGTAAGCTTAATTAAAATGACATATGCACTGATCATATTTCATTCTTCCGCAAGAAGGAAATGTAGTTTGAAGTCCTCTGACTGCGTCATTTAAGTTTCTCAAGTCCATTTAAAGAAAAAAATCCTGTTTCCTCATATGCTACACTGTGCTTCTTTTTTCAATTACTGAAAGGAATTCTGTGAAAGATGAGGGACATGGGATGCTCGAAAAATCGGAAATACCACCTACAATACCTACTGAAGGATTTCTGGGAACCAACTGCCCAACCTTTACGTCACCATTTGTGTCCGGGAGTGAACAGATTCCTTCGCATTTATTCAATGACACGAAAATATTTCCGTTCCGATATTTGGATGAGTTTGGTGAGATGAATGCTGACGTCCGAGTTCTTCCTCGGAGATCGTCCCTTCCTAGTAGAAAGTTAAACACCGCGCTAAGTCGCAAGGCGATTGAGCAACACATGAAAAGGACATTTCCTTTGTGGAAAATGAGACCGAGCTCATTCGTCAATTCGACTACTCTTTCATTTCTCCGCATTCACAATCCACTTTCCCAACCATTCAAAGTCCTTTCGGAAGAGAAGAGGGCGAGTAATGTGCCGCTCTTTCAACTTCACGAAGTCTACCGACTCCGTTGAGCGGTCGAAGGTGAAGAAAGGGCGCGGAAAAAGGTGTTTACGCGAAAGGTTATTTGTAATTATTCCTTTACGAGCGAATTTTTCTTCTCCCTCGTACTCTTCGTCGCTCTTTGAGAAAACCTCTTCTTTTTCCTCTTGCGAGTACTTTTGAATGGGCATCTTACTACTCCCTCGCCCGTCCTCCTTGGAGCGGTAGAAAGAAAGAAGCAGAAGCAACAAATCACGCTCGGAATCTCCACCAGGAGCTCAAGACTTTGTGTCCGCCGTTGGAGGAGAGAAGAGAATGCGTGGGTCGCAAGAATCTCCCCAATTTGGGTGGTCGAGAGGGTATTTCCAAGGATGGCTTCCGGTCAAGAGGGGGGAAGAATGGTAGCCGGCCGAAGGTTATAGGGAGAGAGAACAAGAATAGAGGAGTCTGGCATTCGGTACCGATATCCATTGTGAGGCGAATCATTTTTTATCCGGGTTATGGGACCACCGGAAGTTTCGCAGGACCTGAGTCAGTGGCATAGGTGCGCAGATAGGGACATTCCGATTAGTGTCCATGATGTGGATGACCTGTGTAGCCTCCTGAGGGTAAGGTTGCTCGGCTAATGGCGTGACAATCGAAGATCAAGGCCGGCTTTTTGCCGTGTCGAGCGACTGCGATCTGATTGCTCGGCTTTTATCATTTTCGCAATCCGAGCGCTACGGTAATTGTCTCCAGCGTCAGAGAGCCACATAGATGGAGAGAGAAAAGCGCCTCCATGTTAGATCAAAATAAGACGATAAAGATGCTGAAGGCCGATAACATTCCTCGCTGGGATAGTAAAGAATCACTAAAATGATCAATATTCTGAAATGTGGTTCAAATGTAAGCTATGAGCGAATGATGAGACGACCTTCTTAAAAACCTGTTGCTTGGACATTAGGAAAACCATATAATTCGTTCGAATGCCTTATAGAGACAGATTCCTTGGACATAATGTATGTATATTTGCTATGAAGTTTACAATTTAAATGAAGATGGAGAAAGATAAGGGCAGATTATGACTATTACGCTAAAGGAAGGTTTTTGCGTTATGATTTCTCTTACAGGAGGCATGCACGAGGTTTATTTTTCACAAAGTTGCTGAATAGGTAAGCGTCATATCTTGCATAGGAAATGCTTCAAATACCTAACGTAATTGAAAACTGGGTACTGGAAATATCACAGGCTTCGAATATTAAAACTTCATTTTATTACTAAATATGACTGGAAACCTATTTACAGTAATCCCGAAGAAACGCAAACAAACTATTCAAATTTTTCTATCCAGTTAAATGTTTCCAGAAATTGGGACACAAATTTTATTTTGCGTTTTTCTCAATTTCCGAAAATAGTATGTAGCTTGTTGTAGTAAATCTCAATAATATCCTAGTAAAATGTAGGTCAAGTCTACTACTCATGAAAAAATAAATCTCATTATACTATGACATTTTTATTTAATAGGTTTTTGAATCTCTTCTCCGGGTTTCTGGCTCAAAGTAATAAGAAAAGTATAGCATAGTTTAACTCATGATCAAGAGTAACTATTGAAAAGACGTTCTACCAGTTAATTCTTTTAGAATTTGAAGAAGAAAAAAACAACTGCTTGAAATGGATTTCAACGCTGTTAACTCAACCCAGTAGCTACGTTAAAATTACTCTCCAATAGAACCCATTTACTTTTACTTTCCCATACATTCTGGTAGGAAAAAAAACAAAAAATATTCCCCTGTATCGTCTCTTCATTGTGTTTATCTTGTTCGCTTTCCTGGAATTTCTTTATCTATCTGCATCATTGTTGCATCTATTCATATGCATTTTAGATGTGGGATCTCTCATTAACCATTTCTAAACCATGATATTCATCGACAAATCCAATTACCTTTCCTTAATAATTTTGACTTTGTATTCGTTCTGCGTCCACCTCCCATGATAGCGGCCCTTGGCAATTTTATGCACGTTGTTTGACACTCGACAGTTTTACCATTAGGGGACGGGGAACACCCAAGGATGTCCTGGAGTGGGCGGAAACGGAAATGGGTCAACGTTAAACGACAGGAAGAGTAGAGGAGAGGAGGCAACGGGTATTTCATGGGAAACTCTTTGAAAGAAGGATAGAGTAGAATGCTAAGCATATTGACAAGTAAGTGGGAAAGTATCATCAATGCACTTCGCACGTATCAACTTAAGGCAGTAAAAAATGTGCTGTTACGGAAGAGGGTAAGGAATGAAATTGCTTCTAGTCCTAACCCATAAAGAGGTGCGAGTGATTAAGGAAGAAAATGAATCGTAAAGGTTGATTCCACGAAATTACGTAACCAGACGTCCTATTTCTGTGCAGCTAATTCATCAGCAAACGTTTACAAGAAAAAATCCTCAACTTGTCTTCTTTGACAGTAATCAGCCAACAACTTCATAAAAAATCTTAAGTCAATAAACAGTTGTCAATTCAATTATCATCACATATTTTATATTAATCTATAAAATAGTCAATCCAATTACATTCACCTCAATAGTTATGTCCTCATTAGCATATCCTGTGGTAACGAGTATAAGTTTTGTCTTGTTCCTTTCATTATGAATAGCTACCACAAAGTCGAGGCCTGAGTAATGGATTTTGTCATTAGTTATGCTTTTATTCTATATAAGTTTGTTCATAAAATGTGTTATTTTTTCTGAATGATGTTAAATTTTCTATCTTCCGCATTCATTTCATTATCTCAATATGTAGCATTACTGAGCTGTCGTTTAATGATTTTAATCAAATAATATGTTTGGATTCTCAGTTACGTAGATTTCTGCTGCTCTCATTCGAAACCATTCGTATTCGTTAGGCCATAGAGCAAAAATAATAGGATTCTGTGACCTTGCCCCTGATTTGCGGAATTCATCGCCAGCAATTAAATAGAAGCAACAGCGGATTCCCCGACGTCTTATCTCAAAGAAGATTGTGGTCTTATGACCTCGCGAGAATGCCGATCGAATAGTGATCCAACTGCAGCGAGGGAATTGAAGAAATTCTGCTGCCAAGAATTTAGCGCGAACCGGAGATGGAATGGGGAAGAAGAAGATGGTGAGGGGAAGAAAGACGGAAAGAGAGGGCGCAAGCAATTCGCTCAGGAATTCGCACTCATGGGTCGTCTTCTCTTCAGGTCAAGGGAGAATGTAGGAGTTTCTATTTCTCTTTTATAGGTTTTTAAAGTAACTTTCCTGTCAGGAGTAAATGAAACCGTAGTTTTTTTAGTTAGATCACCACCTTGCGCAGTAGATAGCATATAATTGCAAGTCTGAGTACCATTTATTCTTTTATTTCGTTTGAATTCAAGTAACCTTTGCTCAAAATACTATCGGTAAGATCTGAGTTCCAACGCAAACCATCTGCGAAGGCTGCTCAAAAGCTCAGATATCCATCAGGAAACTCAACCATTAAACTGTACTTCGCTACTCACCAAAGAAATCTTCTTTAAGGTAACACGCACGGAATCATACGGATAGAGATGAGGCCCACACTCACCTGAAAAGAATGAAACATACAATTAATATTATACCGTTACGTTTCCCTACCAATTTAAAGCAGCCATTAGGTGGCTAGCGTTATTTTAACTCTGGAGATATTAGATATTTTCGGGACTAGATAGTAAAAATTAGACCTTTCTGCTCAGTTTTAAAATACCCGCATTCATCTGAAGTCGAAGCGATGACAGAAGCTAATGAAATCACCGAAACTCAGGGGCTTTTTTCAAAATCTTAATCTACAGAGCTCTCTTCAAGAAGAAAGTTATTCACTTTTCTCATACAGTGATGAGTATACCCAATTGGAAAGTGTCGTTTAAACAGCTCTGTGAAGTAGGAAAAGGGCACAAATTGTCGTTTCTCTTCAACCGCTCCATTCCAGTAATCGTTATGGTACCCTAAATTGGACTTTCATTAATTTCCAAGTAAATTGCAGTAAAAGAATAATGAATTTCCTCTTCGGTGGAATGGAGTGGGATCTTAGTCATATTGAGGATCTGGGATTATTGTAATTTATAAAAGAGTCAGAAAACGGAATGTTATTTCCTACGATTATTGACAAAAGTTTTAAATTCGTTTAAATAAAAAACCTGAAATTTAAAATCAAACGAATCGTTAAATTAAAAATCGTAAATCACGGAAGAAATCCTTTTAATAAAATTCTTAAATCTATAAATAACAACCAATCTTCGTCTTTCGTGCTTGGACAGTAGTGGTTCAAGGTTAGATAAAGAAAATAAACCTTACTTTCTTGTTGATTGAATTTATTCTAGGTGTAGTTACTTGTGTAAAATCTGGGTAAATGCTTAACTAACAGGAAACTCTAAAAAATACTCCATATGCTATGTAGAGGATCCCAACTAACTCAACGACAGCTCCCACATCAACTACCGAGGTGCTGGTTGACGACCCTCGCCTTTGACGGCGGTACGCTTTCGCACCCATAGTGGAATTCAAATATGGAAACTCCGCCAAACATGTCTTCGAAAGAAGATCGAGGTAGGGGAAAGTCGGGAAAAATGTTCTGATAGAAATTTCAGGGACTTGCTGCTCTCCAGAGACGGAAGTGAACTTAAAAGGGAGCGTGGGAATTGCTCAAAACGAGAAACATTTTTCATTTGCAACCAGAGAGCTTTTAACCGTCAGAGGGAAAGCAGGAAATGAAGGAGGAACGAAGATGGAAAGAAGACGGAACGAAAAGTTCCTTTGGTGGATCCATTGTGATGGATAAGGTGGTGGGCCAATTTGATTCATGGGGATCATTTTCCATTAAATCTCTCCCCTATACTTTTCTTCTACCATTGTTTACTAATTGTATATGCCATTGTTTACTAATTGATCTTTCTAAACACGATCTGATCCTTGACTCTATCAACTCAGTTTGCCCTTTGAAGACTATACTACTCAACAATCCCTTTACTAACCTCCATCATTATAATAATACATACATGCATACACACGTCTTTATTGGGCGAAATTGGGACTAATAAGTCCCATCTTCCATTTAACCCTTGTTACAAACTATTACAAAAAATGTGAAATATATTTAATGGTATAATAGTGGTAAAACACATCGGTAGGATTGTTTCCAAAAATGCTAAAGCCAACTAGAGGGTTTGCAAGTTATTGAGATTTCACCATTTACCACGAAACAGAAGTCAATAATATGTATATGCTTATTATCACTACAGCAACTACAACTTTTGTTGTAGTTGCAGTTCTGTAGTTTTCACTTTTCCCATTTTACCACGTATCTGCAAATTTGAACAATGTTTGATTCTCTTAATAACAATTTCACCATTATGTTAAGGAGACTCTTTTCTTCGACTCACTTGGCAACGAGTTTGAACATAAAATTCAGTACCTAACTTCTCTAACTTAAATTAATGATCTAGTTGTTTAATGCTGTGGCAATGGTTGATATTCGAACCAGAGGAGAGACTTACTTTTGTGAGGGTTTAGGTGCCTAAAAATAAGGAGTACCTATTCAACGAAGTTATCTAGCCGAATTTAAAGTTATCAAAAGGGTAATATACGCCATTGGTACCTGTAACGGAACATAAACGCTTCATATCGTCATCACCGCGCAAAGAATCACACATTAGACTCCGAGCGTAAGTGTATAAAATAAGAAATTCGCAAATGACTCCACCGTAACACTCAGTTATGCCTTTACGAGCCATGGATATAACGGAGATTTTAATTACTTTGTTTAATGCATCGTTGTAAACATTCAGTTATGAGTATTCCATTTTGGGAACTGCGGCCTAGAAGTCCCCAAGGAGGCTTAACACGCTGCTTTCTCCAGGCCACCCAAGTGCTCGGTGACCCTTCCAAACGGATGTGACGGAGTTCACAGGTCTTTTTTCCTTTCCCATTCTCGCGCTCATTCCGGGAGGAGACAGGCGAAAGAGAGGGAAGAGAGAGGAGATCAGGGAGAATGAAAGTGTTCGTCGCACTGTTTCTTCTTGTGACATCGCGGCCTTGAGGGGTCGCAGCATCCCAAACGGTCACTTAATCTTCGAAGCGCTCTCATGCGGTTATTAGACTTTTTGGATGAGTTTCAGCGTTCCGCGCTTGCGTTGGCCCTGTCGCGGGAAGAAGCAAAGGGGAGAGGCAACGGAGGAGGCCATTAGAAGCCGAGTTTTAAATCTGTTACCAGACAAATAATTAATCTCGGACGAAATATTTCGTGCTCGCGGTGGAACTCACCATGGCGTCGGATGTGAAGTCGGGAGTAGAATCTGCTCGGATGAGCATAATTATCATGGGAAGGCGAGATAAATGTTTGCGTATCTTATTGCAGGGATAAATTATGCATACGTTTCCGTAGCAGTATTCTGAAACTTCCCACTTTATTTCCCATCTCCTTTTTTATCTTTCTAAGACTTGTGAAGTTCGCTAGAGCGAATTATTACTTATGCCAATATTTATCTCTTTTGAATAAAAATACTCTTATTTCTCCTATGAGGTTACATTTTAAAACTGTTTAAATAGATCAGGAAGTCGAAAGGGGAATGAAGGATATCTCGTGGGCATTCATGTAGGGAGGATCCTACGATAAATGAAATTTTATGATTTAAGAAAGAAAAAACTTTTACCCGTACCATTATATCATTTATTCGAAAACCATAATTTCGACGATTCACGTCATAATTCTTTCTTTCTTCAATTATGGAATCCTATCACAAAGAAAGTCACGCCTGAAGCAATATTAATTGCTTCAGGCGTGACTTTTTTTGTCTAATAATCTTGGGAGTTAGTTTCAGATAGCTTAGTCTTCAAACGATCAATTAATCATACAATAGTTTTTTGCTATTTTCACTAGTATTTCCTTGCACTAGTAGGATAATTAGTAGTTTACATGGGGATAATATTCCAACGAATATCAAGATAAAGGTATTTATTACCTTTTTTGTACATTTCTCCATCAGTTTTTATTTGGAAATTTCCCAAATAAATGACGATAGATTTCGGTCATATCAAAAAACCGACATTTTCATTTTACTACTTTGCATACAGCCATGCATTAATATAAGGAACAGGGAATCATTCTCACACATTTTTGGTAGGAGCAAATACGCTGGAGTGGAACGGCATTGCTTATGGGAATATAAAATAGTTTTCAAATATTACGTCTCAGTTTCTATGCAAAAACATGCTACGCTTCAAAGTATTAAATTAATCAAGATAATCACTAATTAATTTAGAATATTCTTGAAGACGAATAACAATGGTCGGCATCAATTCATTGAAGTCCCCGGAATAGAAAAGCGATGTAGTTAAATTTTTATTCTATGACCATTAACTGCCTTAAATTCCATAGAGGTCTTTCTATGAAGAGAATTAGGACAGCATTGCGTTGTACGATGAGTGCATGACATCCACTTTCTAAAACTTGCTGAATAGGTTAAGAGTTAAGGTTAACTCCGGAGAGCGGCTCAGGCTCTTAGAAAGAGAAAGAAGATACACACTGGGCGTCTAAATGTATTCGTTCGTACGGTCATTTAATCCACCAAGTTGAACACACCGTTTTGAACGAACTCTCGAGCTCTACCTCTTTTTTCCGTGGCATTCCAAAGCAATAGCGTTATTGTAATTTATCGCGAATCTCTCCTTCTCTTCCCCCCTGTCGCTCTCGGTGGGGGAGGGCGTAACTGAATATTCAAATAAGTCACGCGGAGCGTAACTAGACAAATTCCTTCTTATTAGCAGCACATTTGCGAGGCGTTTATTTCACCACACTCTTCTCTCTCTCACACACACACAGACGGGCATTCCGAGCGTTCTCCGACGTCTTAGCGATAGGAAGGACAGCGGAAACTTGACGGAATGAACTTGCTAAACGATCACACTCTCCCCTGTCCCACGCTCTTTCTCCCCTCCCACGGATCGACCGAATACGAAGAGCAACTGCTTAAAAATTTCGTAACTCGTTTCTCATCCGCGCTATCTGGAGTTGCCAACTTGAGAGGAGCAGGTTCCGGGAGATTTCAACGCGCGGCTAGAACTGATGAGTGCCTCTAAGATAAGAAGTCGGGCTTGAAGATCTAGTACAAGAGATCGTTGAAAAGCTCAACGTGCGATTTGAAATAGCTCACTCCGGTATTCATGCCTGTAGTTCTTCTCCCAGATTTCTCATCAAGATGATCATGAGAAACTGATTTTAACACCAAACATATAGACAAAGCTAGGAGATTTTAATCAGTGACAGGATTTTACTTGAAGGCAGTTTCTTCCTGCCTTGGTAGTTGATCCACTTTAATAAAATAGTGCCGCGAAAATAAAATAGTACAGCGAATCAGGAATTATTTTAACGTTTGAAAAATAAATATTAATTTTTTAAATTTTTTAAAACCACTGGAAAACATAAAACAAACGTTTTATAATTTCCAGTTATTGAATTTTTTCCATTACTTTTGTTTTAATTGATGGTTACTAGAAGAGAATTATCAATCGAAATAGAAACTGAGTCCAATATTCTCATATCTTCCTTAAGACCTGCTAAATTATAGTGTATTATTCTTTGGAATATTTTCTTGCTATCAGCAATCGCTGCTTGAAGGACGTAGGAGTAATAATATAAGTCGAATTTCAACGTTGTGATCAGGTGTTTGCCATTTTTATTTCTTGCTCTATACTATCGATGATCGCAAATAATAATTATTGTAATATGTGAATATGGTAAAATGATATCGCTCTCATTTTAATAGAATCAGGAAAATTTTATGAAGTTCAGTCCCGTTCTAGGAAAATACGAATTGGTCAGTTGGTAGCTCTGAGACTACTCCTTGCTTTCCATTTCCTCGTAATAATTACTCTCAACCCGTGATCTTAACTGGGAAGACATAAATTTTCCCCCAAACGCCAAATCATTAATTAATGTCGAAACGTAACTGTTTATAAAATAACTTTGGATAATAAATTTCTTGATATCCGAAGACGTATGTGTGCGCCCCCAACGGTATCGTCAAAAGAGAGAAAGAGGGAAGAAAGGAAAGAAATATTTCTCTCATCTCTCTCTTGCGGGAGAATTCGGCACGTAAAACATATTAAGTTTTGTTCTTTTATATTTTGGCATGCTGAGGATACAAAAAATTGTGAAAGAAAAAATACTCCGGCTTCACAGCTGTGGGGGGTCCAGACCTGCTGTTTGGTGAGATGGAAAAAAGGTATGGGAGAGAGAGTGTTTGAGGGGAAAGGGGTGAGTGCGTTAGAAAGGGGAGAACTATTGGAGACGGGGGAAGTGGACACGCTGCTACGTGGAGTTGGTGTGAGGGAAGAAGACGGGAGCTAGCAGTGACCGCCGGGGGAGTGCGATGGGGCAGAGGGCAATAAATCGCCTCGAAAGATCACCGCTCCCTCCATCTCTTTTCCTCTCTTTCCCGTTCCGTCCCATGAGGGAGATGTTGTACCGCAAACCAACCCATCCACCTAAGAATGCTTTCGCAATAGCTTCCCTCTGACTAAAAATAATAGGCGGGAAATAAAGATTTCTTTATACCATTTCTTAAAAATTAACAGGAGCTCCTAAGAATAAAAGAGATTTTGTGTTATTTGTATATTTAAACTGCAGATAGAAATAGGGTCGAGTTTCGCTTGAAATTGATTGGCAGTAAATATACCTATTATTTTAGAAATAGAGGTATAGTACATTCATATTGGTCAGTACAGTGAAAACATTTTATAGGAAGCTACCACTATAGATACCATAAACTTTCAATAAAACAAGAGAGCAAAATGTTTTGAAACTCATTTTCTTTCTAATTAGCTTTAATACTAATATAGCTGTTACCATTAAAATTTTTTATCGCTGAATTACAGTTCTGGCCAACAAATGCTGAAGAGATTTTGCCTATGATGTTCCTAATCTGAAAACTTTTATACACTCAAAAGCGTACATTTTTTCAAAACAGGCTTCCGGGTAGCCAAGTGAGCTGTGCTTCTGGTGGAAGCAGTCTCGGGTTTGATTCCCGGTGGTGGCCCATATGTGCGGAATGACCTAAGTAGTCGAAGCACTTTTAACAATACTGCTGTCACATTTTTCAAAACGCTACAATATCGGACATTTAAAAGTCGTTTTAGAAAGCTTGATTATTGTTAATTAACTCAGTACTCGCATGATCACCAGTTTTACCTAAAATCGATGCTAACTTTTTATTTCTGTGCATAACCTCAGTCAAACAGAGCACATGTAAATTTAAATACACAAATCCCTCGATTCCATTCTTTAAGGCAGTTTTTTTACTTAGTTTTAAGGATCGTTCTAGCTGAACAATAACAGCTTTATTTCTACTTTATTTGTTATCTCTCTATCGTGTAACCTGGTTAAACTTGCGTTTTCGTCCATAATAAACAGTATCTGATATCAGAAACTAAATATATTTGATTTAATTAGATATAATTATTCCATAAATGGATGTTGCAAGTGCAAGTGAACAGGAGAGGTGTTTGGGAGCAAGCACACTGAAGGATGTCATTGCAGATGATCATGGCAAGGCAGACAAAGTTATTTCTTTTATGAAGGAGACTGGACTCTTCCAAAGAATCTAACATAAATGTGGGGCTTTTCCTTTTCCCCCTTTTTATTTTATTTAATTTTTATTCATAACACTATGGCTAACTCACCGCATTGCTACAAATAATATTCATTGTTTATTGTTCCTTTTGAAGTAGAAATTAAATTATGGTAATTTACTATCACTGTTAATTACCAGTTTGCTGAGAAGGTGCAAAATGACCTCAGCTGTCGAGGCACCTATCAAATCTACTACTACTACTACTACTGGATGTTGCAAGTTCCAACTAGACATTGTTTTCAATATTTATCAAATGAAACTTAACTACGAGTAGTAGTAGTAGTAGTGGTAATTTAAAAGTGCTTCGACTGCTTTGGTCATTTCGCGCGTGAGTCCCCACCGGGAGTCGAACCCGGAACCGCTTTCGCCGAAGTCGAACGCGTACCGCGTTCGACTTCGGTTCGCACATGGCTTTCCGGAGACCTGAAACTTAACTATCTCTACCATTATTTTTATGTATTATTACTATAAGAATGATTTTATTAGTACTTTCCTCCATTTATTTTCCATTTGGTAATGAAATGAAGTCTGGTCACTGGATTTATAAACATAATTTCGGTAACATTTAGGCACCATAGTTCACGAAAAAAGTCGAAAATTTCTTCACTCCTTAAAAGACATTCCCTGGAATTTTTCCATTCAGCAATCGCTTCCTATTAAATCATTAGCGCGTCGCACTTCATAACTCCTCGCATGCCTAATCCTTGTCGCTGTAAAAAATTAAAGTCCTGCATTTCGTGTTTTATGAGTTGTTACTCTCGGGTCGTCGTTTTTTTTCCACAAGAAAGCGCTATTCCGCGGTCGACCTGCAGCCACTATTCTCTCTTCATCCCACCTCTCTTCTTTAGCCTCTTTCACTCACTAACTTTACCCCGAGAAAATCTCCGCCGGCGAAGGCAAACATCAAAGACGCTTCTCGTCTCAGTAGCAACAACTCCCGGCGAAAGATGCACAAAAAGTCTCGATTCACACTTGCTACCTAAACATTCCGTGAGAAATAATTGCCGCCCAAGGTGCAGGCGCGAGAGAGGAGTGTAGTATGCCGCGCTTTTTACCCCGAAGAGCAGACAGAAAGTGCCTTTGAAACGCCAAAATATTCTTCCGATCGCAAAAAGATCCACTACATAATTCCATCCACGATGGACTCAGAAGGTTGAACATTCAGTTGTAATCAATAGACGATGAAATCGGAAAGGGTAGCCCTGGAACAACATGTATAATTTTGATTTTAAGAAATACATGATTTTTTTGTCTAGGGAATATGATAAATGAGGGAGTTGGAAATTAACAGTGAAAATGAAATATAAATAAAAGGATAGTTGTGTTTTAGGCGCGAAGAAAAGTCGAACTTATACAAACCACACGATGGCTCTATGAGTCGTCAGGATGACTCACTGAGTCGTTTCTTATTAAATCGTGTGGTTTGTATACGTTCGAGTTGTGTTTTATTATTTCCAGTAGGAAACAATCAATCGATTCGAATTTTTCTGCTACGTGGTACACAGGGTAATGAGACCCTTAAGGAACGATGCGTATGGTACTTTTTGAGTTTCACCATACGTTATAATAGTAGTGTTATTTTAAAAACTGCTTCAACAGTACATTCATAATCCTTAGTTTTGTAAGTATGGGTTTCCACCGGGAATCGAATACTAGGCCGCTTTCACTAAAGGGGAACGCGCAATCCACAAGGCAATCTGGAAGACTACGTGATGGGAAAGTTACGGTAACAATTCCTGTTTTTATTCATCTACAGATCTGAAATTTCTAAAATTGTCCAACGTCATTGCTTGAAAAATATCTAGAAAAAGGTTCTTGCATAAAAATGAAGATTCTATTGATGACAGTGTGGATGATTCTTTCTATGGCAAAATTTCAATCAAGGAAAAAGGTTTATAGCATCCAAATAATTTTTTTAATCTTGACCAGTATTTCTAGGTTTAATTATAAGGTTTATTAAATGCCCTTAAATGCTTTAACCAATAGTTCGTTTGTATTGTAAAGGCTCAAGATTGACTATGAGGAAATTTAAAGATACACAACTCCATTTTAGCTATTAACCAACCGCATAATAACCGTAATAATCCGGGTTTCTCAGCTAAGATTCATCATCGAGTACAGTCTATGTGTGCTGCAAGTGTGTACCTTTTACTGTCGTCTACGGTACATAACATCCTTACACGATGATACGGCATTATTGGGATTTCTGGTTCCCTTCTGTCTGTAAGTGTCATATGGAGCTTCATACTTATGTTATCCATCCATATGTGATAGAGTGTCACATATTCCCAGAACCCCATTAAGTGTCCCATCATTTAAAGACGACCACTAAGTAACTGAGGTGCATATTTAGTGAGTGAGGTGGTTCAGTAAAGGCATTCATAGAGGAGTTTTGCGAGCTAAACCATTAAAATTCAAATCAACAAATCACACATAAAAGCCCCAATATCAGTTAGCATCCCGTTCAAGGACCAATTTTAAGGAACGATTTCTTGTGGTAAGAAATCTTGGTTTTTCTCTTATTCAGAAGATCTCTCTCTAATATTCAGAATGTTTAATTTCAAACATTTAATGGAAACAGTCTGAACGATACTGAATTCTCATCGTTTTCTTCTTCAGCGATCGTTCGAGAAAAATGTTTTCTGTATTCCGAAAGAGCAAGGCGAATTATTATCGCTTTAAGCAAATTTTATCGCAGTTCTAAACATAAAGTTCGTGGGTTAATGGTCCCTTCATCGTGAGATAACATTTTTTATCGCAAGAGGTCCCATGAGCTATTCCCATTGATTTGAGACTAGTCGAGAGCTGACGATGTATCGGAACGGGAATCAACTTCCAAGAGGGAATGCTTTCAACTAAAAAAATCATCAGTCCCATTAGCGATTTCTAATTATACCGATAAATGGAAAACTTCCGCCAAACTTTCAGATATGACGTCGGCATCATAACTTGGTTTTTTCTTGAAGAGCTAAGTTCCACTTACATCTCCTAAGCGCGTCATGTGGACGTATAGCAGGTCTACTCATTGGAGTATCTCCCATTTAGATCTCCGAAACCCGCGACTTCTATCCATTTAACAAATAGCTTTCCTCCACACGGCGCACCTTCTCCATCTATCTCTTCCAACCCCTTTCCGAGCAGCAGCAAAAGCCGTCCCTCTTCCTTCCATTTCATCCATTCATTCCTTTCCCTTCCTTTCTCTTATCCCTTTCTATTCATCTTCCCCTAATTCCTTCGGCAGAGATCTCTCCGCCAACCTCGATCTCTCTAAAGTGTTTTCACAGCTGTGAAGTCTAGTAGAAACCTCTGTCTCGCCACCGCCTTGTACGTTTTCCTCTCCTTCTAACCCCAGGATTCCTTTACCGGAAGAGCGAGGGAGACCCATTCAGGAGATTTCTACTCCTTCAGAAGAAAGGAAAACAAATCACTGACGCTTTTTGAGCGGCTGAAATGTTCGATCAGTGATCGACTTCTTCGCGTCGCTATTTAACGTCCGCAGTTTTATCGCATTTAGCGTTACAAGGCAGAAAATAAAAAGAAACCGAGAAGTAAGAAACGGTTACGGATGAAATATTTTTTATGACACCGCAAATGTGTTTTCTGGATATAGCGGAAAGATCGGATTCGTTCGAATCGTAACCTCTGCTTTGAAAAGGTGGCATTGAGGTGAGTTACGAATATGGGAGGCTTTTGTATTTGGTGGAGCAATTTACGGATAGTAAGTTTTAGTTTCAAGAATAAAGGTACTGAAGCCTCTTTTTCTGTGGTGATTCGTTCGCAAGAGGCATTTCCCATTTGTTGTTTCGTTCGAAGTTAATTCTTTCTTTCCAATTTCTTCCTCCATTAAGCACGCATCTCTATTTTGAACTGGTCCACCAATCGATATTTCTTGCTGAAACAGCTGGAAAACGGCTAACTATGGTTTGGAGACATGGATTAAAAGATAGTATCATCGGAAGAGGACTAAGTAATTTTCCTGTTGGAACGTGCGTTCACATTTACTCTGAACTGGTGCTGTGCGTACTTAGCCAAATCAATGCCAATTCCATCGGCATTGGAACTATTTTGAATATTATGGCACACAATAGGATAGAGATAATAATGTTGCTCTTTCGTTGATACTGAATAATATTAATGAACATGAAAATGAGGGCGGTATATTATGTTTACCCTCTAGAACTATCGCAATTGAAGTGTATATTTATTCGTATAATGCTAACAAGGAGCCGATATAGCCTTGGGAGCGATTCGGACGATAAAAGTTGGTTGTTTAGGTAGATATCGAGTCAAGAATGACGAAATACCCCCCTAAACTTCGGTTTAACGGGCGATAGTTTTCACGGAAAATAAACTTAAGGTTTCAGCCAAATTTACGCTACCGTTATAATGCTAACTATTACTGTTGATTTCAGCGTAGGAGTTGGAGTAGTGGTAAAGAGTCTAACAATAAACATTTTGCAGTTGGTTCCATCCCGGCAAGAGTTAATTTTTTTTCTTCGTTTTTTCTTATATTTTGGTCATTTTTTTGATTCAATTTAGAATTTGCGGCAAGAAATATTTGCATTCAGTTTGACGAAACGGGAGAGTCGCAGTGTAGAAAATTCTCGAACTTTAGAAAAATTCATTCAGAAGTCACACAAAGAAGTAAGTAGAGATGGATGATAATTCTAATGACCAAAATATAAGAAAAAACGAAAAAAAAATTAACTCTAGTCGAGAACTTAAATTCAAACTTAAATTCACTAGTTAAGAGCAATCAAGTCTTTCGTTTTCAACTGACTTAAGTTCTTTATCAGATTGACAAAATCTAACATTGGAATTTCTAAGAACAAATTTTCAGTATGAATAAGATATTCACATTCAGCCAGATATTCCAGCGCGAGGTTTGTATGTACAAACCACGTCTTAATAGTATAAAAACGTAAATCTGTCAGTAGCGATAACTAGTTGGAATGGGTGAATTTTTTTTTATTAAGACCACACTGTATGAGTTGTTATCAAATGTTACCTTTTTCTGGTAGTTGATCATAAAATTTAGTTGTGTGCTTGAGACATCTTAAGAGTTGTCTTGAAGGGATTGTTGGCGAGGGGAAGTCAAATAAACGTAGATCTCGTAGCACGTTTGCATTGCCAAATTGTACGATCACTGCATTGCCATCACACAGTAAAACTCCTTTCGTTAACATAAACAATTCGGTCGAATAAATTCTATGAAATGTATCAGTAGCTAGAACATGTGTCTAATGAATTTCACACGTTCGTAAATTTTACATTTATTTACTCTCCTTGGCGATAGCACCGGAAAGTTGTCATTATAAAAGATAATGGACACTGGGAGTTTTTGTCTTCGTTACATCTTGGTGTCGAGGTTTCGTGTGGTCCAGCCAGAATACAGCGCGGGGAAGATGGAGTGAAGTGAAAGCAGAGAATCTAGATCGAGAAAAAACGGATCAGAAGTGTACAAAGCTTGAACCCGGCACATCCCACCCTTGAGATTCTTCTTCACCTCGCTTCTTTTCTTCAGCTATCCATCGCCTTCCTTTCCCAAAACCTTTCCCGCAACCCCTCCTCTCATTCATTCGCCACCCTCTCTTCTCAATCTATCTCACAATGTAATTCATCTCCGATCCCCCTCCTTTAGAGGACCCTCCCCAATTTTTCTTGCCTCTCCCACACCTCCCAACTCCTTTTTCCACCTCCGTACCGATATTTTTTGCCGCCTTCCATTTCTTCCCGATTGAACCCGCTTGCCCATCCTTCTTTCACTGCCTTCGCAGTATTATCTCCACCCCTCTCCATATCTTTTCAGGACCGGACGAAAAAAGAGGGACCTTTTTCCACACCCTTTCCTAATTTTTCCTCCGTTCGTTATCATTCACTTTCGTCCACCTCTCTCTCTCTCTCCCCGCCGTTTCTCCGACACAACAACGTTTCTCGGAAGGAGGTGAGCAGAGGTGATAAGAGCCTTATGGGACGGCGCGTATGGCGATGTATAATTAGTTAGGGGCAGGATTAGTGTGGGAAATGTTGGATGGGACACGGTTTCCGTCTGTGCTTGAGTGTCAGCAAAGGGCGGGGGAATGTGAGACAGGTGCTTGGTGTTCGTCAGCTGGGAGATTGGATGGAAGGGAATGTATCGGGTTTTCTTTATTGGTTGGCCCTGGTAAAGGATTCTATTCTCGTGTTACAGTAATTTTAAGTCACTAAAGGAGACGAGAATTGGGGCGCCCGCGTTTCGGACGTCCCAAGGCTGTGTGGCACCCGATCGTGCTGACTGACACCCACTTCTCTCTAAAGTTCTTTCTCCAAAAGGATTTACCAGATAGATTAAGGGAGAGGAAAAAATTATGTGAGGGTAAGAAAAGGGACGGTAACCTTGGACGCGAAGGTCTTGCGCTTGCATTTTTCTTGTGCTGCCAATTATTTAGGATACTCTGATGGAAGAGCAGCTACTTAATTTGAAAACGAATTCCATGTGGTTAGCTAGAGACACCAATAATGACAGTTTATAATTCATAATTAAGTGGAATTTTCGCCTTGTATATAGTATTATGTATTAAATATCTCCCATGCCTTAGAAACCGATTACAACAGTTCGGTTTTTTCCGCACAAAAATCATAAAATTTAGAAAGAGTGAGTGAGTGAAATTCGTGCGTTGCATTTGGTAGGATTTTAAATTATCAATGATATTCCATCGACGACGCTTATGACCGTTTTCTGGTTCATATTGGAAGTGAACATTAAGAGATAAATAAATCCTTCCGTGTTCGTGTTGGTTAAATGTTTTGTAATTAGTCTTTTCTACTCTAGACAAAATTCGAGTTTCGGTATGAAAGAGTTATATTCATCAATAGATACATTGCAGCAGTTAAACTGGAAAAGTGATGGCCTATAAAAAATTGTTTAAATATTATTGAAATAAATAAACTAAGTTCATATTTCTGTTAACACATGTAAATGGGACACATTTTAGGTGTTCGTAGGTCATACTGAATAGTAAAAAGATCTCGTGAGGAGTTAATGATTAGATTATCGAAATATTAAAAAAAGTAATTGGTGGAAGTTGAGAAATTAAGGTAAATCATTAAAGTTTGATCTTGTTTACCTGTTAGCGAGATAAAGTAACCTTGCAGTCGAAATTCAGAAGCAGTTGCTGTTTAAATAATGGAGAGGATGCGTACGTCGAGAAAATTTATGGTTTTCTCTGAGGGTGGTAAATGAAAAATGGCCAGGAAACTTGATGAGGGATGATAAGAAAGGGTAAACAGCCTTCACACCGGAGATAACAGTTTTTCGCATCATTGGTTAGTAAAGAAAACTCATTCATTCTATTATTCGATTCCACTTTATATGTTTCCGGAATAATTCAGTTCATTTCTGATTTTATGTTCCTGAGTGTACCCACCCAGGACTTTCATGCAAATACGACAACGAAAGAAAATTTCCGAATTTTAGCACGGCAACGAGATTTTTCCTTTCAAATATACTATAAATTGAATGAAAAACCATTGAATAATTGTTAAAGGACTACACGTAATATTTGAGCTGCCGTAAATACTTCAGTTGAAGAAAGAAAAGCAACGAGAAACACATGGTTCACATGCTTTGAATTCAGATGGAGAAATTGAAAGAGAAAAAGTCTGCCGCAGCCGGAATCGAACCCGGGTTCCCTACTTTCCGGGCGGGTGCTCTGTCCACTAAGCTACCACGACAGAACGTTCTTAATTAGCTTAGAGGACAGAGCACCCGCCCGGAAAGTAGGGAACCCGGATTATTACAACAAGAAATGCCCAAATTGGACATCGCTGTATAGAATCTTTTCGGTAGTATTATCTTTATGTAGGACGATTAGCGCAGGAAGCAAAAATTTACCACAAATGAGGGATCGGTATCGTCGATTTAGACAAAATTCTAAGGAAAGAAGAGGGAAATATTAAGCAGTAGTAGTATTGTTAAAAGTGCTTCGACAGCTTAGGTCATTTCGCACATAGGCTCCCACCGGGAATCGAACCCGGGGGGAAATATTAAATATTTATTTAAATATAAATAGGTGAAACGTGGAATTTTAAATGATTGGCTCAGAAAAGTAAATTGTCTTAAATTAAAATTTTCTTAACGATAAAATGGTTTCTTCTTATATACGTGAAAATTTCCTTTGATGGTTGAAGGTAGATCCAATTTTTCCTTACAAAAACCTCCTCCACGTGGTCTGCGTAACGCATATACCAATTATCATTGACATCCGATTTACGAATTCAGAGGGGTCCATATAAATTAAGTTTTGTTATAATTACCCCGTACGCAGCACTATACTAACAGAGGATTTACATCCTTAACTATCATACCGATTACTGTAACATACTCCATGACCTTTGGGATTAGAATTATTTATATCAAGATCTTATCATGAAAAGTATGACCTTAAAAATAGCCCGTAAGGATGAATTCTGCGTATATATGCATACACGTCCATTTTTATGGCGAAATCCTGTCCCGTCTTCAACTTAGCATATTATGAATTTCGAGGAATCTTTCGCTCGCCATTCTTGAACTGGGCATCGGCAAAACACTACGAAAGAAACCAATTATTCAATGGCACATTGGCAATTGCTGCCATCCTCGGAGCTGCAAATGTATTTGGCATCAGTATCTAGACGATGGTAATTTTTAAAACATTCATGAAGCAGGCGCTCCTGGACTTCGGTATCCACAAATGAAATCCTCCCACTTTTCTGATTTTCGAAACGGGAGACGAGAAACGTGTAGATGATATCGCGGAGGTGAGTTAGAGAAAAAATATTCGAAAGATCCGAGTGAAGCGAAGGACCACATTGCCTGAAACCCATTACTTTTTTCGTGACAACGGATGAAGGAGAGGTGGTGAGGCGGATCTAAATACATTCCATTGGAAAGGGGTTTTCTAGTAGGCGAAGAGGTGAATTCCGATATTTTTCTAGTTTCGCTAGTTAACGATAAAGTATCGGAGTATTATTCATAAGCTATTTGGGTATTTTATAATAAAGGAAATCGTCACTGATTTAACGTACAGCTTTACCAATGAACTATTAAAATATTTAGTTAAAAAGAGAATGATTTACAATCATGTTCGTTTCAACACATACATTTGTTTATAAGAGCAAATCTTCTACTGTCGATTCGGTTGTGTTCTTTGTATTTAATTTGCAGTTTTTCTGTATTTAACGTATAATTTATAATGTTCTCCGATCTTTCCTTGCCTATATTTGCGTATCTCCAGATCTATTTCATGATTTTATCCTTTCATAATCTTTTAGAGATTCGTTTTGCATACTTCAGTGCCTCCAAGGAAGATTTATGCTTCATTATAAAGAGTAATCTTGCTATTCTCATATAACACCAGTAAATTCTAAAATTTTGCCTCGCTCATCTATATAATACAAAATTTCTAAATTGAAAGAAAAGAAAGTTTTAAATGGAATATTTACAAAGAATATAAAAATTAAAAAGCTGAAATTTTTATGTAGAAATAGTGCTGCTTTTAATCTCAGTGAATTGCGGCTCTGCAGTTTATATTTACTATCATACATATGTGATCCCATGTCTTTGTTTTCCATTCTGAATATGCATATTAGAAAGATTTCCTGAGTTTTAACCACATCATTTTCATCAGTTTAGTAAAGTAGCGACAAAATTGAGCCTAATGACAGGGCTCCAAGAAAGAGGGATCGGTCATACCCTTTCATTTTTACCTCGAATTTGCTCCGTTAAACAGGGAATTGGAATAATTGGAGTATCGTAACTAGACAATCCAGATAAATTCAAATCTACAACTGTCAGGTGTCATATTTTTTCTTAACTCGGGCGAATGTTGACCTTACGTCTTCAAAGTAATGCCAAGGACGACCACCGTCCATCACGAGAAGCGGCTACCTGAAGCTTTCTTGAAAGATATTCGGAGCCTTTTCACACATTGCCCTCCTCTTCCACATCTCACTCTAGACGTCATCCGAGTCTTCTCGCCAACACTTTCTCCCTCTTTATTCCTCGCTGCGGCCACCCACTCCTCGTCCAAAAGGACCACAAAGACGGAAAGGTGTTGAATATGTGATGAGACCTGATCCTAGTGGTATCATTTCGTAAACACATCGATTCCTGCTCTCCCTTTCCCCTCAGCTCAATATGAGTCAACCGAAAAATGCTATCGAAAACCCCCCACAGGCGTTACCATTTGCATTTCAATCGGAGGGTAAAAAGAGGCCATCCGGAGGGTCCTATCGGATCATATTGTATTCAAGGAGTCCTCCTACTCCACCTGCCCTCGAATAGTTTTCACCTCATCCCTTTCCGAAATGGTCGTTTCCAGGGATCTTGTTTGCTCTGTGAGATGAAATTCAGCGCGAGTCGTAATAATGCGAGAAATGCGTTTCCTAGATGGGGAAGAATTTAATTGACGGGCAAAAAATTCCCAGAGATTTTCGGCAGGGAAAATCTCTGGGATGTCCTTGAGTTTCTTGGAGATATCGCTCGCAGATAGTGTTTTTATGGAAAAAGGTGAGGGATTAGTTAAAAATCTTACTTTCGGGATCCTTGAATTTAGTTTCAGTAGAATTATCTCGGCATAAATTAAAATCAGAAAATGTATCTGGGTAAATCCCTCTAAGATATTATTCATTTTTTATTTGTGGTAAAACATGGAAAAGAGGATTCAACCTTACATTTCTATTCCCATTTCCAGTGTAGGCTAGCCTGTGTTTTTGGATTACTCCAAATAATGTGGAATAGTTGTGATTTTATGAAACATATTCATTCTAAAATAGATGCTTAGATACTTATTTTGTTAGTCAAATATTTAATAATTCCTTGGCATTCCTTATGAAATGTCAAATAATTGACACGAAATATGGTTTCTTTGAAGTCTCGGTAATGTCATGGGATTCAAAGCTCAAATTATATGAATTATATTACTTCTTTCTCGTATTCCTCCCAAGGGAATATATATATATATATATATATATATATATATAAAATGAGGGATCGGTATCGTCGATTTAGACAAAATTCTAAGGAAAGAAGAGGGAAATATTAAGCAGTAGTAGTATTGTTAAAAGTGCTTCGACAGCTTAGGTCATTTCGCACATAGGCTCCCACCGGGAATCGAACCCGGGGGGACATNTTTGTCATATTATGTCCTATGTTCAAATCATGTCACCATAGAAGCAGGGCTATCTGCATTCTTTCTAGATAATGAAGCATTCCCGGTGAATTTGAGTGATTTTTCATGTGTTCTCATAGGAATTGCATTTTCAAGTCCAGCGTTTTGGCTTTTGTCTCAGTAGCCTTCAAGATTGTTCATAAACATTGCGCAAAAAGGGCTCTCATAATTTTATATCTAATGTTAATGGTAGAATCTCATGTGAGGAATGGTAAGTATTCATAAACTTAATAAGTACGTTGAAACAATGGGCCGTGGTAAAAATCGGAAATATACAGCAACACCTTCATTTAAAGTATGCCTTGCAAATTTCTTCGCCATTGAATTTGATGCTTTCTTTATTTTCGAGCAACGGTAGTTACTAAAATCCATATTTGGATTTGAACAATTCTTCAGGATAGAATTTTTGATAAGGATGCTCGTTAGTGCGACGGCACATTTCATTTGTTGGGCGACACAATTCGTGAGAGAAATTGCTGTCGTTGAGTCAACGGATTAATAGGCGACCTCATTACAGACCGGACGGTTCTCGACCGTTTACTGCTATCTCACCTCCTTTAGCGAAACGTGCGTTACAATTATACCGCTTAATAAACCGCACACCGAAAAACATTAGCGAGCCTCGAAGCCACGTCTCGCGGCTTCGACGTTGAGGACCCATCAGTGCAGACGTCTGCGATAGGAACTCCGCTGGACGAAAGACGTTTTAAAACGGGAAGAACTATCAATTATTCCTAGATGGCGCAGTTCGATGTCAAGGAGCGAGCTACAAGCTAAGGGGGGAATGCATTTCCTCCTACCGTCTATGGATACCCGAGTCTATCCCCTTCGTATAGAAAAAGGACATCTACACTTCCAACTTGTGAAACGGTCTCTCTGCTAACCTCTCCTCCCTTCCTTTGTGGCAATCCCGCCCTCAACTCATTCCTCCCACACCCACCACGGAGAGCCCATATTCCAACCACCTTACCCACTCTTTTCATTCTCGGGCACCTCATATCCACTCGAGAGGTATAAAGGGGTCCTCTATAACAGCCTCGCTACCCATCCCCTCGATCCACCCCACCCACTGCCCTTCCGCCTCGACCCTATGATGAATGCCGCGAGGCCTCCGTCTGTCATTTGTCAACGTCTGGACTCCAGAATGCATCGCATTCGTATTATAATGGTTGGGAAAAAGGTGGAGGAGACCGTCTGCTCGGTGTAGCCTCCAGTGAGGAAAGGAACGGTGAGGTAGGCACTCCCCCATGCTAAGAGCCACCCACGACATCCGGTCCCGCTCCGTTTGTCAGTCTCAGGGGCTCGAACCTCTGACTCCTCAAGCAAAGGGATGGAGGAAGAGAAAGGGCCTCTCCTCGCCCTCGACGCCCACTTTCCGAACGTCTTTTGTCTGGCGAACGTTTTGCGTGTGTTTTCCTCCAAAGGTGCGTGGCGTGCTTTCCTCCGTCCGCGTGTACGTGTGTGCGTTTGAGAGTGAGACAGAATGCGTGTCTGTTTCTGTTTAGTGGGGCGGTTGATGGACGAAGGAACCGGCTTCTAAAACACATCGGTTGGACGCATCGACAGTCTGGTTGACAAATAGACGCGGAGTTACATTATGTTCGAGAGCAATGATAGTCCACGCCCTAAGGGAGAGACTTAAAAGTACCACCGCCTCCTTCATTTCTGTCTCTCAGGGGATTTTTAATGTGAGAGAAGGAAGGTAAAGGCGAGGGTAGTGCGAGGGATGGAAATGAATGAGCGCTTCGCGTCGAAAAAAACGGGCGCGGAAACAATACGTGAGGCACTTGTGATACGGCTGAAGAGCATGGGCTTGAAAATAAAATATGGTTTATAGAGAGAAACGTGGAAATCGATTCGGAATTCCTTTTCGAGAGATTTATCGTTGAGAATGAGTCGTTTAATTTTTGTATGGCTTATCTCAAAAACGCTCTCGAGGAAGCCTTGAAATTTGAAATTTATTTGAGCGTGTTTTTATCTCATGTGATTCCTTAACAATAGGTAGGATGTGAAACGAATTCTCTAATATCAATCGATATTTTGTAAAGTTACTTTTCATATTTTCTTATTCAAAAATGCCACCATTCACTTCGGTATAACAGTCTAATCAGTCTTTGATCGCAATGTCATCTTGATATATTGAGTCACCAAAAACATATTTTGAAAAAATATTTTTAACGAATATAGGATTATTATAGGTTAAAATAAACGCTGAAGGGAGTTAGTATTTGTTTCAAAATTGCTTTATTTTAGTCCTTCACTGGAAGGGACAGCAATCTATAATAATAATAACTTCTTTAATGGAAGCAGGTTAAACCCAATTACATCCATTTTAATAGGTATTACTATTCACAAACACACAACCATTCCCCAATCGGAAAATTAGCCGGGATTCGAACCTTAGTGTTGAAACGCTAGCACGTTAACAAGCTAACCACTCCGCCACCGAGGCCGGTAATATCACAGCATGATGTTCCTAATCACTTACACATACGAGCAATCAGCAAGAAAATCCAAATTACATCTTAAAATCATTCTAAATACATAATTATAACTCAAATATTTTTGTCATAGAAATTGAAATTTTCAAGCATATGTAGATTCTCTTACAGAGTAAAGTAAGATACACTTTGTTTTGCTCTCGTTTCTTAACGACAATGCTGAAATTACCATCGTGACTTCATCGGTTTAAGTCCGTGATATCGAAACTAAAACGAACGTTTTAAGTATGTAAAGGAAGAAATAAGAATCAGTGATATTGTTTCAATATATGAGAAATAATGCCATCTCAAACTTTCGAAAAGTCTCCCTATTTCAAAGAGATTTCAACGACTGCAGTTATTGAAGCCATGGAGGGAAACCCGCACGTTAACATTTCTAAGGTTATAATCCAACATTGCCTTGTTTCTCGTTCTGTAATCGTCTTAAGGCGTTAGGATCTATGCGATTACGTCGGAAATGGTTGTCGGCGATGGGAGCTTATGGATCGTCCGTTCACACGATTTTTCAAAACAGATCTTTAATAGGCCTCCGACTGAGGGGAATGAGGGACTTCTTTTGTTTTTTTATGGGTCCTTAGTCCTTCATCAATCATCTCCCATTATCATTAGCGCGTCACTCGGCCCCCTTTTAAAGGAATCGCGTGGGTTCGTGATGAAGCTCTCTTCGTGAGTTGCGGGCAAATGCGAATCGAAATTATTTGTTGGGGCAGCTGAAATATTTATTTGGGCGTTGAAGGCATTTGGTAATTAGACGCATAATGCCATAAAGTCGGTCTTGAGTCGTAAAGACTCAAAATAAAAACTTTCTGAATAAATCCTTATTTGGCCCATTCGGACCCATGATGTTGCATTGATCTGAACATTGGAGAAAAGGCAGTTTTGATAATTTCTCCACGCCTGACCATTGGCTACTTCAAGCACATTGCCGTTGCCGAGCATTATTATAGAATTGTTATTTGCATGATTCTAATATTAGAGCGACCATACTTCATACGCTTTTCTAATAATCTCTAAATATTGGCATGAGGATGTGGAAATGTACCGTAATAATAATTACATGTAGCGATTTTTCCAGCTTTCAGCTATGAGTTACGTTTCTCTCATTTTACATTTATGGATGATATGCATATGTACAATTGTAGGTATAATTTGGGGCAGGGAGATACACAAAGGTTGTCTAGGAGGTCGCATTAAAAGACGGATTAAATAAGACTGGAAGTCGCTCTTCTAGACTATCTTCCTCTTAATTCCTGAAAGTAGACTTAAAAGAATAAGCTAGGCGTAAGGAGGGCATCCAAAATATTTGCATGGGGAGATTAACGCTGGTCTTACGGATTGTAACCAAAAATATTTTAAATGTGTCACAAAACACGTTCTTATGTAAATTCGTTGATTCTTGTAGGAAATATTCATTATTATTAATTGCTTACGACAGGAATGTATGGAAGGAATCCATAATCGAGGAAACAAAAGTGCCAGATGATGACACGAAACGTGGAGAGGTGAAGCGTTGAAACCATGGACGTGTAATAGGTTTACATGGTGGTACGGTAAGTTCGTTTTTCTTTCTCGAAGTATTTGATAATTTCCTGATATGTATTAATGAAACCGTTGAGAATTAAATCCCCCTAACAAGGGAATATTTGTGGACTCTAAGGAATGGTTTAAACCTGCCAGAACCCTCTGACAATGAGTGTACACCTGGTTGAGATAATACCTATTTTGCACGCATAGATGTGCAAAGTTGTCGAAAATTAGTCTTTAAAGTGTAAAGTAGTCTTTAAAACCGAGGATGTACAGAAATATCAATGAAATATGAAATGGACTCAGGGTGTATAAAGAAAAAGGTGGGTTTGGATTTCAGCCATGTCGATAATTTCACTTCAGTTGTAGTTGGACAGACTAATAATTTATTACAGCAGGACAAAATATGAGGGGAAAAGGGCTACACAGTTAACATTTATTTCTTTCTAAATAGTAATTTTATCCCGATAGAAACTATAGCTTTAAGAAGTAATTTTTTTAATACAAAACTCGGTAAATAAACATTTAAATTCCACGCTGTTACTCGACTGAGTCCGTAAATTCTTTAAGATTATCCCTCTATCATTAGATGTATTTTGTGTTCATCTGAAATTTCGGTAATTTTATGGCTTATGCAAAAATATGAATTAATAAGTGCTTTCAAAACAAAAATCTTAGCGTACTTAGTCCATTGTACAAAAGCGACGATGCGCGTGGTCGCAGGATTATTTTGCCAGCAATTTTAGGATAATCCAGGAAAGTGAAATGAGAAATTCCAGGGTTATTATTTGCATCGTCATGTTTTACGCTCTATACGAGCTGCCGATTTCGAAACTCCACAATCCTCGTAGGCACTGCAGGCAGTTCTAGTGCAGAAAGTTCTCTGGCTATGAGACCAGGACCGATTCGCGGGAATCCATCACTGAAAACACATTTCCATCCATAACAACCTAAACTCCTTACGAGCTGTTGCTGGTTATGTTAACCATTAGCTCTTAGCTTTGAATAATCCCTGTTTTTAATATCCTCTCTACCTTTCGGTTGATTAAAAATTATACAGTGAATAGTGAAGATATGTGCGTCATCAAATATTCCAGTTCCAATGCAAATTGAATTCTATTAATGGAATTTTGGTGTTAATCCAAAAAGGGATGATTACTGCAGCAAATTTCAAAAACATTCCTTAGGTGTAACAGTAACTATTAATCTTTTTAATGACCTGTTTTTATGAAACATTCCATAAAGTTCGTTTTCTTTGCTGATATATATGTAAAATCTCTCGGTAAACATTGGTCTTTTAGTTAGGATGTTTCATTTTTCTTAATCACATCCCTGTTGTCTACGAGGTAATACAAAAATAATTGACGCAAAGGCATCGTAACATCTCCGGCAAGCTCTTTCATTAGGACATACCCAACCATTTAGAGGGATGCATTATTCTGTAATTTTTTCTGGAGTTTTCTAATTAAGGAATTATTGCAATTTTTTCAGTAGTAAATTTCATTATTTCATAACTTTAACAAAATTTCATAATTTTTATATCAAATTAGCGACTTCTTTCAAAACAAAGAAATGGTCACATTCCCATCTATAAGAAGATTTCTATCCGTGATTAAAGTAATTTAATCTCATTAAAAGATTTGGTAAATTAGATTAATTTCAATCTGCAGTAATTACCATTTAAAATTCAAATGACCAAAATAAATAAAACATTAAATATACGAGTGAAACTCTCATCTGAAATAACTTCACTAACTCGTAAATACCCTATTCCTTTGCGTGTAAAAGGAATCAGGAGTTCTTAAATAATCACAAATTATCCTCATAAATTAAATATCTGTCCTTACGATTTAAAAGGTAAAAAAATTCACACGCTGCCGTATTAACATCATCTCTACCACTATCTAATTCATATTTTTCGCAGATTCAATTTCTCAAATAGGCAAAAGAAAGGGAATGAAACCTTCGAGCACCTCCATTTCAGAAATTCCTTAGGGAAACGAAAAAAATTTCGCAGGAAATAGTAATGAATCAACCTTGCAAGATTCCCAGCCGATTCAGTCTGCACGATAAACAACCAAAAATTAACAGAGGAACCGGCAGGCGTAAAAAATTTAATCTCGGCCCCGAAATTAATATTTTCCCTTAAAAAATACTGCGTGGAACTAATTTACAACGTCCCGCAAAAAGCGTTTGTTAGTGCCGTGTTGTGTCGCTCGCACACGTGGCAAGTTACAACAATCGGGTAACGGTGTTTTGGGACCAGCAACCATTTCGACCGCCTTCGGCGCACCGCGGACTCGGGAAAAAGGAACAACACGTTAGCTGCGGTTTTCTTACCTTTTTGGAGGCGTCTCGCAATTCATCCGGAAAAGAAGTGTGAACATAAAAACGCAGGTGCAAAAAATTAGCATTCCCTCTCTCTCTCTCAATCTTTCTCGGGTTCTTTTTCGGACCCACTACGAAATTCGGCCTCTGCCTGAGATGGATGACAGAGGAACCGACTACCTCCGGATGTCATACCGATGCCGATTCGAACATCACGTGTTTTATTCGTTGGTCAGCCGGACTTAACAGTTTTTTCTCATCGGCAGAAAGGACGTTTATTCTAATGTATATGCAGGGAGAAAATCCCGGAAATTTTTTCCCCGCGGGGGCCTCGAGCTCCTTTGAATAGTCGCTTGTCTTAACGCGAAACATTTTTGAGGGAGAGGAGCTTAACTGTTTGGTCACGAAGCGGAATTGAGCTACCGAGCTAATTTGAAGAGGGCGCTAAGAGAATTTGCCTCTTCGGCCCGTCTCATTCAAGTCTGTTTATCGAAATTTCCCATTTTATTTACGAAACATTCTGTATATTTACTGCGTGATTTTTTAAAAGGCATTTGTCTCCAGACTGAGACGTACTTGGTCCATAGCCGTGCGGAATTAATAGCCACTTCTTTATGGGGTGACGTACAATTTCTGCTTGTTATGACGAATAAAGAATGCTCTTTAACATACATTGATTCTTTAAAACTCAATTTCACTTCATGTATTACCTTGGGATTTGCAAATAGGATACATGGAACGGAATGAATTTCCTTTATTAATGGTGCTGTTTTGTAGTCAGTGCGTGCTAATACATTGGCGAAATTCAATTCACCTTGCTTAAAAGTGTATGTAATTATGTTTCTGAATGAATGTTTCTTTATTCTTGGTAACTCTAGTTTTAGCCCTGCTAAATAGTTTCAATGCCGACGGAAAATTATTTCGAGCACATATGAGAAGTGAGAGCGAAAACATCAAAGACAAGAGTAGTTAATGAAGCATTTTGATAGATTATAAATCCTAATTTTATGAAGTCAAACTTGAGTTTATTACTGAGTAGATAAGTAAATGGAAGATTATTTCATTCCTACTCATCTTTCTACCTATTTTTCAAGAGGAAATCCCAGGAGACGATGGAAGAAAGGAATCAAGAAGGTTGAAAGAACGTCGATCATAACAAATAGTAAGAAATTCCATGCACTGTCCGTATATTACAACATTACTTATAGGAAAAACTGAATATTTATGAAGCTAATACAATAAAAATAGGTAGGCAATAGAAGAACAAACACTGAGAATAATTTTTTTGGAAAACAAAATACAAATTTCCTAATTAAAAAGAAAAGAAGAAGCCTTAAAAATCAAGTTTAGAGGACCTGGACCTACCGCACAGTAGATCACAGATGTTGAGGAGGTATGAGAGAGAGAGCGTGTGAGAGCGAAAACGTAGGAGTTGGCAACCCTAGCGCCATCTCTGTTCCGAAGCAGGAAGAATCAAAGAACGATCTGAGGCAGGAATAATTCCCTATGGTCGTAGGCTGCCGTATCTAGAAACCCTGCGGTACACTACCGAAAGCGTGGGCGTGCGACTCAAGGAGGAGACCCCGCTGTTCCGTGCGAGCCGAGGACCTTCTTTCGACATCGAGGGCGGCAGGGGGCTCGATGCCCGAATAGGGAGAGACGGAGGACACAGGCGGGGAAGAACACAGCGGGAGTAGAACTACTAAAGACGGACATACGACATCTCGAGGATAAAGGCGCATGTATCGATTTTCCACTCTAATTAATCGCCCTATGCATCGATCCAAAAATACGGTCATCTAGTTGGCATGTGTCGGGAGAAAAGAAGGTAAAAACGGGGGCCACTGGCGTATCCACGCATGCGCGGGAGGTATCAGTGGCGAAGACGTCTTGGGCCTTATAAAGGGAACAACTAGTTGGGAAAACGAGGTACTGTATAAAGAAACGCTCGTTGAAATCTCCAAATAAGGCTTGATGAGGCCGATGAGAGAGCTAAGTATTTTCCGATTCTGTAAAGTTCCCTACAGCTGCAACAACTTTTAAAATTTGCTACGACTTAAGACCGTTAACCGCGAGATGAAATTTGATGTATAGACGCAATAATACGAGCGCTGACGATTGGTGGGTGAAAAGCTCTCTGACAGAAATGATTTCAGATATGACGGATTATTAAATTGTTAGATGTGAAAATTCCTCAGGAGAGACAATGTTGTTAATCACGCGTACCATTTGCTTTACAGATATTGCTCCCTTTCAGTTACAATTTAAGAAATATTTTTTAGGACTTTTCGTGGGAATTTTTTATAGAGGATTCATAGTGTACCACGTATGGGTGATCAATGAAAGTATCTCCGAACCGAATTTAGATTAATACAAACCAAATTTTTCGAAAATCATTTGGAATTCACGTAAACTGTTCAGTCTTCCTTTACTCTGAAATCTAAAGCTTTAATATGAAGCAATATCCTATACTTTCTTGGGAAAGAAAAATTGGATTATTCATAAGTTTCAGCACCATCCGGTTTAATCTCAACAAGCGACTTCCTGGCCGAAATCCTTGTTTCTTCTCTCCTTTATAATGATTGAGAGAATCTTTTGCTTATTAGTAATAAAGTATTTCTCAAACTCAGCTGAAAATGACATAGATTTAAAATTAGTCCGAAATGAAGTTAATCGCTCGGTCGTGTAATGCTAAAATTTCGACTAAGAATGGAAGGACACACACAAAATAAGTTTTATTAATGTTAACAATATATTTATAACTTCTCGATTTTAACGATAATTTGTTTGTTGAATGTAAGTTGCGTTTCTTATCTTATGGTTGTTTTTATCTTTTGCCATCTGTATTGAACTTATTTGCTGTAACTTCTGTTTATTAATTTGTGTAGTATTGTTAGACATAATGGGTGCTGTGTACTTTTGTATTTGCTTATGTTATATGTTTTTTTCTTTTTTTCCTCCCTCCTTTTTTATGTATATGCGACGTTGCTACCGGACAATTGTCCATTTGTAACGTGTTTATTATAATAATAATAATCAAATATTATCTTCTCCTTTACCAAAATACCCAAAAAAGTGAAAATTAAAAATATATTTATAAGGGGTATGTAAATACTGAAATTGTGTTTTATCTCTAAGGAAATAAAATTGCAGTTAAGTTAAAAAATGAAAATATGAGCTATAGAAAAAAACAAGGGCGGAAGTTGCAATTATTGTAAAGCAATACTTTATTAATACGAACAGTACTAGTTAACTGCAATAATTCCAATCTCTTTGAACAAAAATGAATGACTACGTTAACTACAATATAAATAAACTATTAATTCTAGCGGACTTACCACTATACTTATCTGAAAGAAGCAAAGAATATTCTACTTAAGTTATTTTCATTAAGGAAGCTATTATTGTCTTCAATAATTTCAGCTTAAGAAAGAAACTTTTCCCCTCCCTTTTGCTAAGGTGTTATTCTTGATTTGTTCGATAAAATTATTGGCTAATATTAATAATAATTATTATTGGATAATAATAATAATTATTATATTGGCCAATAAGACATTCGTGCGAAAATTTAGAAGTATTTGCTAATCGTATGTTGAATAGCTCTTGATTGAGGGATGGCTAGCGATTTTCAGTGCGGTGTCTTCCAAGTGATATTTTATTACATGTTATATAAGTAGTTTTGAAGAATAGCGCTCAGAAATTGAGAAATTTAAATTCCTGCTTGAAATTCTTCAGATCATAAACTATTAAAAGAGTGTTGTCCTCGGTTAAAGGAAAATGGAGAAAAAACTCCATGAATATTTTTATTGAAAACAAATTATTTTTGAAAAATAGGAAATCATTAATGGCATGTAATACATTTTGGAATCTACAATTGGCAACTAATGAAAGATTTAACTGCTTTATATAAGTATTCGAATAAAACTGTTATAATTTACCTTCCAATACCTTCCTATCTCTTTTAATCTTGATTCTTAGAGGACGTTGTAAGTACTCAATAAAAATGCATTCACTACATTGTATTGCAATGTATACTATCGAAATACGGGCCGTCACTAAAGAGCGACTACATCATTCACGTCTGTATTCTAACTCATTACCATAACCGTTCTGGACGTTATGTAAGTTAAATAAAGTTTATATAACCTGTTTTCGAGATTTTCCTTGCGGGAAAATAGCGCCTGTTTACCAAACGCTGAACACCCATAATCTGTTTATTCTGAGGGAAGAACACGCATTAATTCTAAAAACAATCAATAAGGAGAGGCGCGCAATTTTCTTTCCTCAGTGAGTTTCACACTGCGGAAAGCTCCTCATTCCGTACGCGATTTAACTCGTAATGCACACGTGTCGACATTAGTTTCGCGTCTGTTTCGCTCCTCCTTACGTGTGGCCGATGAGCCAAATCCATCTTTTGTTCTCATCTCCTTTCTCATTTTCTCCTGCAATCTTCTCTTTCGTAAGAAACTGATAGGTTCATCCACAGCTGTTCAAGTTTTCTCTTAAAGCTTGCGCTCCCCTACTCGATAAAAAATTTGAAAGGCTATAAGCATGCAACACTGTTAGAAGCGAATGCCTCTAAACCATGTGCGAACGCAACAGCAAGTGGAAGTTAGCTCGATTATTTCAATTCAACATTAAAATTTTGTGATTGTTTTACTAGTATTCCGGCGCAGTTTTTATTCGGTTACATTTTTAAAGCCGAACCATGAAAAAATCTTCGTATCCGCAGAGGATCCTCGCAAGGGTATAACATAGAAGTGAATGAAAAGCTAAGGAAGAACCATCCTGTCAACGACTTGGTATGGAATACTGGCTGACTCTGGCATTCATTGGGTAAATCAACTTTTCGGACTATCTGTATCTTACCTACTTTGCTAAGGAAATTTGTTAGGAAGGCATACAACAGTGAGGAAAGTAAGGCTTACGCTCTGCTTACGTTCTGCTTGCGCTTTAGCAGAGCTGGAAAACCTTTGGATTATGAATGAGGCCCTTTCATCTCTTTATTAAACAAATGAACGTATTTGAATAATTTTATTATCCTATTTCTTTTATTACATCGAATGAAAATTGTATAGAAAATATATTGGAAATCACATAACATAAATTGCAGCATTGGTCAGTCCCGTCTCCTATAATTTTCAATGTATGTTAAATCGTTAAATACGAAGCGGTTAACACGAAAATATTTTATGGTTATATGAGGGAAAACATCCGCACAAAATTCTTCGGATAAACGAAACAAAATGTATGGTGGGATTTCAATCAGCATAAAATTATCATTCTCTATTTTGAATTGCGTTTAAATTTGCTCATAAAATTTCCAATTATTATATAAACCGCTGAGATTATGTAATTTAATTTTGGAGTTAACTGGCTAAAAGTTGTAGAGAATTTAAAGATTTTAACAATTGTAATTTTATGTTGCCTTACCAAATAAGGGACGATAAATGCTACTATTTATGGCACTCAGACAGCGAGGAATCAGATTTACACGAAATTCGGTTAACGAGAATTGTGTAGGTTTATTCCTAACAATTTTGTGTTAACTGATTTTTACTGCATTCCGCCTGGTTTTACCAAGCGATAAAATTCGTTATTCCTTCGTACAATCTCCATACCTAAGTATTTCATTGAAGACATAATGGCGTTCAAATGCTCTCTGATGGATACCTATGCGGTCCAATGGTTTCTTATGCCGCCGAATAGCACATTTAAATGTATCCTTCGAATTAAGAAAAGGTTCCTCACCCCAACGCTAGAGTGTGCCGTAAGAAACGAGAGAGACATTTCTAAACTTGCAAATGAACAAAACATTGCACAATTATGGACCAACTATTGAAAACGCAATTTGACTGAGTTAGCATTTACCGGATAGAGGAATGAAGAATGAGAGAAGCTATGGATACGGAATTAGATTCTAAGAGAAATGGGAATGTAAACGCTGGTGAAGGAAGATATGAGGAAAGTGGCATGTTCCTTGCCCCTCTTGGGTCTAATTGAAGGTGGCCATTAATTTGTTGAGGTTGGGCGGAGAAAGAGGGCAATTCGAGAGGATAGAGAATAAGATGGATGACGAGAGGAGAAATAAATGCGTGCTGAAATTGAGGAGGAAAACATCGAGGAAGAGAACGGACGTAATGAGGCGAGAGAACTTGTTGTCGGGAGCATAAATATGTAAAATCCAATGATTGAATATCATTTATAGAATTATCAATTTAACCCATGGAAATAATAGATCCGTGTATCGCAGCAGCGTTCAATGATCAACCGAAGGAGGTTTAAATCGCTCAAAAGTTTTGGCCAAGAAAAGGATTTTGAGTTGACGATGGTCTCTTCTTTGCAATTGTTAAAAAAATCCCTTTAATGCTCCCTTTAATGGGGAATCAGCTGATTAATTATGTGTGAGGAACGTTTTGTAAAGATTCTGTTTCATCAAAGTATTAGCCGCTTTCCTTGTTTAATGACTCTCCCATTTCGTACCACATGCTATATTTAGCCAGGTGTTTTAGCTCTCTTCCTACTAATCGCTCATCTTTTCAGGTAGAACATTATATACGAACTGCTCCATTATTTATAAGACACGCATCCTTGTTCGCTTACGTCAACACTTAATTTACAAATGGGCTGTAATTATCCTTCCTCGAAGTCGAACTTTAGTCAGCCGTATTGCTAATTTAAAACAGCGGCGGATGTCCTGCCAGGGAAACTCCTAAACTATGCGTCGTAAGATTCAATACGAATGAATAGAAGGCAAGAAAAGATTCGCTTAATTTCAATTCCCAACTCTTGAATTATAAGGCGGCAGTCTAGGTCTAACAGATACGGGCCTCGTTAGATTGAGCTGGTAATCTAAACGTCATGATCAATTTGTTCGAGAGGAAAGTAACAATCATGACACGTTGTTAATAACTAGGGAAAACCCTATTTTGGGCCCCAATTCCCGAAAAAAATCCCTCCTAACCGATTTATTTTCCGGAAGGAACGGCCTCAATGTAGGAGAGGTCTTCCCAAATTCATAGGTAGTGGAGTGGTCGAAAGCGCTGAGGCATCTTATGCTTTTCAACACGTTCGAATAACCGAAATGACAAAGTCCCGAGGAGAATAAACGGACCGAGGAAAAAACTTGGGAAACGAACTTCACGAAATGACAGTAATTTGGGACGGTTTGTAAAACAGCTGCTATAAAAAGAGGATTCAAAGAGTAATGAAAGCTTTGGGAGGAACCAATTACGTTGCGGTGAAAAAATGATAACACAGAACACATCACTAGCGTTAAAACGTTTTATCCTTTTCGAGTCTATCATCATTTTATTGAGTTTTCACGATGTATTTCTGAATAGAATCAACGAGTACCGATTTATTTCTACGACAGACCAGAAGTAAGGATTATAAATTGCTTTTAATAACAATCTGCTTACGTTGGCGTGTATTTGCTTTCTTAGCATTATTCGAGGACATTAGTCAGATTGATTAGCTTTATTTTAACATTAATAATATCGCTGAGAGAAGTAACGATTGAGTTTATATTTCTGACTTATCCTTGGGTTTCAGCAGCACGAATCTTCCGAGCTATGTTACTCATCTTTCCCAATGCTTCCGGTTTATCTTTGACCCATTGCTTGCGCATTACGATGTGATCAATATTTTCAAATGTGCGTCTGGTCAAATTACCGAATAGGCAAAAGTAAAAATATTCATAAGTGTCACTTGCTCAAGTCAAAGATATAATTATTCGTGCTCACGTAAGTTTCTACATAGTAGTTTGCTGTCTTGTGTACGCAGCAGAATATGAAATGTAATTTTTCAAAACGTAATGATCATTTAACAAACTGTGGGAAGGAGAATTTACGAAAATATGAAGTTATGGCGACTCTTGCTTCTGAAGTAAACCCGATATTCATTTCTTAAGAAAAATGCATACCATTCTGAAAACTTAATAATATAATACTGTGACCAACTAAAATGAAGTGTGGAATAATTTCACTGGATACTTCTCTTACTCGATGTAATCTCAAATTAATGGAATCAAATAATGTTAATTTATATCATTATCATGCTTTCCCATTGAATTTGTAATTTAAAACATTTATCTTCAGCGTAACTTATCCGTCGAAATAAATGAAGAAAATTTTCAATGAAATTCACTCTGTGGCTTTTACTATTAGAGAGGATTTAAATATAGTAGAAAATATTACAGTATAATAAGATATTCCCCATTTCCTAATTAAATATGAAAAACTATAGAAAGTATAAATGCTTCACTATATCAAGAATAACTAAACACTAAATAGAAAAGTACTGAAATACAGAGTTATTAATAATTAGTGATTGGAGGCGAAGCAAGACTACTGCCCAGGGCTGTTTCCTATAAGCTGCTTTCAATGCACTCCGAACGAGAGGTTAGAAGGTGAGCTAAAAATTCCGCTCTGGTCAGACCCCCCAGCAGTTCACCTAGCTACGCCACAATAAGTAATTATTACTTGACTGACGTTTAACGTTACGGACAGGCACATGAGCAGAGCCGCGCCATCCTAAGGGTGCATCGCACCCGGGCGGCGGCATCTTAAGGGCGGTAACAGAGGCTTAGCCAACCATTATTATCATTACAACATAACTATTTGTCGTTTTCTGTGCGATACATTTCCCATTCATCCCATCAAGAACCATTGACAATCATCAATGAACTAAGAGAAGTAAAAATATTTGGCTCTCATCGTCATAGAGAATGAAATTTGTGATGGAGCTGTTTTTGAAAATATTGTACAAGAAATGGCAGATATGGGATCTCGCAGTGTACATTTTTAACATAAATGTTATGCTATATTTCTTATTTACCTCAATTCCCTTAATAAGTGATTAAGTGATTATTTATGTTGCAACACGATTTTTATTATAAATGTTCATATTTAATTGCGAAAAATAGGTTTCATACTACCATTTTAAGTTATGCGCGTTGCATAATGATACTAGAAAGTAATGTGAACTATGAACTTAACTCATAATGATAATTTACTATGTCAGCATATTGAATATGGATGATTAACTGTTACTAATGCTTGGTGACCAACGTAAGCTGGGAAACTAATTCATAAAACACTGGTTTTTATAGTCTTAAAAAATAAGTTTTACCTGTAAATCAGGGAAGGAAAGGAATCAGGTACCTATTGTCATGTTAAGGGGGTGCAAATTATTTTTGCACCCGGGCAGCAGATAGGCGCGTCTCTGCACATGAGTTAAGTAAAGTTTCACGAATATTTCATCAGCATAGGCTTTGTTGAGCTCCATAGCTGACGTCTAATGAGTCTGATAACAAAAACCTTCCCTGTTCTAGTATTACTTAACGAAAATTTCACACGCTTGACGGGGCAGAATTTCCCAACTCACACTCGACGAATTCGGGAACTCAACGCTCGTGTTTATACCAATGCTATCCTACCCGTTTGAAATACAAACGTACAAACTCGCACGCGCGTAGCACCACCGTGTTGGACACAAAAAGGATTCGGTCTCTTCGACAGACCTGTAATCAAGCAGGCCGGGGTTGTTATGGAAAAGAAGGTTGAAGTTGTGAGATGGGCAGCGGAGGCGGGGGAGAAGCGGAAGGTAGAGTGAAGGAGATGAGGGCAGCCACGCGACCCGCTTTAGAGATGAATGGAGAGAGGCAGGAGACAGCGGATGGGCGGGAAGGGTAGCTCTTTTTGAGGTAAGTGGACTCTGAGATTAAAAGGGTTGGAGGGAGATGGTTTAGGGAAGCGGGGCCCTTTTTAGATAAGAGAGGGGGAGCTCCTTTGAATGAGGCTATTTGAGAAAGGGAGGGTACTTCTAGATGAGGTGAGAGGAGCGTCTTCGTTTTTCTCCCCTTGATGAGCGGCTTCGGAAGAAAGAGATAACGACTCGTTTACTTTTTCAAAGGGTTTACAGTCGGCGCGTGAGAAAGGCTAAAAAAAATACTGGACGGAGTAAGCGGGGCAAACTTAAGTGGCAAATGAGCGTTTTCTGGCGCGAACGTTAGAATTACGAAGTCGGATTGTAGATAGGTTCTTTTTAGCGGCTGATTAATGCTCCTGGTAACGAATGGCAGAGGGCTCAAATGCTGTCATCAGCGGGACAAAAGAGCGGTTTTGTATCCCTCGTATGTCATTGGAAGTGTTGAATTAAGCCTTGTATAATGTATGGGAACGATTACGTTCGTCCTCCGTGGATTTTTCTCCGCTATATAGAAGCGAATCAGTGGATGAATGAGATATTTTCCCTAGGAGTGGACGAGGGAAGTAGATAAATCGGAATGTTTGGGCGTGATCAGAACGAGAAGACGAGAAATAAATTCGCATAATATCTTTTCATAGCCATTGCGTTTACTTTCTGATGCGTGGGTAATATTGGGATTTCGAAGAGCGTTTCTCACTGGGACATTATTAAAGTTTAAAAATCGAAGATCTTTTATCAACGGATAGAAGAGAAAACGGATGAAAAGCACTTGAAGAGTTTCCTTCAACAAGAGCTATTTGAAAACTTATAGCCTTCAGTTCAATGATCTTTCTTATTGTTATTATTTATTTTTAAAATTGATGGAATGAAGATGAGATGTGGTCTCCTTTGATACTACAAAAATCCTTTGAATCCTTTTTTTTTCTAAATTATGCTATCTAGGCCACTATGACTAACAGCTAATGCTGAAAGCGCCGAGAATCGTATTCCTTTATAGCTCACAAACGTTATCTATTTTGGAAGTTTACATAATTTTAAATAAACAATTATCGTGTATAAAAACCTTATTCGAGAAAATGGGTCACGGACTAATGTTGAGTAAGGAAAGTTTCCCGAAGAGTATATACATAAAATTCTTATAGAAGTGCAGTGGGCTGAAGTTTGTGGTATAAAGGAGAAGTATTTCAATCATTAGAAACTTTAAAGTATTATAATCATTCTTCATATTTAGATCTCGTTTCCTGTACCATTGAAAGAATACACAATAATTTTGTATTTCTTTGATAGAATATAAAACTTCCGGAATTTGAGTACCTTACAATTGATATAGTATTCCAAAAAAGTAGTATGCAAACAATATTGAAATGATTGAGATAGCAAGCGCAAGGATGTTGCAGCTCTAATTTCATTCAAATGAATTCATTCATCTGAAAATAATGAAACTACTTGTCAAGAACATCATCGCTTTTATGTCATGAAGAGAATAATGCAAGTTTGATTTCTGTAAGAGTTAGATTCCTGCAAAGATTTGTAAGACTACTCTCTTTTAACCCTTTATATCCTTTATAATAGATGACTTGGAGTATAAAACACCGATTTCCTTAAAGATTATTCCAAGAGGCGCCCATAAACGTTACACTATCCCGTAATATTCAACAGAGTAAAACCATGTTAGGAGCAAGGCTATCGGTATTCGATGCAGTAAACGCTACCTCACGTCGTGTACTTTCACACACTGGCGCATTCCACGATACGATGCCGCGTTTAGATTCATACAATGCTGCACACTTCTGCGGGTGAAAGACTTCGTTCGTGCGGAGACCTAAAAAAAATTCGCGAACAAAGCAGATCTCCACTATAACCCCCTCCTTCTTTCCACAATGTTACCTCTGAAGGAAAATAAACAAGTTTTTTTCGGGGAGTGTATTCAGGTATGGTGCGAGGGTTGGTGCGGTGGAAACGTATGGGGGAAAAAAGGGTAGATTAGGGAGAGAAAAAGGAGTGAGATTGCCCTTGAGTAATGATTCCTCCAATGTGTCAACTTCAATTTCATTTAGCGTTCGGTTATTTTTCTTTCGAGAGGTCGAATCGGATGGAGTTAGATATTTGTTTCGCCTGACGCCCGGTCTCAAACGATGGTGATATATGTCTCTTTCGCTTCTCGTGGAAGAGGGAGCGAAAGAAATTCCCCAGTATTCCTCCCTCTCTTTCCATACCACAAGGGCTCGCGATTGTTCCTCTCTGGCAACCGAACACTGCGATAAATCACGAAGCGGACTAACTCCTTCTCCGAACTTCTCAGCCACATCCCCCAACCCCATTCTTACCTTCCCTCTTCCCATTTCCATTCCAGATTCGACTTCTCTTCCCAACTTCCCATCTTCTCTCCCACTCCAGTCTGTGCCAACTTCTCCGTTTCAACCTCTATTTCGAAAATTCTCTTTCCTCCTTTTCCCCCTTTATTCCGGTGACTCCGCAGTCTCCATCACGTGAGGCAGATGGGAGAGAGTCGGACTAACAGGGTGGCACGAAGTTGCCCAGGGGGAGATCTACAAGGGGAATGGGCGAGGGATTCTCGGTTTTTTCCCCTTTGGAAATATGTGGCGACCAATTGGCCGAAGGAATGGATCGATTAGTAAGAACTTCACAGGTCGACGGAAAGGTGTGAGAGGGAAAAGGTAGATGGATGGACATCTCTTGTCTCAGCGAACGATTTAAAAAAGGCGTTTTTTCTCTTGGATTGTTTCGGTGAATAAAGTCTCGTTTCGTGAGGCTGAGTGAGTGAATTCATTCTCTCTTGCAGAGAGGTCGTGATTTATCCAACACAGTCGCTAGTTAGGGAAGATTTATTCGAATCAAAATATATGTGCTCGAAAAATCGTTAGATTCGTTCGCGAATATCAAAGATGGCGGGTTTCGAGGTATAAATAGAAATACTGTGAATGAGATTGAGAATGCGAAAGAAACAACATGAATTTGAACAAGGCACAACGAAAATATATTAAATTTATTGAAATATTTCTTGATATCTAAACTGATTTGCTCTCTAAGGGCAAATAGTCTAAATCTTTTGCAGTATAATTTTACAATTAGAATAAATTGAAACTCATAGCAACTTGACAACAATTTCATTGAAATTTTTTCCCTAAATCAAAAATATCATTTAGAAAAGGTCTCAACATTTGGACTCATTCTAGTAAACCGGTGATTTTTGTAATGAGGGTATGTACTAAGAAATAATCGAATCGAAGGTAATCGAAATGAAGAGCAAAAGGATTTTCAATATTTTTTTATTCGAAATGGCTTATAAATGGAGAAAACGCTTAGGTACAAAAATATCGTGAATTTAAATCCCATACTAATCGACAAACTCAGGTAAATTTTTTACATTTTACACTAAATGAAACAAATAATTCAATTTTTCTCTAAATTAAAGAACGCTGTACATAGATTCATCGATGACTATCTGAACTTATAATTTTAGTTGCTTTTGTTTCCGATCTTTGACAAGACAAGTAATGTTAGTTAGTAGATAGACTGGTGATCTTCAAGAAAATAAATATCGTTTAATAAGGAGAAACTTAAAAACCTACAACAATTTTATAATTACGGTAGATATAAATCTAGCTACATAATGATTTTCACTACATTTTTAATCTCTTAAGAAATTTATTATATAAAATTAATGTTTTCAAGTGATACCAAAAGGAACTTATCCATTTTAACACAAAGAACAGGCAACTCGTACTGTTCCGAATGAGCATTATTTTGTTTATAAGATGATGTTTTCAGAACTTTTATTAATATTATTTATACTACCCGACATCCAGCAGATAAGTTCAATTTTAAATATTTATTAATTTTTTATGATTTATTCCGATAAATAATTATCTAAAATCATATTTATAAACAGTTTGAAATAATCAGTTGATTTATAAAAGACTGATCATAATGCTAAATTATTTTTATTTTATCTTCATACGTATGCATTGAATGTAACCTCTGTGTGGAATGCTATGGGAGCATCTTTAATTCCAACTTTGTAGACGTACTTTGTGATCCTGAATTTTATTACACACTACCGATATTGAACATCCATTGAGTTCGTGGAAGGTATTTGTGATGCTTTGCACCCGCACACTTATTGAATCATTCTTGATGCTTGCGTTTCATTCAGCAAAAGACGTATTTCGTTTTATAAAGGAAACGATTTTCAGCCAGGTATCCGCCAATCTACAAGAGAACGTATATACGCTATTTCAAAGAAACGTCGGCAAAGACTAGAAAGGTTATAAATGGATGAAATGTCTTTGAGAGATGCATTATAAATCGAGAAGACGTCCTGACACAGACTCTGAGACCTGAATATTAACTAACATACAATTTCAGCCGCAGAGAGTACATACAGATAAATTTTATATGCGATGATTCACATATAAAGCTCAAATATTAGATAACTTTTGACTACATTTCTGGAGAGAATTTCGGTTAATCAGGCAAAAATAAAGTAGTTCTTGCAGTTCTTCTTTTATTCTTATTGAAGAAAAAAGAATAATTTCTTCCCTATTTAAGACTTCATTTAATAGAAAGTATAGCGAATTTTGTGTTTAGAGAGAAATTTGAATAGTCTATCTGAAAATAAAGATTTGAATATTTTTTTTATTTTATAAACATTAATTTAGGAACATTTTACGTCTATAATACGGAAAATTTGAATATTTCTCGGTAATTCATTGTTATATTTATAATGTTCTTAGTAAATGGAAATTAATTCGCCCAATCTTCATATTTATCCAATCAAAAGCAAATATAATTGATAACTTTCTCGAAAATCTTTCCTCACCGTTTTTGTCCGTTAGTGATTACTGATTAGCTTTTGATTATTTGTGTAAACACTCTGAGAAATATAGCTGTGAAAATATTAATTAAGCAGCGCATTCAAATTATGATCTTTGTGTATTCAAACAGATGATTAAGTCGACAACAATAAAAACGGAACCGTAAAATAAACAAGAGAATCGTGCGCGTGCATTTTCCATCGAAAAAAGCAGACACCGACTTCGTTCAAAGAGTCGAGTCTCTTTGAATTTGGCTCTGAGCCAACAGTTGTTAAGAAGAAATGTCGGAGGGTACATAAATGAGCACGCCGAGGTAATGGCGACGGTGATGTGCGTTGCAGTTTCAATTGACCATCGGACGGTTGAAAGCAGTTGACTTTCGATTGCATTAGAATGGAAGAAAAAATGATCATTTCTCAATGGCCCAAAGTAGGTTGAATAGTAAATTATCGAGATGGAAAACTTGTAATGCTTCGGCAAATGAGCTTAGTCGCCGAACCTCAATAATGTTGAATCTCCAAGTGCTGAGATAATCACTAAATATAAATCCTTCCCAGCTTTGTCTTTTACGAGAGGAATTTTGCTTGCTTTAGTAGGAAAAAATATCCTCTTTGGAGACCTTCCAAGAGAAGTTACCACCGAGAAGTTCAGGTAAAATTTGAGCCATGTGATGCAATGCACAATTATTCGACGAGAATAACTAATTTTGGATGAATATACGTGGTATTGTTTCTTACACTAAACTTAGAGGTAGAAATGCGTCATTAGTGGTGAATTAGAAACATTTTAAGGCAATACGCTATATATTTTTCCATTTATACTGGTACTCTCTCCTTATGGAAGCTTATCTAATATACGGGGATCTAACATTCACTCACAAACATTAAATTGTGTAAGAATTGCAAAGCTTCAGTGTTCTTTCTATTACACTACACATCGGTATAGTAACAATTTCTACACACAATTACCATATATTAGTCTCACGCATAAGATATTTAGTAACATATACCCCCAAACAGGATTATAAAGAACTCATTATATTCATTCTTATTAAGGAAAAAATGCATCGTTTGAGCATTCTTGAAGTTCTTGAAGAGGATAAAAAGTTGCTGAATTAAAAATTCAATACAAGCACGCAGTAATGATTTGAATTGATATTGGATAAAGAAAAAAATTTAATAGTTGATATGTGTTGGAGAGTATAAAACATTGGTGTAATTTTTCTCATGTCTGAATACAATAGTTCAGAAAATATTTATGTAATAAAACTAAACTCAAAGTAAGATGTAGTCATGCAAATTGTAAGAAATCAAAATAGTCATATTGTTATTACCTTATCGGCATGAGTAAATCTCTTTCGTGTTGCTAGAGACTTTGAGAAATTGGCTTACTGACTCAAGTACTTCGTTTGGATTATGTGAAATTTTAAGCGAGTAGCGTATTTCAAATTTAATTTCTGTAAATCTTTGGCGTTTGATGCTTCCTCGAGGCCCCATTCATATTCTTCGGAATGTAATTCCAATATGTAACAACATTAAATAAGGCAATACTTTCCTCACGATGCATCAACACTCCTCAGTTCCAAGTACAGGACTGCCTTCACTTCCTCTTATTCAAACGACGTTTTCGTTAAAGTAAACACACTATTTTTTAAATTTAGTAGTTTCTATATTCAACAACAATGTTTTTCAGAATGTTTTATTCATCCTTCTAATCTCCTTAACTCAATTCGGGGGACTTCTTCCTCATTTCCCGTGCATTACTCTTACACGCAGTCTTCGTTCTCATCACTGACGCTCTCACCTCGCCCACTTTCGCGTATTCTGTCTTTCTGCCTTTAGTACTCTGATTCCCCTCCTGAGTCCCCCCCCACAAAGTAAGCCACACCCACTATCTCACTCCTACCACGCGTTGAAGTCTCCGCTCACGCAGACCGTGAGACCACTGACACTGACAACCTCTGGGTTCCCAGAAACGGCAAATGCATGTTCCAAAAATAAAAACAAGTCGTAAGGAAAATAAAAGAGACGCAGGAGAGTTGAAGAGGGAGGAAAGAGGGAAGGAAAGAAAGAGATAACATGGTTGCATCTGTGTGACCCTGCTATCAGTTCATCTTTTGTTTTACCCGTGTAACAAGGAAAGCAAATAAAATTTAGCATTAAAACATTATAAACAAACTCAATTACACAAGAAAACTTAATAAAAGCATTTTCTAGTTCATCGTGTATTAATATAGTAGTAAAGGTTTATGTTAGTACTACCCAAGCACTTATAGATTAATTTTTTCGATATTTTCTATGACCGTTTTACAAAGGGAAGTATTTTTTTTTAATATTTCAGCTGTATTAAAGTCACAGAGGTTTCCTTTGTCTCTCACTTTTAAGTTAATCTCAGAAGGAAAATTTCCCTCTTATGCATACTGGGTGAGCCGATTTTCAATTCATTACTAGTATATTATTTACCATTTTTCATTATTATATCAGATTGTAAGCTTGTTATTATTATGGGTAATAATGTGCGCAACCAGCAGGCGAATACCAAGGGGGGTGGCTGACGGGCTTAAACCTCCCGAAGTTTCTAAAAGTATCGTACTTATTCAGAACCAAATTTTCAAGGATCTTATCAATGAGTATTTGGACGCTTGAAACATTTTTGTTGGCAATATTTATGATGGAAATCAATTAGTACGCATTACAACGTTAATGTAAGATTATTGATTTTACCCCTGGAAACCACACTATGTACTGACACTTTCTATAGTTAAATTTTATTTAGGAAGACAAAGTAGAAGGAGCACTTAATCCGGGAAGAATTAAAGTCTCTAGCCATGAATTCTAACTGAAAGCCGTGTAAATTTGAAATGTAGGGCTCTATCAGATGTCCAACAATACAGTCTGAGATAAAAAAATTTGGAAACAATCAGCAGGAACTGTAGGAAGGGAAAATGATCACAGGCGTTGATGGTCAAAGCGTTGTCTAATATTTCTCCGTGTTAAGAGGTGATGGTCGAGAGATGGTAGGCGAGAAAAGAGAGAAAGGTGGAGGGGAGAGACAGGTGGAGAGAAGACGAGTTGGCAGGTGGGGGCAGGTGATGCCTGACCAGTGACTAACGCATAGCTGATGCAGATCTGCGCTCATTATATTTTTGTTTGAGAGACCTCCTTGACCCGAGGTGGTTAGGTCAGGTGTACGGCCAATTACGGCTAACATTTTAATGGAGGAAGACCAATGAAAGTATTCTGAAAGAACCTTGTCTTTTACCGATTTAACGAATGTTGTTCTTCTTCGATATGTAACACATTTGACAGTTCGGTAGAGGATATGGAATTGACTTGGATGCATAATTTGACCATACTAAGTCTTTCCAATTACGGAATTCTAAATAAAAAACTAATTATTGTGTTGTTGGAAGTAAATCGGTATTTTTGCTAACCCTGGGATTTCTCAAAATCGCGAAACAGAGAGTCATTTCTTAAAAATGGTTGTAAAACTGTAACCAAGTCCATCGATATTTCCGTTTAATTAAATAACATCCAAATACCATCTATTTGTCTAGGTGCAATAGAGGAATACAGATACGTTTATCTTCCATTTTTATTGAAAATACTTTTAGCTACTTAGCATAACAATAAATATGCACCTCTATAATATAAACACTTTCAAACATTCTTTGAAAGTTCATATTTCCAATGAAAATTTCAACGGTGTATTAAAGAACGATCGTATCTACGTTTTGTTGAAGCGATAGAATAAGTTAACCGATTTTTTCATCATTTTGTAAACGTACTCCAATCTTTCCATGAAAAAGCAGTGACTATAGCATGAGTTTTATTAGCTTCAATTTACCCATTTTTAATTACACTTATTTTTGATAAGATCCAGAAAGACTGAAAATTAATGAATCAATATAATTGAAATCACATTGCTCTCCAAATTCCTTACGAAAATTATCAATTCAAACTGCTAAACTCCGAAAAATGCGCCAAGAAAGTGCAAAAACCTAAGAAATTTCGCATACTGCAAATGATTTAAATCTCAGCACCGTCTTTCTCCCATGATAGAAAGTATTTATACCTTTGACCTCTTAGACTACATAGCGAAGGTCGAGCACTTCCTAGTCTGATTTCTAGTCGCCGATTCGAGCTCGAATGTGTTTGCGAGGGAAAGAAAAAGGGATGGCGTGTTTCGATGGAGAGATGTCTTTCTTTAATGGGGATGGGTGGAAATTCTCCCTGAGCGTACTTTTCCTGATTGCTAAGCTTATTCCAGAGATGGTGAGAGGCTTTGATCCATAAGAATAGGAAATAGGAGACGTAAACGTTAGCGGAAAAATATCATCAACAAATTTGAGCTCGAAATAGCGAGTATGGAAGAGAAAGTCTGGCGAAGGAAATGTTTTTCCCTTTTTTAAAACCTATAGGAATCCTGGAAGCGGAGAGAGGATCTCCGTTTGGAATAAAGTGAAGCTTGCATGGGTCATTGTAAAGGAAAATAACACAGGAAATGGAAGGAGGTGAAGAGGGGTAGGGAGGTGAACGACGATGAAGAGGAATGTTGAAAAGGTGGATATGATATTTCTGAGAAGGCGATGAAAATTTCAAAGCGATAAGCTTGATGCAGAATTAATACTTTTAAAGGAAAGACAATGGTGTAAAATATGAAGTATGGAACAAACTGTGGAAGGCAAAATAAATTCATAAAAGTAAATATGAGAGTTATATTAGAAAACTAGCCAATTGAGATAGATAAGGACAGAAATTGTTTAAAACTTGTAAATTGTCTGAAGGAAGTACCTATCAAATTTGAACATAAATTAGATAGGTACTATCACAAAATTGTTTCCAATATTGCGGTGAAAATGTAGATGTAGCGACAGTAAGACTCGTCGAGGATAAGGAAAGATATTAATATCTTTGAAATATATTTAAAAAATATTATTCAAGAATAATATTAAACCGATTCGCCATGCGATAGTAAATTAGGACGGATACTTAAGGCCTTACAGTTAAATTAACAATGGTATATAGGTTCTTTAAACGAATATTTCAACATTTTTAAGCTGGCAAGTTTAAAATGCCAGAGCGTATCCTTGCTAAATATAGATTCACATTTTTAATGTCGATTTTTTAAATAAGTCAATTTCCTATATTTAAAAAATTCGACATTAAAAATCTACATCAGTATTAAGTTAAAAAATGCTCCTAGCTCACAAATCAACCACCAACACCCGGACATCGTAAGTAATGATAATTCAGAAAATAATTTTTTTTTTTAATTTCTGCTACGGGCAACTTGTGTATTTGTTTGTATGGGAATGGTTGTATATCGATAATTTTCTCACTTTAACTTTTATATCATTCAGCGTTCGCTTGCATTTACGGAGATGATCCGAGGAGTATGGAAACACCCACCCCAAAGTGAAAGTAAACATAGAGTAATTCTCACGCTCTCGGTAGGGAGAAAGAGCGGCAGAGACAGCCAAGGCAGGGTTTAAGGAGAGTCGCAGATTCAGGCGAACTGCCTCGGGTGACAACTGAAGCGGGACGGGAATGCGCAATCACAAGAGGTGAAGAGGGAATGGTTCGGCGAGGAAGAGCCCAAGTGGTGGGGATGCGCCAAGGGCACCTCCGTGTCCAACCTAACTCACACTCTACCATCCTCGTTCCGTTTCTCTCTTTTCCGCCGTACGCTTTTCCCCATCTTCGACCTCCTTAGATCCTCCATCCGCAGGCATCCTTTTCATTCTCTCTTATTCTCCTTCGCAGCCCTCCTCCAGCGAACCTAAACGACGCCTTTCTCCCCAAACCACCCCCTATAATGATTCCTCCTTCCCCGTTAAAAAAGGTCTCTTTTTGCCTCCCCCGTGTTCACGGTGTGTCCCAGACGAAGTGGCCCTCACTCGACTCGCCATGTCTCTCTCCTGCCACGGATTGCGTAGTGATTCCGAGCGAATGCATCGGTGAGGATGTTGCATGAAAGGGGACTGAGGGGGACGACTCTCCTTGCGACTCCCGTATCGGCCTAAACCAGTTGAGAGGATATCAGTCTTTATAAAATGCGCTCGGATTCGGGATTTCGCACGACATAGATTATGGATTGCGTGTTAACTATATGGATACACATTTGCGCGTCAGTTCACGCTGTAAGAGAATCGTGAAGATGTAAGATTCTGCGAAACGTAAGATCCTGAGAAATGTATGATTCTGAAGATTCTAAGAACGAGCAGAAGTTACTCTGCGGCTTACGAATGTTCGTTCTTATGAACGTTCATTTGGAAGCAGTGAATGGTGCGACCAAATTCATCTGTGTCAGAATTGCATTAACTTCCGAATTCAGTTGTAGAAGATGCGATGTTAATAGGAAGACCATTTCTTATGTTAATGAGAACTTAAGAGCGTTAATTGGTGCTAAATGTTTCTGAAACTGGAAACCGACATCCTAGCTGAAATCTTTAAATTCTCCTGAGAAGTGTTTTCGTTAGATTTACTGTAACCTTTAAAGACGTGTGCACGTTATTTGTGAGCATATATTTTAAATTTTATAATGATTATATGGTCACTCATGCCAATGGCTGAGAAAAAAGTTTTATTCGATAGAAATGAAGAGCCAATTTATGTTCAAAACCACTTATACTGGAAATATTCCATTAATTACATTTTCAATAATAATTTAAATTATTTCTCAAACTGTGTCATTGCGATTCCAAACCGTGGCAGATAATTAAAATTCTTGCATTATAATTGTATAATTGGAACTTCTCACAATATACTCTTAAATATTCTCTTAGACGTTCTTTAGAGAGGCTAACGCTTTTGCAATCTATCCTAATAGCGATTAAAGAGGATGGATGGAAGATAAAATGAGAGTAGTTCTAATTACACTTGATTTAGATATTCAGTCATCTTTTTGATTCAATTTTTAGTATCTCATATTACAAATTTTCATATTACGATTTTTTCACAGTCGTTACATTGCACCTTCGGACAGTTGGAGAGACATCTCATAAGTTGTTTCATTTTTCAAATTAAATCAAGGATAATTTCTTGGTATGATTTTCAAGCGCAAAATTTAAAATATAGAGTATAGCCCACCAAATGTAATTATATCCTTATATTTATTGCTTCTAAAAATATGTTTTCCGGTGAAAACTGAAGGACTTTTTCAATTAGTGCATATCTACTACACAACGAAGAGGCAATTCCACAAATCGTACTAAGGATTCTACAGATATTTTAACGCATATTGATTTCAGATATTAAAAAGTATATTTTATGCACTTTAATGATGGGGGTTGATGTAATACTAACGTAAGCCAGTCTCAAAACAAGTGATGAAATAAAAATTATCTTAAAACATGAAATGACTATTTAACTAAATGAACAACTCACGAAAGAAGAAATATACGATAACAAGAGGTTAAATTTTAATTTAATCATTTACCTTCGTGCAGGAATCCTTGGACTATCTTCTAAATCAGGACTCCAGGAGAGAATTCGTACTTCGGCGGTTTACGTTTCACCGTCCAAGATCCACAAAATCGTAAAATCTCTTGTCCGCGTCCTGGAAAGAATGGAATTTAATTTAGACGTAGCGTCAAGTTCGGGCGACCAAAGATTTCTTTCCCCAACGAGAGCGAACCTTACATTCCTGGCTACCCCTCAAGTAAGGTCACGTCAAAGCAGGGAGAGGGAGACAATAAAGTGGCTGATTGATGGAAGGAGGGAAGAGATACTTATTAAAAAAGGCCGAACGAAAACGTACAGGAACATCCCACGGTGACTAGGATTGGGATGTTAGTTGCGCGGGCCATGAAGGGGAATACAAATTAACTGATTGCTGGTGAAGAAGGGAACGTGGGAGCGATAAGGAGCGCGGAGTGAATTTTAAAAAGTCCCGGCTTATGTAGCGGGAGGAGGAATCGAGATCGCAGCGGAAGAGATTGCGGAAAGGCAACGGATCTGCGAGTGGAAAGCTTTGAGGTGTTCTGATCGGAGAGGCAGCGATTGAGCGTGGCGAGACAGAGCGAGGCTTCATAGAAGACATAAAGCGAGAAGCATTTGAGCGTAGTCGCGCGCACTGTGAGGGGTGTCGACAATGGATATACAGGCACACTTTCTGCACCGAAGGTTTTAGTAGAATGCGATTCCAACTCCGAGATTCCGCGAAGGTCTCTTCCGCGATATTTCTTCCGAGAAGTCTGATGTTGCATTTTATATATCGGCGTTGGACTAAGGAAGTGATCCTCTCCGTTGCTTTGCCACAGTTTTATTCCCAGCTCCGTCGACAAATTCCAGATTAATGGTTTTATTGTTCGTCTTAATATCTGTGAGAAATATTGATGGCGTTGCAGATCACCATTATTATTATTATAACCCCTTCCGGGAGGAGATGAACAGGCTTATAGACCTACGTTTAACATTTCTGAAAACTATTTTATTCTTGCCTCGAGGATTTGAACGGTTTATCAAAATAATTCTTACAAGGAAAAGGGTTTTAGGTACTTGGCACGATAAGGCGTGCACCTAAGAAAATTCCCAAGGAGAAACGGACATGAAAAAAATCTGATGTTGCATTATACATACAAAGTCTCCCAAACGGCATGGAGAAATGTTCTGGTGGAGTAGTTCAATGGATAGAGCAACCGACGAGAAATTTGGGAGACCCGGGTTCGAGTCCCGGTTCTGTCAGGCTTTTTTCATGTCCGTTTCTCCTAGAGAAATTAATTCTCGTTATTTATCATTATATTTCATATTGTTTGACTTCAATTTGGCAAACAATATATTCCCTCTTCTCCAAATATGTAGCATAACTAACACATCCTGTGAATATTAATAATTGACTGTTATTATCATCATTACACCGAAATGCATTACGCTTGAAATTTAACTATCACGCTTCCTACCAAACTTAATAAAGCATATGTAAAAAGAGTTAAAGATGGATTTTATTTCCAAAACCTTTAAAGCTTACTAACAAAGGTTACATCCAAGCAGTCCCGGGTTCGAACCCTAGTGGAGACTCAGGTGCGAAATGTACTTAGTAGTCGAAGAACTTTTTAAATTACTACTACTACCACATCTGATGGAAAAGAGACTTTTATTCCTTTCAGGAAAGCAAATGCGTAACGTTTACTATCTCTTCAAGAAATTGATTTACATAGTTATTCCAGTGATATCGAACATTATACATGCCTTCCTTCTCCTCCGAGTTCGTTTCGTAAGTACTAGAAAAACTCAATAGAAAATTGATTTAGAATTGATATGGTGACGTAAGACATCAGGAAATTCTTTGTGAATTATTTTATTTTACTATGAATCGAAAACGTGGTCATGCCTGGCGATGGTAAATAAATCATCATTAAGGATCTAACTTGTATACAATATAAATTGGTTGTTTCTCTCTTTGTCTACTGATACCTATCCATTTTCACTAATCTTGAGCAGATGAAAGTTATGTAGCAATAAAAAAATTATTCTTAAGAAATATGTTTATACACTCTTTAAGTAAACAAATGATACCCTCTGATTATTGCGTTATTTTTACTCATATACCGCAAATATAATGGTAGCACGGGTCTTTTTTTAAATGATTTTTATAAAGAAAACATAAGAATCAAATGAAAAATGAGCAAATCTTAATGAGCAAAAATAGGAAATGATAATTTGCTTCTTTCTGAGGACACTTATTCGGTGAGGCATAAGTGAAATAAACCTGTAAATATTGCAGAGAAGCTTGGAAAATATTAAAATACTACTGGATATGAATAAAAGAATAAATAAACTGTGAAAATCTACGGAGAAAAAATGGAAGTAAAAGTGAATAGGAGAGATCTGGCCACCACGAAGCCTATCTTCAAATATCGCTTTTACAGATTATATAATTATGTCCAGCGAAAAGTTTTTAATTCGCTGAGATAGCGTATGGCTGGAATGTGTTTTTCAGAATCTCTTAAGAGAGACATACCAGCGTAGCTTCACATGAGGAAAGAGTTTTCCCTGCATCCAGACGTAGCGGTCAGTTATGCAAGACTTTTACGACCCTCCATGGGTCTCCTTACATCGTTTTATTGCCGAGAGCAAATCTTTTTAAACGTCCAAACACGCGGTTGGGCTATTTTTTTCAATTGTGTTCTATCTGTAAAAGTGTTGCAGAAGAAATTCAGTCTCGAGATAGAATTGAATTATATAGCTTTTAACTTGCATATATTAGATGGTATCCTGTTACGAGCAACGCGCGGTAAAATATTCCAAAAACACGAGAAAGGAAATTACTGTGTGGGATATTTGCTTCAAGTCTCTCCTCAAACGTATATGATATTAATGGATTTAGATACATTAAATAAAAAGAATTGGCGGAATATGTTTGTCCTTAGAAAATTTATCACTAAAAAGTCACATTTTTGCCTTAGTTCCGTAGCCTGGAGCATTAAGCCTATAATGAGAATGTTTCATAATTTAAGATAATTTGGAAAAAGTTTTCTTTGGCCACGAGAAGAAATCGAAAAAATCGCCTTTGTCTATTCTCGTTATTTGTTTGAAACCATCATCACCTTGACGATGAATTGGTTTGAAATTGTATTACTAGCGTTGATCATGCCGTATGTTGAATGTTGAGGAATTGTAAAGATGTGTACTTGCTCTTTGCTTCTGAAGTATTTAGCGGATACCTCGGAAAGTCTATTACGGAAATCTTTAGTAGAAATTTCTAATCCGTAGGCAAGAGAGATGTGATATTCATGTACAGAAATATTTGAATATGTTCCTCCCCTCACTTTTGTGAATGTACCTTTGGATAAGCTATTAGACATGAAGTTGAGGCTGAATCTAGATATGGTCGAAAACGAAAGTGGATTAAATTTAGTGAGGTTACATAGTTAATTACTAGTAAGTTTTTACGCCAAATTCGTGATTCAACAAATGTATATAATTCGCAATGAAATGAATAACATTTACGCATAAATTATTTCAAGGTTTAGTGGATAAATCATCAAGCTTTCGTTATATGGGGCTGATTTATAAAGAATTTCTTGTATTTCAATATAATTCTTATTTTTATGTAATCGTCATCGTGTACCGACAAAAAAATAACTATGAAACCTTCTCGTTGAAGAAGAGGAAAAATATTGGAAAGACCTCGACGCGAATCCTTGGGCAAATAATTTAAAACCGCTATTAGTGCTCGATTTAAAGAGAGTAAAGGAAAACAACGAAACGAAAGGGTTAATTTTTCATTCTCTCCTTCCTCAGAGAACGCGTTTAAAAATAAAAACTACCCATGAGCGCACCGACCGAAAACCGAAGGTCTCGCACACCCGAAAACTACCAGCTGACATTATCGTACCTCCATTACACTACCTCCACCCCTTGCCTCTTCGCCCGGCCCCACCCTCCCCTTATTCTCCCTCCCCATTCTTCACAGACAATCACTCGCATCTTATCCTACGCCCATCTAACCCACCCTCCCCCACCGTTCTCTCGCATTCCTCTCTCCTCTCTCGACCTCCGCCTCGCTCTCTCCTCTCCCGAACTGCGGAGTAATTTTCACCGCCTTTATACCCTCCCACGCTGTATCCAAACAGCCAGAGAGGCCCGTATGGCCGATGGCGTAGGAAGGCTATCTACTCTCTACTTCGCCCACAGCCGACGATCACGGTTTATAATACACGAGAGAATTTTTCGTCGCAAGAAGTTAGGAGAGGGAAGGGGAAATAGTCATCCATCCGCTAAGGAGCAGCTTTCTTCGCGGCACTCTGTGTGGTTTATTTTCAAATTGTTGAAAGACGTGAAGGGTTGCCTAAAATATTTGGATGGGAAGATTTCAAGTTTTATCTCGCTTTAGGGAAATACAGTAAGTCACCTCCTTAGAAAGAAAATTTAGATAATGATGTTCTAGTTCGCGGATGGGACTTGTGAGTTCCGTTCGGTTGTTTTCTGCGCCACGCTGACAGATACTGTATGATTAAAACCAAAATTTGTAGTCTTACGAAATGTTAACAATTCAACAAAATTACTCGGTAAAATAATGTCAGTAGCTTTACAAATGGAGATTTACTCATCGCATTTCAGGGTTGGGAGGTGCAGCATTTTCCTTGCCAAAAAATTTCGGATTTTAAAAGTTTCGGATAAATTTATCTACGCATAGGGCAGAAAATTTTTTAATTTTACCAACGATTCGAAACTTAATATAAAAAATTTTGGGTTTATTCAGCAACTCACTAGTGCATATGGTAAAGTTCTCCTCACCCGGCGGGTGTAGTCTAATCACAGATAATTAGGCTGGGAATGTATTTAAATTTTATGATTGAATTAACTGCATGTACTATGTTACAATGGTATTAGCAGGATCATGTTTATTAAAGTTCCTTTCTGTGACATCGGTTAAGTGTGCCGCGGTAAATTTTTGACATCGAAATGGTTACGAAGGCAAAAATAGTTTAGAAATACAGCGCTTAAGATCTTGAATTGCAATTTTGTTCAGTGAATGTATAACGCGAATAGCCTATAGCAAAGACTTATTAAGTTCAGAGAAATAAGTTTCTCAGGAACTTATGTGTTATTGTCGAATAGTTATACATTTAACAGCCAATTACAGAAAACTAGTGATTAAGACATGAAGGAATAATGCTTTATTCTTGAAACTAGTGCTTGGCTAGCACTTCTACACTTTTGATCCAAAGTTTCGTAAATCTTGGCTTTCGATATTGACTGAATGAAATACAATATCAAAGCAGTCAGTTATCCTTTTCACATAAGCTAATGATCGATTTGAGGCATTTCAAGGATTGAGTACCCTATAAATCTTTATGATTTGAGGAACACAAAGCAATCTAACATTTCATCAGAACACGAAATATTCCGTAATTAACCAATTTTGGCGTCGCGAGTATAAACTGCGCTAGGCGGATATTACGTTATAACTCTCGAATATAAGCGCTCGAATAATCCGTCAACGTTTTCGATGACGTCGTAAATTGAAGAGTATGCGCCCCGGAGAAGGTTTTATTACCGCAGATCTGGTTGTCGGGTCGTTCTCGTAACTCTCCGATGCACTTGGGAAGAGAAAGTGATTCGGTCGAATGGGTGCAGTGATATGGCGACAAGATTTCTTGAACGGCGGCATTCTGTGAATTCACCGTTTGAGGTTGCTCTACGTGACATTTGTCCCGCCCTTAGGACAAGAACCGAAACGGAGGATTTAAAAAAAATCCCCCTTTTCTCTTATTTCTCGAGTACTGTCCGATATTCCTAGGTACAGGTTTTCCATGTATAATAATGGACACACCCATATTGACGGTGACTTTGATGACCTCAAACACGGATCCAAACTTTTATTTTTTAATGACAGTGATTGAAATGCTTCCAAAGTTATTTTTTGAGTACCTGCAAGAAGGTTGCACCTGCTTGCAACCTTCTAGTTTGGGTTTCTACTACATTTAAGGACCATTGGTAATGAATTCATTGTTGACCCTGTTCTTGTTTGAAGAGGGGCGATATATTTGGCTTTGTCTAGAGGTAGATAAACATAATCGGTTTTCTTCAGAAATGTTATGAACGACACGATATTTTTGCAACCTATAAAAACAGTTGGATAAAGCGTTTCCTCATTGGAAGAATTAGGGATTTTCAATAGAAATTGGATGCACACTCAATTATTTCTTGCTGTTAATTAATGTAGTGCATACCGTATTTTATCGAGGGAAATCTCCTGATATTATTCTATTCTTGACTGTTTCAATAATTCATTCGTTGAAATTTTAAAAAGATATATTCAATTTCACAATAATCCTAATTTTTGCAAAAATGTGACGGTATTACAAAACTATTGATCACGATGAGATGAAAACAATGGTGAACGGCCTATGGCAAATGAAAATGCGAATTTTCCGGAGTCTGCCTTAGATTTATAATGAATAGTAAATAGAAAAGTGATTTTATACAAAACCATAATAATAACGAATGGAGACATATCTCATGATATAACGTACTGAAGGCACTTTAATTATAGGATTCGATAGGAATGGATATCAACCGGAGAAAGCACTTCGAGAGCCATAGGTATTCAATGTATATAATTTAAAATAGTTTAATAAATTTTTCGAGATAATTGTTTTTAAGTATATTCTGTTTAAATAAGCCCGGAGTTTATCAAATTTTAGACGTTTAAACAATATTTTAATTAAAAATAAACATAAAAAATAGTATCCTACAAAAGGGCATTTGATATAAAATTATGACTCATCGATACAAGACATCATAGGGAGTATAAAATAGTTTAAAAAACTTCGGAAGTTGTGCGTTTTAAAGAATCGTTCTTAAGAGCTTTCTTATACTAAGACCAGAAGCCTGTAATTCTAGTCTACAACTAATGTGATTCCTACCTCAATTAATTTTTTCTCATAAAATTATGCCCTTTAATGATTCGTTTAATCTATTTTCACCTTCTAGCTATTCGTCGATTACAAAAAATGACAAAGTAGCGATGGGTAATGACGAGGAATGTGGTAAAGGCAGCTGGCTGTTCAACTTGTTTCGGTGGATATATACGATTCTTTGGGACAAAAAGTCATTAGTAATACTATAAAAAGGTGTACTTCTTCGTTCAAGTTCGTTTTATCGAATATCTTTTTGAAACGCTGATAAGGAAAGATGAAAATTCGAAATAATAGGTTGCTAGGATTTGAAGGTTTCTAATGCGAGAAAAGGGAGTGAATCTGCTCTGTGATAGCCACTATTAAAATTGAGTTTTTATATTTTTATTCTGATATCAAGTTACACAGACGAAAATCTAGGTCTGAATAAAGATTTCAGTAAAGATTTCAGATACTATAATAGAGGAATTGGTCTGAAACTAAAATCCAACAAAGAATTTTAAGACGTTTATTGCTGCTCACGGCCTTAATCCTCAATATAAGACCAAAATTCACTATTTTCATGCAATTACTATAATATTTTAGGTACATATACTTGCGTTATAGATTTCTTTACGAATAAAAACTTCTAGCATTACGCGTTCCTAATTAAGTTAATTATACTTTTAAGCGTTATTAAGTTAATTATACTTATACGTAAAAGATTTTTTGCTGTGAGACGGAAGTTCTAGATAAAAATTCAACGATGCACTTGGGACTGAACACATAGTATCGGACGACACGGCGAGAACCGCATCATTTCTCCCGACCGATCTTCGAGAAATCTGAATGAATTCCCCCGCTTTTCCCCGCAGAGAGATTTGAATAATCGCCTCGCAAGCATCCGACATTGCGCGTTACGCATTTTTATAACAACGACATCCACCCTCCCTTTATAGCATGTCGTAAAAAATCCCTCTCAAAGGGAAACTTCTCGGATGATTTAAATACCTCGGCCTCCATACATTCGCTAATTAGTATTATTTCATTTCTCTCGGTCCTTCGTCCTTTTTTCTCATTCTCTCCACATTCTTTACCCTTGCCTTCTAAAACTTCCCCATCTTGGCTCACAAATACCTTCCATCTCCCGCCCCACTCCCGAGCGGCATCTTCCATATTATACCTGCTTGCTATTGCGATGGAATCACGGGAAACGGAGGAGAGGGAACGGAGGAGCGGGATCTCTCTCTCCTCCAGTGCTTCTCCTTTCGGCGTCTCCACCCAACCTTTTTCCCAGTTCTATAACCCTTCCTCACCCTCCCAAGTGCCTCCATAGCCATCCGAGACGGACGGAGGAGGCTGGGGCGGCAGCAGGTTTGCAAGCCCTAAAGGCAGCAGAGGGAAGACAGGGAAAGATAGAGGAGGAGAGCCGAGTAAGGAACTGAGGGGAATTATCAGAAAACGAAGGAAATGGTGGTTTAATGGGAGAGGGGAAATGAAAAGAATAGGAGGATGGGATTAGGTGAAAATAGGATGGGAAAACTGATGGTTAATCAAGTGATCTATCGATGCCAGGGTCGGGTGGATATGAGCATGTTTCCTATGCTCTATAATAGGTATGCATGCATTAACATCTGGATTTTGGGCATATTTTGACCTAGCGGAAAATTTGAGGCTGGGAAACGTTCTTCGTTTCTTTGTATTGTTCTCGATTCGATTGTGCTTTTTAATCCATCGTAGCTGATTCTTTCTCCATGTATTGTAATTATTACTTGAGAAAAACAATATGATAATGGATGAGTGTGAGAGAGCTAGAAAATGATTCCATGGGGGATAATTAAATAATACACGCTGATGTGGTAGAAAATGACGTTTTTAAATACCATATTTGAGATAGAGACAGGCTAATATATGTACCTAATAGACTAACATTGGAACTTTTATAGATAAATTTTCCCAGAAGTTTCTAGGGATGATAGAATCTGTTTACATTTTAGAACAATGCGAAACTTCACCAGTGATTGTCAATATCCGAAAAGACCGCAGACTCGTTAAAGTTTCAAATAATTTAAAAACACTTATTCCATTAAAAAATATTTTCCCAAATCAATAAAAACGAAAATGATGCAGTGTTATGACAAAAAAAAACGATAGCAAACTATGATCTACGAAAAGAATGTTTACTTGCATAAGTCAGGTTGTTTCGATGGTATACAGGTTGGTATGAGTATTTAAGACGAAACAGGCGTCTAAAATACAATTTAGCTCGACTGATTAATCACAGTTATCCCGAAGGAATGAACGTAATGCTAAAGCAGTTTAAATAAAATTTTAGAGAAAATACGAAATTTTTCAATTTTAGAAAATAACAGTTCAGTAGGGTGAATGGAGTCGGGGATGATAAATTGAAGAAGATGAAGATTGAGGGAAAAGAAGATGGAATGCTTCGGAATAAAAAAAGAACAGAAAAAAAGTGAGGGGAAAAGATAGAAAAAGCAAGACGGGAGCAGAGAAGGAAGTCCAGATGAAGTGCATCTAGAGATGGTTCCGTAGAAGTGTTGAGTGACGTTGGAGAGAGAAAAAATCAAAGAAAGCGGATGATTAAAGTAGAGGAGTTACCTCAGGATGGAGAGCGATGTTTCACTTTCATAGAGAAATGGATGGTTGGGTGGTTTCCTCGAACAGCATTCGCTTTTCGCTCCGCGTGTGGCAGCACCATCAGGAAAGCAACATTATGTGGTGACTTGGATTTTTCATAATATAATAGAAAATTACTGATAAGGAGGGAGGATTAGCGTAAAATTTATATGCTCGTGATTTTTCCCAGTTTAGATACAAGCAAGGTGAGTAACCCGTTTTCTAAACAATTTAATGTGGAAGATTTGCTCAGCACAATTTTATTTTATTGTTTTTATTGGATTTTTCCGTTTTATTAGAGATTTTTGTATATTTAAGAATGTTGTTAAGATATTGTTGTGGATGAGCTTCACAGATCACTCATGAAAGTATTCCTATTGTAATCGTTTTCAACACATGGGTTGATAAAGCGTTCCTAAACATTTTAGATTTTCGACGTTTATAGCATAACATATCTTCATGTATCTCTCTAATTTTTGTGTTTTTCGTATAGAAACTCTAAAAGTTGAGTATGCCGCAAAAGGGAAATTATTTGTATTGAATTAAGATCGTTAGCCTTTCATTCTGTTCCCAGGACCATATCTGAGTGAATGTATTATTCAATTGGTGCAAGATAGAAAAAAGGAATTTTTATTTACTTTTATCTAACTCCTGTTAATGGCTATGATAATCATAGTGCGTTATGAAAAATGCAGAATAATGGCATTCACTCTGATCACTCCTTATCAAATATTATGGAAAGTATTATTTAAAGGGTCACTATACATCACGCTCGTGGATTTTGTCCATCCATTGCATTCTGGCCTAATTACATAGAAAAGCAAAGGCAAACTACCTCGTGAGCCTCACTCCCTTCCCAGAGCTTATGGTAGCTAATGTTGGCGGATTTACGTTTAGAACTGGCCTCCATGCTGAATACTGCACGATACATATATCCACATACACGTATCCTTCATTCACGTAATAAAAGTATTTTATTGGTATTACAAAGTGAGCTAGAAATTCATGGATAAACATAACAGAAGTAGAATTTTCACCTGCTTTTTTTCTCGGCTTTTGCCTAATTTATTCCGAGTAACTGAGTAGTCCGATCAGATGACCCCTAAGATAAAAGCTTTCGTTGTCATAAAAAATGTGGAAAATGTATAGCAAACTTACTATAGAATTAATGAGACCACATTTTCTAACCGAAGATATAGAGAAGAAAAAACTTATTTCACTCAATCGATGAATGCTATGCAATGAATTGAATGTATAAACAGGCAGTATAATGTAATTTAAAATATCATAAAATCGGTGGAGAAGTCAACGCATTTATTTTTGTAAAATGAGCTGTCTTCGTATTTTTAGGAACTATTCAATTATCATTATCAATTCCTTCTTACCTTTTATTTTCAATTTAAAGGTTGGTAGCTGACATAAACGCACAGAAATTGGCTGGATAAGTTAAAATACTAATGTAGTCTACGAAAAGCTGTTTTCAATTTTTATCTCTTTTGAATTCTCCAATCACATTTTATCGGGGGCTAGTGCTACACTGGATTCCTTCGCGCGCAAAACGAAATCGGTTTACACGTTGAGGCAACGTGCAAAGTAAATTGAGGGTCAAAGGGTTAACGGCTATAGACATGGGGTAGTTGTTATATGCTCAGGAAGAATGTTTCGTGGCAAAACAAGATTCGATATAAGAAACAAAAGGATGGGTACGAGAGAAAAAAAAACTGAATGAGGGAAATATAAAAGTAAACGGAGGGAATCGGTTTGAAAATGCGGCAAGAAATTGATAGAATCGCTGAGAATGAGGGATGCTTCTATGTTCGTTAAATGCGGAAGAGGGAAATATGGTAATAAGGAAACTTGGATGGACTTCCGCAATGACAAAATGAAATAATTGAAGCCATGAATTGCGTAGAACTTTTAGAAAGGCTTAAAACGTTTTAATGGTGAATGGATGAACTGAAAAGGAATGATTTGATAGACGAAGCCATTGAATGATGAAAAAACAAGTGGAATAAATGGAAGATGAGTAGGATTTGACATTTTAAGGGTGATAATATCTTAATAGAAATTACGCACATAAAGCTTGATTTTGTTAGACAGTTTGCACTGAATTAGGATCATTGAAATATTATGATCCTTATCCTTTGAATGTCTAATTCTATAGTTATTCGTATTATTAAGATAAACCTGAGTACAACTCGATATTAACTTCTACTTATCTAGACTTCTCATCTGCTAGTTTACAAACAAATATATGGCATGTAAATACCATACACGTAACAAATATCAAAAATACTGCGTGAGTAAATGTACGTATTTCCTTAAGCAAGTTCTTTGGAGAGTTGTTAAATTATTATCACTTCGAATGACATTACCATAAAGTTACTCTCTGCCACAAGTATTTTGTAGGTATTTAGTAGACCATGTAGCAAACTCTGTTTTTATGGCGAAAAATAGCTTGCAGAAAAAATCGCTGCGAAAATTGCCTTTTGCAGGTGTAAACAGGACATTCGCGCAGAGAGCTAAACTTTAAATTTCACCAGCATTCCAGCGTCATGCAGGAACACCTGACGTTTCGCCATCCTCTCTATTTCTCCCGAGCTTACACTTTCCATGTATTCCTCCTGAAATCAAGTGAAACGATCCACAAGGTATCTTTTGAAGGAAAAAACACAAGCTTTTGTACCTCGGGGGTAATTTTTGGCGGCGAAGCAAATGAACGGATGAGAGAATGGAAAGGAGGGTTTGGCCCTTATGGGTGGCATCGTGCTTGCAAAAATAGGTATTACTCCGCTTTACTGATGAATGGGTGGCAAATGTAGGAGAGGAAGAGAGAGAAAAGATGATGGGGAGTAAGGGGAGAGCGTTGACGTCATGAAGGCACAGTCTCAAATGCTTTTCGTGAGGCAGCGATTTGAATCCGTCATCACCTCTTCCGTTTACCCCTATTTCCACCTCATTCCTTTTTGGCACTCTTTGGCTACTTGCTTGGTGTGGGTGTTACTGTGAGCTGGAAAGACATCCTGAAATTGTTCTGTATATTTATCTGTATATTTCTGTATATCTTCAGCAAAACGTCTTTATTCTATAGCGTTTAAATTGCATTAGTATTGTCAAAATAAATGAAATAATGCCACTTTTACAACAGATTGTTGGTTTTATAAGGGTTTAATAACTCAAGCTGCAGATGCTCTTTTAAATAATGTTTATGAATGACTGGGATGTGAATGTGGAAAACGACATCTAAATGATAGATATATTTCGGCTCCAGTGGTTGATGGTACTGATTAAAAAAAAAAAGGCCGATATCATTAATCGACTTCCCAATTCAATTGACATTTATTCAAGTAAAGAATATTGAAATTAAAATAGTAATAACTTCACAGGAAAACGGGTAAGGGTGATTTTGCGCAAGATGGTGCGCACCCAAATTCCCAAGGAAGAATGGACTTGAAAAAAAAGTCTGACTGGACCGGGATTCGCAACGTCCTTACCCACGAAGTCTCCCGAATGGGTTGGGGAATTGTTCTGCCGGGATAGCTCGACGGACAGAGTACCCGACCGGCAATTGGGAGACCGGGGTTCGTTTCCCGGTCCCGTCAGACTTTTTTCAAGTCCATTCTTCCTTATTAATAGCATATCAAATATATTGTAATAAGTAGCAACAAGAGATTTAAAATTTAAACCTATACTGTATTTACAAACCTAAGATCCACGTCCATCAGGTTGTCATGGAAAAATGAATTAATGGCAAGAAAGTTTTTTGATCTATCTTTCAGTGACTTGAATGTAATGAAGAAATCAAGGCATATTCGGCATTATTTTAAAGAACTATTTTAGAAATGATTGTCATTTTTGGTAATACCATTAAAAATTTTAAATAATTTGATTACGGAGAAATATTCGAGTGAATAAGGAGGTCAAGTTTATATTGTACATCTAATGTCAAAGTAAAAATAATTGTTGTAAGATGATGATTATAACATTCCTCTTGAATTTTTAATAAATTATTTTACTGTTTTTAACGAGATTGACAAATGCGACGATAGAGCTTTCCAATGATTCTGCCTAGATTAGATCGTGGACAAATAATTAAATAAATTGAATTTCCGTGGACATAACACCATAAAGAACTTCTTTTGTATTTCGTAGAGCTTTCCTGTTCAGGAAACTTACCTACATAATTGACAAGACAAATAGAATTACTTGCTTATCCGTATTCATAAATCAAGCGGTAATGCTCAGAGAAAAACCCATAGAGCCGAATCGAAAAGGCCCCATCCCCACTGCCCTTACGAGCGTTATAGTCTCCGCCTCTCGGACTCCTCTCCCATGCATCGGAAAATTCGACAATAAAGTCGTAATAAAAAGTTGAAGAAACCCTCACGAGTCTAATACATAACGCATGTGTCTCGCCGATCGCTTTGTGTGTGCCTCACGAATGCATAACAATTTTCTTTTTCCGTCGTTATCCGACGATTTCCATCGCTCCCCTACTTACTATCCTCACGCACCGCCGAGGCAAGGCCATTAATCCTCCTTCAGCATCTCACTCGTCTTGACCCGTGTCTCCACTCTGCTATCCCCACCTCCCCTGTCCTCTCTCCCCGTTCACCCAGCTCTTCCACGCGCGCCCCCACACGCCTTCCTTCCCTTCACCCTTTCTCCCGGCCACCGACTTATCTCCCTCCTCAACAACCCTGCCCACACCCAATCGCTAATTACTGACACGAGCTAGCTTAGTCCGCCCCTATAAGAAGACAAGTTCTCTCTCTTTCTCAGGGAAAAAAGGAAGGGGAAGAGTGGGGGGCAGGGAAAGACCGGTGAGGATGGAGGGTTTGGGATGTGTATAAGGAGTGGGAAGAGATCGGGGGATGCGACCAGAAGGAGTTGGACAGCATAAAGAGGGAGGAGCGATAAGGGGAATAAATTATTTGCGACACACTAACATATAGCACTTTAAAAGCGATGGATTGAGTCGTAAAGGTATGTGGGAGGCGGAGCAAAGAGAAAGAGAGGTGTAGAAGGGTGGGGAGGGGCACGTAGCGGGATTGGAGAGGGTGGAATGGAAAAAGATGGATGGGGTGAGATGATTCCGTGGATAAGTTCTAAGGGAAGGAATAGTGAGAGCGAGCTTAGAGGGAGATGGCTGCTCTATCCTTTTTGTTCTCTCTCTCTTTCGTTTGGTGAATGGGAAAGGCGGGAGTATTTTTCCCAAATGGGATGATCGATTTAGTGGAGGGTTATCGATCGAATCACCGGTTTGGGGATCGTTTGTTTCGATTATTAGAAATTAAGCGTCGATCAGTCGTGTGATCCTCTGCGGGGGAATTCGCAATCCATCATTTGGAAGTGACACCCTGCGCGCATAATTATAGCGCTTCCCTACCCCCTCTTGAGATCGCCTCGAAATTGGCGGTGTGCTTCGGGATTTTCCCTCTTTTTCTTTTTAATGGATGTTTTTGATGTGCAAATTTTATTCCAAACGAGCCAGAGGTTTGTTCTTCGGAGGATTTAATTCAAATTCATTGGAACCTATACAGGGTGAGCAATTTGCGAATGATTCATGAATACTTTCTTTGGCTATCTTTTCTAAGTATGGAGCACGTAAACTTCCATTCAATATCTTGTATTTGATTATTAAAAAGCAGAATTGATGTGGCCAAGGTTCTGTCTTACAACAATATAAAGGTAACTGACGAGGAAAATTTAGTTCTTTTCCTCCAACTTTAATGTTATAAGGGTGGAAGTATTTTGAAAGTGGCCGCTAGGATAATATACCGTGGAAATAGTTAAGATAGAATATAAATAGCGATTTTGCGATTTTCGTGTTTGAAATGTGTTACTGAACTACACCATCTAATTAAAATATTTGTAGAAGGAGGAGGATAGCAATGTTTTACAAGAAAGCATTTATGAGAACTAAGGCTGAAGACATTTCTAATTTCTCTGATAGTAAGGGGAGCTTATTTAGATCCTGCTCATAAACGTACTAAAGGGCCATAAATAATAACAAAATAAAATTATTATATAAATGATAAATTTCTCTTTCAAATAAAAGAAGCAACTTTTTAAAGATCGCAATTTGAATACTTGATAATTGATAATTATTTGTTTATTATAAATATTTATCGCTATATATATATTTATTAAATCCATGTAAAAATACTATGCTATCATTTCATTCTTTCTCATGCAATGAGCTGCTCGTTCTTACATATTTAACTATGTACATACCTTACAATTTTACAGAGCTGAAAAAATTTTCTTCCCCACTCAATGGCTTATGAAACAATTTTCAACGGAATGTGTATTAAAATACCTCAAGATTGCCCATAAGTTTTCATATAAATTCCTAATTACGTAGAGAAGAATTTTCCAATTATGACTTACTTCCTTGGTCCTTCAAAATGCTATAGATGTATCACAATTGCGTCATTGTATTAAGCTGATTTATCTTATAAGTTGTCAACGTATTATTTCTGATAAAGCTCTGAAATACGTCACCGATTAAGAACTAACAGAATTGGGAATTTTCTCTGCAAACATTCTGTTTTCATTCTGTAGAAGCCGTATGTTTAACAAAACCTTTGACTTCTTAGAGATAAGTGATAAATCTCTCGCCTAAATGTGCTCTCGATACTGCATAAAATGACATTCTCTAACTCACGCCCATTGAATCATCTGCATGAGTCGAGGGTTACCTATTCGCTCCCTCATTCGTCAACATTAGCTCTCCACTTCATAAAATCTTCCTCTAGGACTTGCGCTGATTTATGTCTTTCTCGGAGAAAGGGGGGTTGTAATTGTGAATCGTATTCACAATAAGCAATAAACGGGGATCGGAAACGGTTGAATATCGTCGCTTGGAACGCCAGCCACTCCTAATCGCTGTCAGACCGCTATAAAGAAAGACCATTCTTAAATGTTCTCTTATTTCTTTATTAAAAGAATGATATAATACGCTAAAAAATGGTCCTTGTGAATTAAATGAAAAAAGATGCAATGTTATTACTTTGACCGGCTTGATCCCGTTTGAGAAACGAATGAGCGTACATTGGTGATTCAGTGCTTCGCTTTTAGTTCCTCTGAAGGCTTTCCTGGTGTCGAACACTAAATTACCTACAAGTAGGAGTCAAATATGAATGCGAAACGAATAAAGGCACGGAAAGCATGGACCGCGGCCTAATTGATCTCTAAAATATTGTGTCATTCCCTTCATCTCAGATTAAAATTCAGTTCCTCCATTCGAACATCAAAGGAAAAGGACCCAAGAAATTTAATCCCACTTGTATGTGAATGATATTTTACTAAATACAGCGTTCCACTCCGATACATTCGAGCATAAATTGGGCTTAGCGTTTTTGCGAGCCATACATTTCATATTTCAATAACCCGAACGCGAATTACTCTTCAAGATTCAGAAGATGTTAATAAACCACGGCATTTGTCACGCGTTCCTAGGAAAAGCAATGGTTAAGTAATGAAACAGCTAGAATTTATTAAGGATGATATCATTTTAAGGAGTTGTTCCTCTGCAGATGAATAAAAAGAATTATCCTTGCACATGATACGATGAGGTTGTAGTAAAATTACACCGGAATCCTCGCAAATACTTGTTCTCACACTTTCAGGGAGGTTTCATTTATGAGATGTTTAATTTAATCAGCTGTAAAATAAAGTTAGCTGGGGTTTATGGAAAGGTTTAACTTATGATAATTTTTCCTCCGGACATGAATGTGGAGTCAAGATTGCCTCTGAAGAATCAGGTATGAGTTTTGCCTCTTCTAAATATAAAACCATGTTTTCCTACAGCGCTCACTGCGAGCATCACCTATGATTCTACTACAGTCAATGCATGGCGCGTCTCGAAAAGGCATTCCAGCACTGAGTTTGTAATGGCGCGAGTATTTCTGAGGAACGCAACTCTTTTAAGATTTTTTTCGTCATAGTGCAAAACTTCCTGACGGCCCATTCCGCCTTCGTCGTATTTTGTTTCACGAAAGCCTCTATAGCCTTTGGCAGCAGTAGAGTACTAGAGAACTTTTCTTTAGCGGGCGAATTCACTTCCGGCCCTTTTACAGCGCAACCAACAGCATTCCTGAGTCCATCGACGCGTAACAGCGACACGAACACCATCTCATGGCAGTGGTTGCCATAGAAGTTGCTTTGAAGGAGTTGGAAAACCAACCTTGAAGTAGGAATAAATTAGCGCGGACCATGCATGGTTTTCATCTCTTATTTTCCCGCAAGATTTACTCGTTGTTCGATTGTAATGAGTTATGGATTGGAGGGTAAGCGAACCTCTGCGGGTATAACTTGGATCTCTCAGGAAGAGCTTGCTAAACGCCGTGGATTTATTAGGACGTGCAAAGGATACTTCGATCAAATGCTAAATTTGTGGAGGAAATGTTGATTTATTCTCTGTCAATGACAGTAATCCGGTGGAGGACTAAAGAGATAATTTTTCACGTTCCGTTATGCTTAAGTTTATGCTTTCGATCGTTTATTCGATTCCAGCAATCAATTTCCCGAATTGACAATATTTCAAAAGATTCATATGAAAAATGAGTGGTTTCTGGCTTATTATATCAGGCAGAACATAATTTAAAGTTTATCCAAAATGAACAGATCCAAACAACAATTATTCTGAAATTTCATTTAAGCTGATAAAAAAATGTAACTCTCGAATGCAATCGTAAGTGCGAAAATTCACTGAGTATTTTGCGGTATGTTTTTTAATATCCAAAAGAAGAATCTTCCGCATTTACCCCTTCTTTATGGAAATAATGTCCGATTAAAGTACACCATAAAATCATAGCGGTGAGAGGGTAGCATTTTGCACGACGTATTTGTTTTGATTGTTGAAATCGATATGGGGGGAAATGCATTCCCTTTCTACTATAAAGCATGTTCGTATCTTATCCTCATTGTAATAAGATTAGGTTTTGACATATTAGAGTGAAAACTGTTAGAATTATGTTTTATTAACCATGATCGAAAATCAATAATCTGCTCTCGCCAATCAATGGAACCCATTGTAATTACATTACAGTTTAATTTATTTTTTATTTGTAGCGGAAATAAGAAGGTTATGATTAATGTGGGATGACTTGCTAAAATACACAATTAAGAGGGTGTTAAATATAGATTTTTCTTACAAATTCGTACCCAGAAATCTGCAAAAAAAAATAATTAATCACGTATAAAAGTGTTTTATAGCTCCATGAAAACTCTGTTATCTGTAAAAATCTTATTGGATACTGATCACAAGCACTAATTTCTTATTATAACTTGATGACTTATTCTAACAGAAGGTAAGCTGAAACGAACCATTTCTTCATACTCAGTACTAATCGACCAAATTATTGATAATTTACTAAGGATTTTACGAGTTTGTGTTTGGTATAGAAATAGATAAAGAATGATCAATATGAATCATTAATACACGCTTTCATCAATCCCAAGTAGTTCATAATCCATCATTTGTAATACATCCTCAGCCCTTCAATTGTCTCCATCCTTGTGATTCAAAAGTTGCAAATATAAAAATTTTTGACCCACATTCCATGGCTTCAGGGAAAAATTGACTTCTTTTACGTCTCCATATTTTGGCAAGTGTTATCTAAATTATCAATCTTGCGAATCTCAAAAACATCTGATTCTCTGAAATCACGAGATGGATTATTGATGGTAGAATAATACCTAAAATTTCTGCAACCTAGTTAATGGGTTATTTTCTTCCTACCTATCGCGATTCAAATCGAAAGGTAAATTTCTCAATTTTCCTTATCGTTTTTAAGTATAGGTATCTTCTTTCCCTTTTCCATGAAAAGCAGAATTATATATTATCATTTTAATAAAAACTAAAGTGATTTATTAGACTTCATTACAAAATAACACTTGCTATTCATTAGGGAACTTGCCGGGTATGTTTTCAATGTGTAACATTTGAAGAGAGTCTGTTATATTTAATAATGGTTTACATTATTCATCTGCAAAGTCTAACTCGCTGATTTCCTTATGCCTTTAAGTCTCTTTGCCTTTTTTCGGTCACTTTCGGGATCGATTGATGATTATGGTAATGACGGTTGATGATTATGGTGATGAAGACAAGTGAAGATGATGAATTTTGGTTTTGCCCTTAAGACCTTCAGCCTTTTTTCCCATCACTTTCGGACCTTCTTGCCACAACCCGTACTGGGGAAATTGGACTCTCATCAGGATCGAACGAGAGACCCGCTCCCGCCAAAAACGGACGCTCCGCCAATTAGATGTGGCCCTCAATCTCTATCACCTTACCATGAATATAAAATTTACTGTTGTTGGAAATAGGCTATTTTGCTTACGCAACATCTTAAAACTTCAAGCACCGTCTCCATTAGTCTTCCTAGAAAGAAAGCCATCTCCGTGGCTTCTTTTTTGAAATACAGCCGATCTATTTCTCTGTGGGTGGAATATACAATGAAAGTAAAAGGGGACACCAGGAGAGGAGGCTAGTGGTGCAAGGTCGATGTTGTTTCATCCGATGTGGGTGTATAAGGAATGCCGTTCTTATAGAGGACCAAGCGGGAGGACTATTTTCGGGAGAGAGGATGGGCAAGAGACAGAAGAAGGGGAGTGTGAGAAAAATGAAAGGACAGCGAAGAGAAGAGGTTGGGATTGAAGAGAGGAGGAGAGAGAGAAAGGTTTAAGAGTGTCGGCCGAGAGGGACATTTCTCTCCCACCAGTTGTACTACTACCGGATTTGTCACCCTCTACAAGACTACCCACAGCGGCGGGCTCGGCTAAAGTAGTCGTAAATCGAAACCGAAAATGCTTGGAAAAGATCCGAGCGAAGAAGGAGAGATGGAATGATAAAAAGGGAAGAAAGGAAGGTGGATAGGTGAGATGCGGAGATAAAGGGAACGAGAGAAAGAATGATGGACGTTTGCGGAAGGGAAGGGAGTGATAAAGTAATTGGGATGAGCGGGTAATGACGCTCTGGGATCGCTAGGAGCAGAGCCGCACCGTTCTATGGGTTCAAGGGGTGCAACGCACCAGGGCGGCGGTATCTTAAGGGTGGCAATAGAAGCGTTGCCAACCATTATTGTTATTATTAATACTACGACTTTATTTGTTACTTTATTTGTGATACACTCATATTATCTTGGAAAGATTATAACGTGAAATTAAAGATTAGCAAATATTTAGAGGAAAGAATTACAGATTACTCAAGACGAGAAAAGAATATCTGTTCAGTGGATTTAATCGAAGTTATTTATGCTACAATACGATCTTTATTAGAAAAATTCATATTCAATTGCGAAAAATAGATTTCATAGCAATCATATCATTGTAAATGCGTATTGCGGTGATAACATTGCTCGAAAATATCGTGAGCTATTAACAATTTACCATTCCGTATTCTGAGTATTTTTACGTCGGCTTACGGAATGCGCAGGATTAATTGGTAATGATGTTCTGTGACAAATTCAAGCTGAGGAGCAAAGTCATAAAACAACTGGTTTTTCAAAGTCTTACAAAATGTATTTTACCTGCAAATCAAGAAATGTATGGTTTTGATATTTAAATCCTAGGGGCGGCAAATTATGTTTGTACCCCGGTGGCACATAGACTAGGCGCGGCTCTGGCTAGGTGTAGAGGATATTTGGGAAATACCCATAAAAATTGGAAAAAAGACAATGAAACAAGAATAATGCTATGTAACTTTGAACTGGAGGGATATGAACTTTATTGTGATTTTGATTTGATAATTAGTTTGATGATTACTCGACAACTAATATTGGTCCAAACATCTTCATTTATAACCATATTTTGTACTTACAATAGTCGAAAAACACCAATTTACTGAGATTTTTGGTTTTGAATTATGAAAAAACTAATTCATCTCCAAGTCCATGAAATTTTACGTAGAAAATATCGGATTTATCTGCTGAATGGAAAAGTTATCTTATCTTATCAACCGTATAACTTTTATTTTAACAAGCTCATAATCTACTTTTGAGAAATACATAGTTGTAACCTTTTTTAATGTCTTTAGGCCCGTAATATGTGTCGAATACTCTTATGACTACTCAAGTAAACTGTTGGATTATAATTGGTATTAAGATTTAAAGAAATAAAGGCTGCATTGAAAGAATACCAGGAATTTTATGATTCGTAAATTTTTCTCATCGCTTCTCTGAATAATAAGGTAATTATGAGAAAATTTAATCTACATCTTATGGTAGAAGTTATGAGTACATTGCAGAGAGTAGCTATTCTCACAATGCCTGCAGGCTCATGAAAAATGGAGCTACCAAAATAAAAAGGTACAATGGTTTCAATGCATAGTAGAAATGAATGACAGCAAAATAAAAGGGAAGAAATTTATGGCTACTCCGATGATTCTTCCCATACCGCAGGTTTATTGCTAGAGATGACTGTATATAACTTTTTTCATAAACCCAGACTGATTCCGAGGATATGCATGGAAAGAATGCACAGACGATGCAGGGGAAAAAATCTAGCGAAAATGGACATAGCAGAGATTAGTAAACAGCGGAGATCAAATGAAGGGAGATCGCAAAGGATGAGGCCAGCGGCTACGGAGGCGTGAAACACGACGCGGACGACGAAAAAATACGGATTTCTCGCCAACATCTCTACAAGCCGAGGAATTTGAAAGGAAATACCCGATTCACTCGAAACAAAAATTTCCACGGAGAAACAAAAAGAGATAGTATCGCTCGGCTTTATTTTTTCGTCCTCCCACGACGCGCCGGCGGTTTCGACCGACCACGGGAGAAAAATCACGGCGTGTATATGCTAAACCTTCGGTTTATTAAACATCCTGCATGTAACACTATTCGAGCGTGTCTTTTTTTCCTCGTTATTTTTGTCTCCGTTCCCTCGCAGTGTGTAAAAGCATAGCATCGGCTCCCTCATCAGCAATGAAAAACAAGGAAGAGGGTTCGTTGGGAGAACGTGAGATAAAAAGACGAGGAGAATTCGGGGAGAGAGTCGTTATGCATAAGAGAATGAGCGAATGGTGGGCCGGGGATCAAAACGAGAGAGATGGGAATAGATGGAGAACTCCTGGACTCCCTCCGCGAAAGCCACAGAGAGCGGAGGCATTTTTGTTTAAAAAAATCGATTTGCAATTATAACATCCTCTCCCTCCTTGTTTTTTGTGTTTGTATCTGTCTTAAGGTCAGACCATGAATTAGGTCTCCATTCTCCTATGGTCTTATCTTTATCGGAAAGGCGTCGAGGGTGAGGGGAACTGGTTTACGGTAGCAGCCGTGGAGAGACTGATGCTATGGACCTATTCAAACCTACCAACCGACTCTCTCAATCTTGACTGAAACCTCTCTTCCTTCCCTTGTACGGCAAGGAGAGAAGAAAACATTAGGTGTTACATGCCTCTTTTTCACTTTATGTGGTTGGAAGAAATTGTTCATCAGAAATGACAATGGCTCTTTGTAGGTAATTACTTCCGGGACTGAGTTAAGATGTGAATTACCAGCACGCCTTCTGCGTTTATATAGGTAATTGCTCGGCTAAAGAAGCTTTCATGCGGCGGTGTATATGGTCACATTGGATATGTCTAGGGGAAAATCTCGTTTAAATTTTGGGTTGCAGCAGGTTTGACCGACATACGACATATTAAAGGTCTTATACCGTCCCGCGAATCTACCCAAAGATTTATAGACATATTTTATTCACAGAATCTATGTGCATTTGTATAAGTGTACGTGAGTTAGTAGTAACTTTTGAATAATGCATACAATCACTCATTATTATCCTTGTTTTACCAAAATTGTTTTTCCGTTTACAAATGATTGATGACTTTAGAGATGTTTCTACGATAAACCTCAGAACAATAAAATCCGTTCGATAAAAAGTAGCTAGAATTTTAGATGAAAGGTATCTATACAGAGGAAGGAAAGAGGAAAGGTATCTATACAGTTATACACGAGTATGGTAGCAAAGATTGTAGAAATCAGTAATTAGGGTATTGTAAATGAATTGTAAATAATAATCGTAATGGTAGCAAAGGAACTGAGTGGAACAGCAATCAACGGAAATGACCAGAGAAGAAGGTAGGGGAAAACTGTAGGGTAATATGAAAAGAGAAATAAAAAATTAGAAAGAATAAAAAATTAGTAAAATTTTTATGTATAATTTAAATTAGAAAATTAGTATTACTTTCAAGATTTATGGCATGTAATTCGAATTCAATGTCTTATTGATCTGATTTCGATAATGTTACCACATATTGAGAAATAAATAATAAAAGAAACGAAATACATGGCTCTTATCAACTACAAGGTGAATTAGGCTTAGCTAAAAGAGGTTCTGTGATTTAGATTACCAGCATTGGCGTATTTACGTAGATATTCATCTCTCATTTCCTTGGATAGAATTCAAGTATAACACGTATTCCCCAAAAAAGCTAAAATTATAAGATCTATCTACATCTACACAAGTACCCTGCAAGCCGCCTTCCGGCGTGTGACAGGGGGTGCAAGCACCATGACTATACTTCACTAATCGATTGCTTTCGCGTATCGTTCGCGGAAAAAGGATTTTGAAACGACTTGTTCTAGAGTCTATATCTCTGATTTTCCTCACAGTATCTGATCGGCCTATATAACATGAGGGACGCATTATGTCAGCTACACCATCTGTGAACGTGATATTGCTATTCGTGATATATGAGCGAGAATTAGACTTCTTGTTTGATCAAGAATAAATTTTACCGAAATATTAAGACGAATAAATTATTTTTATAGTTTATCTAAGGAACCGTGATATTTTTATTTTTATATTATGCGTAATTGATTAATTCATGTTCCGAGATTAAATTTCTCCCAACACCTTACAGTTTACATACCGTTTCTCAAATTTATACCAATATTTATTCATTGATACAAACAATAACCCTGACAAAAATATCCACTCAACGGTTTAATTGCTCGAGCTCCGACTACTCACCGACTAACCATTTATCAAGGCAGATATAAAGGGGACACGTGAAAAATAAATCATTTTTAACGACCGACCTCTTGAGAGCAGGGAAGAAAAAAAGATTTCATCTGCTTTCAAAGAGCAATAAAATGAATTCGAAACATCAAAGCGATAGGTTTCAAATGGGAAAGGCCAAAAAGAAAGAAAAGTATGAAAGGAGTTATTTGATGTTACTCCCTTTTAGAGATCTAGATAGGAAGGAAGCACTCGAGACTTGCATGCGCTGCACTGAATGAGTGTGCACTTCTCCCTCGGGTTCAACGGCTCTCTATCCCGCGAGGAAGAGAAGGCACACTCCGGAACAAATGCAATCGGCGATGCGCTCCTAGAGGACTCCCACGGCTGAGTTAGGGGTGGAGCTAGGAGGAGAGCGGGAGAGAGAGAAAGCCAAAGGCTAACATCTGAAGAGCGAAAACACCTCGGCGAAACCAACACCTCTCTCATTTAATTAACTCTCTCTCAACGGATGAGGAAGTATGTAAATAATCTTAAGAGGAATGTTGATTGCCACCCTTTTAAAAGTTTCTTGCCTCCCTATCTCCGCCGACCACGGGAGGATTGATTTCAATTATCCGCTTCCTTTCGTCACAAAAACTCCTTTTTTTCTTTCCTTTTCTCGGAGCCTCTGTCTCTCTTTACTTTTGCGTAAATGCGGTGAAGAGGAAGTGCCTTAGCGAGAAAATCCAACGGAAGATTTTGGCTGAGATATGCCTTTCAGGTGTCCTATACTTAGAATAGTAAGTTCTTGTCTTCCTCGTCATGCTGATCCTTTCAAGATTTTTGCTGGCCAGAAGCAATTAGTGGCACTGCCGCCTTTATTTTGTGCATATTTATAATAAACACGTAAAAGTAAATCTTTCAGGATTTGTAATAATAAAATACTCGGAATTATAAAAATTGAGAATGTAATACTTCATTGAATGTCCGTAGCTCTACCGACTCCAGTTCTTTAAATAGAAAAGCAAGGCCAATAGTAATTTAATTTGGCATAGAGTAAAGTATTAATATTGTTATTAGTAAATAAGGTAAATATGATACAATTGTCAGTATTAAAGTATAATTTGTGATTAACTTAAACTATATCCATAACGCCAAGAATAAATATCGGCAAGCCAAGAAAAGCCTGGCATTCATACGCCAGGTACGACATTTACCAAATTCATAGAAAACATTTTAGTCGAATATTAATACGGACCTACTTCTTTTATTAAACTCCTCTATCTTCTTTGGCTCAACAACAAGCTCAAATAATAAGGAGCTCTATGCTTGCTATGAGCAGAATCAGGATTGTTGATACCATTAATAACTTGAAAAATAGAATTAAATGGAGAATTTTCATCAGACGTCACAAAACTATTGAACCATACATGACTAAGTATAATTTAGGTAAAGAAAAATTATCCACATTTAACTGAAATGCTTAGTAGTGCAAGAGTTTAACTAATGTTTAGTTAGTCAAATTAAGTTAGGTTAAACGTACTAAGAGATGAAGAAAATGTTGGATTATTAAGCATATTATTTGATAGGAGTCAATGGTGCGTTATATAGGGCACTGAATGAAGAAAATTATTTCTACAGTTTCCCAAATGGTAGTTATTTCAATAGGGAAAGGAGGAACGTCTTTCAACTCTTTATGGGTATGCAGCGACCATTTATAATACCCTAATTACTGATTTCTACAACGTACGAAATTACCTTTTTAGTTTGAATGGTAAAAAATCTCAAAAATCAATCATACTCAAAGAATCATACTAAATGATCTCACTCATATCATTTGTTCCAAGTTGACCGACCCAACGACAGACCTCTTTCCTGGATTTACATAACTGTCATCGACACACGTTAATTGTCCGTCATGTGAGCGCAACATTCATTACTATTAGAAGATAGAGAAGATTACGAAATATTCTTTTGTAGCAAATCAACGAATAGTTTCCAAGAACATCAAAACCATACATTGGCTTTCGAATGAAGTTTCTAATCTACAAAATACGTCGAAGTTAAGTATAGATTAAATGCTCTACTTTCGATCTTTAAGTCTGAGGAATGCTATTGTGCATTACCATCACCTACTATATCTATATCGTCCAATTTCGGAACCCTTGGTCGAGGTATTAATCCTAAGTTTTTGTTGGCACATATTCTTTCTGACTTCATAAATCTCATTCACATAGGTCACAGGCTTTCGATCTTCGCTTCAGAAACTTGTCTTGTAATGCGTCACTCTACATTTGGGAAGAGAAAGAAATGTATTCCGTCCCCCGTAGAATCGAAACCAATTTCACCCGAAGCGGACTTATCTCTGCGTGGAAAATTATCGAGTATTTGTGGTGGACGGTCTCCCGAGACAGCTCTCGCCCGGCTAATAAGAGAGATTAAGTGGCGATAGTGCAAATAAATTCACGGTTAGCAGCGCGCAAAGACTACGCCCATGCTCCAAGGTGGATGCTTTCTTTAAAAAAAGGAGCGGAGATTAAAGCTCCGGAAAAGTTCTCATCCGAGAGGTCTCTTGAAATATGTAAAAATGAATCCGGAATGGTTCTGAAGGGGAAAAAAAACATCCAGGAGACCAGCGTCGTAAAATTTTTGAGTGAAATATTCGGATATTACTCGAAAGGAATGCGAAAGTATTTTCTTCTTTTAATCCGGCGGAGTTTGGACGGGGAGCATAAAATTGCACCGATCCTTAAAATAATAAGTATTTTCTTAATTACGACGTTGTCAAGGGTTTTTTATTTACTCTGCTATAAAGTCGTGCAAGTTCACGTTTTAATAACTTCTTAAAACTTAGGCATGACGTGTACGTTTCTGGGCGTCAATAAAAAAAGTGGAGAGTTTCAAGTTTTGAAAAAAAATCCACGGAAGAACGCTACGGAGTCGGGGTATTTGAGAAGTTTCGGAGACCGAAATATTTTATTGCGTTTGGGTGAAATTTTTGTTGGCACCGGCTCCTTTTAAGCCGTGGGCTACCGCGGAGTGCCGCGAACAAAGGGAGGAAAATGGCCCGACGGTCTCTTTTAAAGGAATGCATATATCACATACATTTCTGGCACCTACCCAGAAATAAATAGGTCCTAATAGAAACAGCAATACGCGAAAGGCAAACAAGCCGAGATTATCTAGGAATAGATCTTCAAACCTTAAGTGAAACCCGGCGATCGTTTTAAATGTGGAATTCATCGCTTGCGTTCCTTTTTAACCGGCATTACTTTAATATCCCACTTTTAGAAAAAAACGCGGATCGCGGGGTTTGACTTCTTTCCTCTCACCGCGGCCATTTTGGTGTAACCTTATCTCCCGACAGAAGACAAAAGAAAGAATGAAAGGGCAGAACGAATGATTCGACCACAAAACCTCTGACCATACGAATAAAGAAAGGAAATACAGAAAAAAATGCTGCTTTGTGGTCGGCCATTTTCGAAAGGAGCCAAACGGACGTTTGAGCATAGAATTCGGCTTGTAGATTCTTGTAACAGAGTACCTAAATGACTCATTCTTTCAATTCTCCTATAATTCTTTCTCTACAATAATAGAATATAAATATAGACATGTTGAAAGTTGATCGTAATATGTGCATAGCTTTTCGTAAGAAACGAATTATAAAATTCGATTGCCAAAAATGTACAGTATAATTGTCACATATTCCATAAAATAACCTTACTCCTATCTTCTCGATGAGGTTACCTTCCAATCAGGGTTATTTATAAGAGAAAATAAATTTAATGAGGGAGAAGTATTTCTCATGAGGTTTATCACGAAATAATGTTTACTTTCATTGTTAATGACAAAAAGACAGCGACATATATTCTATTTCATTTAAATAACGCATTGACATTGATGAAATCAATCTACCGTGTATCTTCAACTGATATTATTCGCAAACAGATCCATGTCCTTGCATAATTCGAATTTTAATTTGGTTTTTATTTCCTCAAAGTGAAAATCTCAAAATCTCTGCTGAAAATAACTGAATCATCAAAATGTATCCTAATGAATGATTGCGACGAAAAAATTAATGAGCACTCTGGCCATTTATATTTATCATTAAATTTTCTGTACAGCCTTAAAAACATCCTTAGTTATTAAGAACAGTTAATGTTCTGTTATGCAGTTCATTGAAAAAATGGATGATAAATAATTCTTTCGATGGAATACGATTCAGATCCATTCCACATTTTCTGCAGCTGAAGGAAAAGTAATTCCCTTGTGGTTTAAGGGCAATAATTTTCATCGAAAATTTTTTTGTATGATTACAATCATAATGCTACTACAAAGGGATGTAGTTTGTTTTCATTGAATTAAGAAGCGAATAATTCAGAAAAATATAGCTTCATCTTGAAACTGAATATTTTAGCAAATGTGTGTACAAGCGTAAAGCACTTTGGCAGATGCTTTACACTTGTACGCGCTTCTTGTCTTACTTCAGAATTTTACGTTTTCCAAATCGAAGTTTGTCTAGAAATTTCGACAGTACCTAGATAAAAATTCTTTACCTTGAATTCGATTAAATTCTTGATTAATGTCAAAATTAAATTCTTGTTTCAGTTACAAAATGGAAAGAAAACCTAGCTCATAGCAAGAGTGATTGGATCAAAATTTTTATTTTTGGCTGTAGATACGGAACGCTAGAGGAGGAAATTAAAAAATCAAGCAATGCTCATCCGAAATTTTTTAAATACTACTCCTTTTCTCTACGAAATTGAAATGTTTATATACTATAATTTACTATTTTCTGTGTCCGATTTCTGCTTCGCTTTTAATTAAAATACTCGGAGGGAGAACGTTACTAACTTTAATATTTGATATTAGCAGAGAAATCATAAGCACAGTCGTGGAAACTTAAAATAACCTGTGAAATTTTCCTTGGTGAAATCACTCTATTTCATTAATATTTCAGCGTATTTTCCATCAAAATATAGATGGATAGATAGATAAACCCTTTACTGGTGAGGCTGGGCCCAATTGGTCCTCTCTTCCACCTAACCTCGTATGATGTTGTTATACGTACAGATATGAATGAAAAACAAAAAGAAAGAAGTGCGGGAAAAATCTTTGCAACTTAAGGTTGACAAAGACAATACGCTGCAGGAAAACATCCATAGAGAAGGAAGGTGAAAAAAACCCTTGATATAGTAGGGAACCCTACCCTACCCATTTGCTGGAAAAATGGGAAAAGGAGACCTCGCCTTCTATCCTCGCGATTTGGCGTCCAAAGTCTGAATCCAGGCTGTGCGTTGACGCTCAATTTCGTTTGATGTTATATACCCTCATATTAATTGTTTAATATCAGCTGTTTTTGGAATGTTGGCCAAAAAATAATTTAACAAAATTTGAGAAATTAGAGCAAGGATTCCATTTAGTAGCTCAATCTGGGGTCGTAGGTGCTCCCCATGGCCCGGAAAAAAAATTGAAAATGCAGCGTATCTTATTAAAAAGTAAACTGTCTTCTTCGCAGGGCTTTATAATTATAATTATTAATGAAATTTTCTAGTATGTGACACGATGATCATTAAAATTAAAGGGTCAGGGTTTTAAAAGGCTACAGACCCCTGCAGACCGAAATTCGAATCTGTTCCTGCTTTGAGTAATTATTTTCTACCGCCGCAGCTTTCGTGGCATTAGTAAACACTGAGAATATTTTCCGTTTTATTTCCTATTTAGAAATCTGTGTTTACTTAATTTCCATCATATAGTTTATTGTGTTTTTTAGAGTTGAAAAATGCGGCTTCCACATAATGTGGGCCTCTTAATATCGGATCATAGGCCATATTTCAGGCTAAGCCAGAAGCCTGCGAAGCAGTTATACGTTCTGTTTGTCGTAACAAAGACCATAAAAAGCACCAGGACGCCTTCAGACTTCCGGAGTTGGGAAGTCCGGCATCGGGACTTCCTCATCTAAACGACGTTGGGTCAGGTGACGCGAGGAGGAGAAATGACGCCCCATCCCGTGGTTGTCACCGTGGCCGAAACGGCGCCGAAAAAAAATGACAGCCGCCAAAAAGTGAAACGGTGAATCGAGCGATAAATGGTATTTGGGAAGGGAAGGAGGGATGCGAGAGAGGGTGAAAGGGGGCGTCACCGAAAATAAAACTCCGCCCCACGACCCACGGCAGGTGCGGAGAGCCACAGAAGGGGAGGCGAAGTGGGGTCGGGGGAGGGAATAAGCAGTTGCTTCCCTTAGGGGCGGCGATAGCAGCGAACCGTGGCTTCATCGTGTTTGGCCCCGGGGAGAAAGATGCGGAGGGTGAGGTGGAGGGAGGTGGGCCGTTTGAGAGGAGGAAATTTTGCGGGGGGGGGAGGGAATCGAGTGGGAGGTGACGAGAGATGGAGCATGTGAGGTGGTGGGGGGGAATGAATTGAATGGAAAAGCTTGCGGGGGGAGGGCCGTGTACGCATGGTTGCGGAAAAAATCCCTCAGCGGAAAAGTTTTTCTTCCCGGGAAAAATCTTTCACGGAAAACTAGGCGTCTCGGAAATTCGTGGTACCGTTATCGATTAAAAAAAGAAACATTGGAACGTAAAACGCGTAGAAAAGTTACGATGCTGTTTTTGGGAGCGGGAGTTCTTTCGGCAACCCTCCCGAACGGAAGGAGTGGAAAGTGTAGGGAGCGCGCTCGTCGGATTCGCTCTTAATTTTCCAGGTGATGTTTAGTGACGTTGTAAACAGGAACATTCTTCTTATGACCGCGCGCCTTAACGTCCGGTGCTCGTATGTCCGGCGGAGGTCCGGCGAGCGACGCAGATGGCTCGAATTTTAGAGGTGGATAAATCAGTCCATCGCAGCTGCCCCGATCTTCAATTCGAAGGATAAATTAGACCGATGCGCGGGGTCTCCGGTGGGGATATTTACCATTGCTAAGCGACGCGGACGTGCGGATGACAAATACGCGATTGGGTAGAAGGGCGCCTTTAAGAAAGCCACCGCGGCATATAAATCAATGCTAGCCGTTCGGAGGTTTTTCCAGGCAAGGGAGCCACCGAACGAGTTTGCTTCTGAGCGGTGTTGGAAGGGTACGCGCTCCTCGAAGATGAGGGAGAAGAAGTCGGAGGAATTTCCAGAGCTGGGGTGCGTACTAAGAATTTATACCTTGGCGGCAGAGATAAAAATTTCTCGTGACGAGAGCCGACATTAGTTTTAGTATCCTGCTATGATTAGCCGATACATCCCACAGATCCTGCCCACACACCCGCGACGTCTTTTTGTTCTGCGTCTAATTTCATTTGGAGGCGGTTTTTTGCTACTCGTCGCGGAATTTGCGGGTTTGACGACGGTAATTATGACGGCAATTATGACTGTCTTACTTCTGTTCACTTTCTCATGTTAATAAGTCTCGCTAATTTTTATCTCTGGTGTATTTCTCGCGTCCTTTCGCTCATAGCGAGAAATAAAGAGGAGATTTTACATAAGTATTGTTTCACACCATTCTATTTCCTCGGGATAAATATTTTAGGATATATTGCGAAGTATAAGGGTTAATAGTTTGCCCTGCATAGATCTTTAAACATTCCACCGGAGATGACAGCTTGGGGGAAGTCTCTGAAGATTGGATGAATACTTTATGGGCAATCGAAAAAAGAAATTAAGCGAAAATATTTACTGCTCCACATGAAAAATATATAAAAAATAAAAGGATTAGCTCGAATTTGGATATGGAAGTGAGGGCCAGGAGATCAGTTGCATAATTCACAAACAATGGCCTCTGTCTTTTGATTCCTTGATCTATATTAGATGACCAATGTCAGTTGAAATCGGTCAAGAAAATTTATTTATTTGTTATTACTCTGCTATTGTGAATAGATATAAAGCTGTTTCAGTAAAAATAACAACAGCAGGTTGAAATAAACAATTCCATTGCAACGAATATGGTTTAACGACGCAGGATAGGAAAAATATGAGAATGATTGTGCTGGTTAAGTTTAATTGTGATTAAGGTCGCCAGACTTCCCTATAAGGTGGGATTCTCCCGAAGACCAAGTTTTTCACTTTTTCTGATATATCTTTTGAACGTGTAGCTGTCCTACAACGTACCTTACCTTACGCTGTAGGTGTAAAATATACCTAATCCTAATCAGGGAAGGAATTATTGTGTAAGTTAATAATTACCTATCACTTTTATCTTATGAGAAATTCATAATTTAAGCAACGGTGACTGCTTATCGCCGTTGCTAAATTCATTCTCTAGGTAGAACTATGATATAATTTAGATTTAACAATGCTACAAAAAACTTTCCGACTTGATAATCTCCAGTTCATATAAAAATCTCAGAAATGATTTTTTTTTAATCTGAAATCTCTGTGAATATGCAGCCTATGCCTGTGTAATAAAATGTTTCTTATCTGGAAATGAAATTTATGATCTGAAAATTTTCTTCCATATTTTTTCTTGTGAAATGGAAGACGAGAAGTTAAATTAGTTCTTTCGATAACATTTCATTTTCTTCGAGGATAATTCCCTTAAATGGACAGGAAGATATAAGGTTATATCAACTTCATGAAACGACGAAACCCATGTAGTAGTCCTCGGTAATACCCTTCCTCTGTCCTACTTCTAAATGAGGTATTTTTAACTTTTCTTTAAAACCAAGCATTTTTATAAGGATTCTGTTAACAAGCATGTCGTTAAAGCTATTGTTAAATCTCATACTGTATTCAAATTTCTGCAAGAAAGGAAGTAGATCTAGTATAGAATAGTAGACTATTGAGTAGGCTGATTTCCAAGCACGAACTGACAGTTTGTTATCAATCTTTAACGCCCTTCTTCTCAGGTCTTTTATCAGAGTAACACCTGTTATCAACGTGATCCGAATCTATGGCCCTTGTGATCCAAAAGCAAATGCTGTACCTCTTTCGCCGTCCACTACTCCCGTGAAGTGGAATAGAACGCTGTTCAACACGACTAACCACTTAACGTCTACAAGTGACTCGCTGGAGCAACTTGTAGCCAAGGGTTTATTTTTCAAAACGTCAGACGGAACTTTGCAACAATGTTCTTGCTAGATCGGCAGTAAGTCCCATAACTTTACTGATTTCAATCTAGGGGCGCTATCTCGCTCTCCCTTGCTAAAGAGAAACCCTATGTACCGTGAAAGTATTGGTAACAGATGTGGCGAAAACTCTGAATCAAACCAGAGCTTGTAGAACTTCATTCGAAGTTAACGTTTCCGAGTTGATTGCCATGAAGTGGCACAAAGAAGCGCTTTCTTGAAACGAAACTATATTAGCCTAAAGAATATTGATACTGCAAATCTGGGAGTTGACTTTTCCACTGAAGTGTCTTACCGTTAATCAATTTAATATCTTCCCCTCCTCGCTTATCTGTGATAAGAGGATAATTTTCGGTTAATCCAAGACAGGGATCGTATATTTTTTAAGATATAAATCAGTAAAATTATTCTGCAAAATATAATTAGTAATGTAAGACTGTTATGTCAATACATAATATGTCAGCAAACATAATGGCTGCATATTGTTGGCTCACCTCACCATTATTAAAACGACGGATTTTTATGTATAAAAATTGCTCACTGAATATTTGGTATCGTTTAAATTCTTTCTAAATCCAATTTTACAAAATTTGTGCATGTGCATTTATTCGTATGATATAATATATCATATTGTTGTCTTTTCATTTTCCATTCTTTTCATAGCAAAGTCTGTCCCTGAATAAAGAATCTTACAGAGTGTTAACAAAAATCCATCCATTGATAAGGTATATCAATGTCCATTTTATTAACACTTTGAAGTATTATAAACTTCAGCAACTTTAGACATGCGGAAATATTTATTATGCAGAAATATCGCAAAAATGTTTTAGGAAAATAACTTGAAATAATTGTTACAGTGCAGTATCAGAATATCAAGCAAACACTTCTCACTACTATTGAAATTGTATGCTATTGATATTTGAGTCTGGAGTTGAATAAAAACTAACTAGAGATTTCACAGAAAAATATGTTACACCTAATTTTAGCATGTATTATCCTTTGTTTAACCATATCATGCTAAAATTTTATCTAGTTAGTATTTCATCATAAGTAGAACGAAAAACTACCCATTATTTTGCGCTGTTTACTGGAGCGCTCACTTTAATGTTTTATTTCTCGAAAAGTATGGATATAATTGAAATAGAATTTAATATAATATTAAAATACTTATTGTTGATGGAAAAAGTGTCAGATTATTTCCGTGACACGGTAAAAAGGTTTCTATCTATTTTGTGAAGCAACTTTTTCTCAGTAATGGATGCACGTAAAAATGTAAATTTTGTCTCTTTATAGAGATCTTCGTTGATTTTACTCAATTTATAACTTACGTTAACTACAACTTAGTGATTTATTTCACATGCATTTATATTTAATGGGTTCCTGCACCCAGGAATCCGAAAGAAGTCGGCAGGGTTTACCGCGGGAACTACCGAGTGACGCTCAGATTCAAATTAAAATAAGAACAGAGTGGATACGCTAGTTATGAACTTGAATTGTACATCATAACTTAAACTGTTATAATTTTATGATTGAAGGATTTAAATAACTATTAATATCCTGAGAGTGAATTTCCAAGCACGTAGGATTACTGTGGTGATTTTAGATGAAAACTCCATACTGTATTAAGCATCTTTTGTAAAGAACAATATTAGGACGGTAGTTAAGTAGTTACTTATATTGATTTTATTCATGCACATTGAATACCTTGAGTATATTACTCGAATCGAATTACATCAGTCATTACTGTTTTATAAATTTAGGATGCGTGATGAATTTACAGCATTTGATTTTCGTACTTTGTAATTATCAGTAGTCGATCAAAGAAAATAAAATTGCAATTCCAGGTGCCAATATGAATTTCTTACGCAAAATAACACTTAAAGTTAATAGCATTAATAATAATAAAAGTATAGGTTATATGGAGTCTTATCGCAGAGAATCAATCGCAAAATCAAATCTACACTATAATTCTTACACTAATATAAGAAAAGATTAGAGACAAGTCCGGAATTTGGCATTTTTTAAATATCAAAAGATTATCAATTTATTTACAACATTTACCCTATATTTACCGCACATAAGTTATATACAGAAATCCTTTATAAATTATGAATTCAATTACCTTCACTTCAAAGCAAGGAAGAAACTTCGCAAGAGAAAAGTCCTCCAGGAAAACCATGCCCACCAAGCGGAAGGTAATTTTCACGAATTATGGTCTATTTATATTAGCTGAAGCCTCTTAATATCAAGGGGCCTTCCTATATTGCAGGATATTTCGGTACACTCCAATAAAAGAAATAAATGTCTTATCTTCTAAAACTCATCTTGTCATCTTTCGCTTTTAATGTGTGTATTGTAATTGCAATGTATGCTGACACATAATCATAATTTGAAATCCGTAAAACCTATACTACGAATAGGTATACCTAGGGCTCCCAAATAGCCAAGTGTGCAACGCGTTCGACTTCGGTGAAAAAAGGGTCCCAGATTCGAATCCTGGTGGAAGCCTATGGGCAAAATTACTTCAGCTGTTGAAGCACTATTAACAATACTTCTGCTTTACATAATTATCCAATATAGCCACGATTTAGTCAGTAACTGAATAGTTAAACTTTATATTTCATCATGAAGTGGTGTGAAAATCCGTTGCAACTCAAATGGCATTTTCCTCAAAATGTATTGTTCAAACAAAAACGACTGTCTCCTGCGAATAACCGTCATCATCAGTTACTTAAAAAATTAATTTTGCAGTGCAAGCACTATTCATAGTTTCCTTTACTGTTTGAAGTATTACATTAGAATATAAACATAGTTTGAAGTAGTACATAAGAAATTTTACAATTCTCTAACAACGCACTGCATTTTTCACATTGATAAGCTTTAATTTTTCACATTGGTGTGCTTCTATTTTTCACATTCGTAAGCTCGTATTACTCATGAAACCTTTAATTGAACATACTTAAAATTGAAAAATGGTAATAAGCTTTTTCAAAGTTCATATGTTAACTTGATAGTGTTATGGCATGTTTACGCAAGAGAGCTCATTTATGTCGATTTTTGGTTGCATTAAGAGATGAATTGAATTCCGCTGATTGAATCGTTGAGCGATCGTTATGATGTGATAAAATGCAGTTTACTTTGCATCTTCTAGAATTTTTCTTTACTGCGATGTAAAAAGCCCTTCGCGAAGGAAACGAAGCGAAACTCGGCTCGGAGGCACTGATCCTTTCTCACCTCAAAAGATAGACAAGCGTCCAAAATGTCCCGAAAAAATTACGCTGACTTCGCTCCATCGCAACTCTTCAAAAACATTCTCCTTTGGAACCACCTCCGTGAATTCGACCTCCCACTCCTTCCCTCTATCTCTTCCTTCCGTCTCTAGCCCTCCCGACCACGCCCCCCTCTACACCCGCCCCCAATTTAGACTCCCTCAGCTCCGATCTCTGTCCATCAGTTATCGACAGGCTGCTTCCCTCCCACTCTGCCTCCTGAACTTATCTCCCTGAAGCGCCCTCCCTCCACCTCACGTCTTCTGTTTCGACAAATGGAGATCCACCGCTCGTCCTTGATCGACGGGCTCTCGCGAACAATCTTCCTACGAGATCGACGCAGGAATAATCTTTTGCTATAAACAAAAGTTAATAAGTACGTGAGGACGGAACATCATATGGTAATAAAGCCAGGTTAAATGTTTAATGGGTTTATTGACTCGATATTAGGTCCGATTACATTTGAAGAAATATTTTCGACGGATTGCGCCCGGGAACACTGGTCCACGTTGGGTCTCTCTCGGAGGAGGGCGGTGGTGAGGTGGAATTTTGGCTTTTCTCTATTCCAAGAACTTGATCGACGTGTGATTGATGGATGGGATTATTCGAGATGATATTCAGGCGTATTTGGAGAGTAATTGTTACCGAATAATCATAAGTTGAAGAGTTCGCGGAAAGGTAGCTGACGATGCGACGTTTGCAATGACCGTGCTGGGTAAAGATCTCAGAAAATCATTTTTATACTTCATTTCTTTCCATTATAACTCAGAAATTTAGATATGGAACCAGCATCTGGGCTAGGAGGATCCGGAAAAGGCTTGTTCAACTTTCGGCCTGCGGGCCAGAAGGCCCGGTGAAGGTTTTGAACCGGCCTGCCAATCTTCCAAAAATTTTATGAAGAAAAGTCCAACTCAAAAACTGGAATAGGTAGATAAAAGAGATGTAACTTATCGAACAGCTCATAAAACTGCCAAGTATATACATTCTTGTTTAGAACGAACAGTTTGCGTTATTGAAAATTTTTTTGTTATAAATTGTCATAAAATCAACCGAAAACCTTAAGGATTTCTGTTTTCTTTTTCAAACTTATGAAGGTTAGTTAACCTTATCCTTTGGTAGGTATACTGCATTTTAAAACCTCTAATATTTATACTCTTTGTGTTTTAGTTTATAAAATTTTGCTAGACATCTAAGAAGGGAAAACTTATGTAGTAATAGAAGAAACTTTGTATATACCGTACAAAATTTCTCCTATTACATGTTCAAGTGCTCGCTCACTCTTCAATTATACATGTTATCGTAAAAACTACCTTTTACAAGATATTTTCTACATTATATTTTTTTAGAGAATCCATTAAAATCCACCTGCTACTCTGTGTGAACTTGTATCCGTGTCTTTACGGTTAGAAGTCTTTTCAATAGCAAATCTATCCATTTAGAAAATTTTTCATAAAAATGTACCTTATTGTGTATTTTCGCGAAATACAAATTTACCACATTACCACATTAGTAATTATGATATATTTAGAAAACAGAGCAACAAATCTGGTTCCTTAGAGCCTGATAATATACATCTACATGTGTACCCTGCAAGCCGCCTTTCGACGTGTGGCAGGGGGTGCATGCATCTTTATGAAAAAATGAATTTTTGAAACAACTTGTTCTAGAATTTATTTCTCTAATTTTTTTCTCAGAAACAGAAGGGCCTATGTAATAGGGAGGGCGCATAATATCGGCTAATAAAGTACCATCTCTAATTTATGAAATACATTGTGTCTTTGTTTAAATCATCTATCGTCTAGAGATTCCCATCCAGCGATCATCCTGAAGCATTTGAGTAACACTAACTGATTTGTCGTAACAATTTTTTATGAAACGTATCGCCTTTCGCTGTACTTTTTCTAATTATTGAATTCAATACTTTTCTGCAGGATATCATAAACTACACGCATATTCAAGGTGAGGCCTTACCAACACAACGTAACATCGCTCACGGACGTTTTCTTCGCTCCTACCGACTATTATTTTAACGAATCCGTGTGTGCTCAATATTTTTATAAATGTCGGTTTAGCAAGACCAAAATATCTTAAAATTTTCTTAATAAAACAGAAAGATTTTAGACATTTCAGAAATTCGGAGGGAATTTCAACTCAAATTCATTGCAAGAAACCCGCAGAAGGGGTCTTCTCCCTCTCCTCTGATCAGAGATTTATGCCGTGCATTGTTCCTAGTACGCATAAAATGTCTCAATTAAAGCAAAATGTTAATAAACCAGGTATCTTTGAATTCATCTATATCTTATATATGAAAAGGTCGCCTCTTTCCCTTCAGTTGCATTATTATCTACTGCTAAATTATGGAACAGAGTAATTCAAACTAGCTCATTTAAATTTCCCAAGTTTTAGTTATACACGGATAGGATTCAAATACTTTCTGAATGCATTCCTGAAAATAACAGGTAGATATTAACGATGGTACAATTCTAAAATATTTCTCTTCAATTACATTGAGCTCCGTAAAAAGAATATAATCCAATTCATCTTGCTATATGCGGAGAATGGCAGTCGGAGATAGTTGTATCCCATAGAGGTATCAAGGTACGACGGGCCAATGCGGTAAAAAGTGTAATTAAGTGAAGTTTAAAAATTTCCTCAAAGCCATTCCCTTCGTATCGCATTCAGTTATCTAAATATATTGTCATCATTTTCCTTTCTTAATTAATGAGAAATCTAAGATGCAGTAGGATCAACGATCCTGCTCTTAGCCAGATTCAATCTTTCACTTGCCATTATATATGAGTTTTTGTAGGAAGGATACTTGCACCGGCATTTTCCGCATAAATTTTGATTAGATATATCTTGAAGCCTCTCACATTATACGACTCTGATGATATGAGAAATAAAATGTAAAAATCATGGCTGCATTGTTCATAGTTTAGATTTCACAGTATTTCCTCTAACTAACACCGATTAATTTCCTCGACTTTATGCTAATAAAATTTTTGAAGATATAGCTTTCATGGAAATCAAATTGTATTCTTCTAGCACTCCGAAAATGTGATGTAAGATACGACAAAATGGTCGCACTGCTTATGAGTACAAATAAACCCATGATCTTGCCACTTGTTGCCGAACATCCTCTTCCTTTCTGTGGCCATTCGTGGATCGAAACCAGCTGCGCAAGCAGCGAAGCAGGAATGTGACATTTCCTTTATGGGCGGCGTGTCATGATGGCCGCGATACCAAAGACGCCATTATTTAGCGATCAATATGGAGGAAAATTATTATAAATTACCCAGAATAATAACCCAGCAACGGCCGTTATTGCAAGCCCAATAAGAACCATCATCGTCGCCGACATTCCGAAGCAGCCCTTGGGCATTCTATTGACTGTTCACGTCTTCGTTTTTCTTCCGATACCCGAGAGAGGCCCAAACTTAAACATTCCGAAAAACTTTGTTCCATCTTTTGACGCGTCCCAAAACGGACCTCTGCTGCCCAAGAACAATCCCCCATCAATCAACGGATGGAAGAATTAGATTGTGTGTACATAATGCCTTTCTTTGTTCCTTCGTGAACCCGTAAGGGTTTTTAACCCATTCCGATATCAATCTGTTTATTTTTAAGCTCACGTACGCTCATTCCCCTTGCCTCTTTTGCCTCCCACTCTCCCCTCATCCCACACGACTCTTTCTACTGCCGATACCAAAGAGGAATCTTCTCTCTTTCTTTCTCTCCGACTCTCTCTGTCGAAGGGGAGGGGACGGGTCCCACATCCGAGATTGTATCTCCTAATCGCTGCTCCGTTCGCTCGCGGCGCTGGAATCCAAAGTTTTGAACCCCATTTCTCGACGGTATCGTGGTGGCCCACCCACCCTCCCCTTCCTTCCTTCCTCCTACCTCCTCTCATTCTCTTCGCGATCTCTCCCCACTCCATTTCCTTCTCTCTCCCTTTCCCTCCCGCAAGCAACCACCTCCTTCTTACGACCTCAGCTCCTCTCTGGGTTTTTCAAAGGCCTCATTCTTGATGCGGAGTGATTGCTCGTCGATCTCCCTCTCTCTTTATTTCTCCTCAACCTCTGTTTTTCCTCGCTCGCCTCTTTTCTTCCCCGGCTCCTCTATTCTTTCGCCCACTTTATTATTTCCTATTTTTGATTTTCGGGAGTTCATTTGCCACTCTATGGCTGCTCGCCGATTATTGCCCCCTTTTATAACGATACTGATTCTTAACTCCATTTACCTTCCTTCCTTCTTGTTCTCGGCTGCTTTTTCTCTTCCGATATCACCGCGTGTGCGTTGAGGTTGTATCATTTAACCTATGAGAATTCTAAGACCTGTTATTTACTGCTGAATAGCGCTACAGCTATAAACCCAATAAGGTGTTTCCAAACTAATGATTTCCAACTGAACCATGGTCAAAAATGGCAAAATTGAATATTTTAATTGTGTAAACTAAGCTTTCGTTTATTGCGTCCAGTGTACATATCCATACGCCATATGCTTTATCTCTACGAAAGCACGAAGCCAATGGGGTGGTAATATGAGTTGCCAAATAAGTTTGCATTACATCCAAGATAGGATGTAGAAGGGACATATGGCAAAATCTTACAGGCCACAACATATCTTAATGAAACCATTATCGATAGAGATTGCTACCTTATTCCTACTTTTCCTTTTGTGACTGCAGGAAAGCGAGATATCTCTAGACAGCTGCGAGAATCGGGACAGAAAATGCAAAACAGGGACTGTCTTGCCAGAAAGTCACTTGTATGTCCATCCGGCCGCATAAAAAAACTCTTAGACCGCATTTTTAGCCATCAGGCCGCAGTTGAAAAGAATATTTCCTATATTCAAATAGTTTGACATAGAAACTGACCGAAGGAAAAGGAATTTAATTTATAAGCAAACTTAGGTTGAATAATTTCTATTTCATTTTCAATGAAATGATGAACAAGACGGGAAAATAAAATTATTCAATTGAGTACATTTGTTTCAGGAAATAACGACAATGCCGCACTCTACACAGGAAAAGCCCACATGTGGGCTGATTCCTCACCTTTTCTAGAGGTAAATAGTCTTCTTTATTACATTAGCGACTACTGAAGTACAGTGGTAGCCATTCTATAATTGTGCCGGCCTCGGTAGCGTAAATGTTGGCGTGCTAGCCTAGAAACTCCGAGGTCCCGGGTTCGAATCCTGGTCAGGGCATGGTTGTTTGTGTTCGTTTATGCAAGGTTAATTGTAAGAGTGGTCTACATAGACTAAAATTCGCCTTAATAAAGACATGATTATTCTAGTCTACATAGATAAGCGATGAGGAACGCATGGTTCACATGCTTGAATTTAGACGAGGTAATTGAAAGAGAAAAAGTCTTCCACAGCCACGGCGGGTGCTCACAGAACCCCATCATAACCCAAGAAATTGAAGGAGGATCATTCTGTCGTGGTAGCTTAGAGGACAGAGCACCGGACAGAGCACAAAGTGGGGGACCCGGGTTCTGTTCCCGGCTGTGGTAGACTTTCTCTTTCAATTTCCTCGTCTTGTCTACATAAACTAATAAAGACATGATGATTATTATTAATTGTAATGCTTTTTTCCTGCTCTAGCTTTCCTACTGTTTAATATCCAAAGAATACTTCATCTAATATGCTGTTCCTTCTTAGCTTAATGATTTGTATCACTCATAATAATAATAATAATAATAATAATACCTCTTTATTTAAGGCCGATCGTAGGATTGGTTGACGAATATTAATATTAATATGATGGAAAATGGAGAATTGGTACTGAATTTCTGTTTTGGCACAAATTTTCACAGCCGGATGCCTTTGCCGCCGTCAGGTTGTATTAGGGACTCCCATCGGATTCGAATACGGGATCGCTTCCATCAAAGGCGGATGCGCTTTCAACTCGGCTGAGCGGGACCGCGATAGCTGACCTTATTAATTCTCAAGGTAAATTCGAAACGTAACTGGCATCTGCATTATCACTGAGGCAAATAAGCGGAAAATATGCGGTTTGATGCCTACTCTAGTCGAGATCTTGCTTCCTTTATTTTTCTGTCCGACGAAGTCGTAACCTTGTGATCGTATTCTCTGTGGTACTTGGAATTTTTTGTCATTATTATATCAGTGAATATTAATACATCGACCAGGAGCGATACTAAGATCGCTGTCATTAAAATGTCATTATAATTATCATTTACCATTATAATTTCTTTCTAACATTGCGGAAAGATGTGACCACATTACGCATATTATATACATTTACACACAAAAAAATATGAGTTCTGAAAGAAGAGTTCTCGGGATTCTCGGGAAATATAAGTTCTGTTCTAATTTTTAAAACCAAAGAAAGGAAATCTAAATATGTTCGGATATCGCGTCGCAGTAAACCGAACATCCTTGTCACTAGGGTTCTATGATTATTGATAATACTAAAGCATTATTGTTTCTCCAGCGCATCAAATAAATTCACGGAATTCCATTTGAATACAGTGATGCTTCATACTCTTTCAACCTACCTACTTATTCCGCTTAAGACAAAGGTGGGAACTTTTTCGTCGGAAGTACGCTTCTACCAATATGCCATTAGTCCAACTCTAACTCCAGGCCGCACTTGAGTGATGTCGCATATATTGAATTGGTCCATCATCGAAGCTGAGCGCAAAGTAATGAATTTGTTCGCTAAAAAATCTCATGAGGAATATTTTCCATTTCGTGCACTTCTACTTGCCTTAATAAACGAGAGTAAGGAAAAGTAATTTATACACCCGAGTTTGTTTCAAAAAGTAAATCAAACGCCGCTTTGAATATCGGGATAGGGCGCATAAGGCTCGAAACCCTGTTTACTACCTCTGCCTTAATACAATAAAGCATATTTATTATTATTACTTTTATTACATTAATTATTTATTACCACCTATATTATATTCATTCTTCAGGCTATATCCGTTCCCCCTCCTCATGATTTTGTCCATTGTATTCAAGCAACGCTTTCTCTGTCTCCTCCCTTCCGGAAATAATTCTTTTGAGTACTTAGCCTCTTATCACAAGCATTGTACTTGCCATTCTTCTCTTATCCACCCCTCAATGCGTCTAAACCAAAGAAATGGTGCTCTTTATTACCGTGAGCGACTTTTCGTTCAGTCCACTTCCATTTATTGTCCATTTCTATCTGATAATCCCTCCTGTTTTTTACCGCACTTGTCCCTCACGAGATCCATTCCCACCATATCATATATTTCATCAATTTAATTATCTTTTAGGGATATGTCGTATCTGCCAGAAAACAAGGATGTCCCTATGAATGTAATAGGAAGATATTAAACAATTAACATAACTAAATGTATGTAAATATATAAGAAATCCAGGATGCCATATTTATAGCTTCCATATGAGTCCTATTGTAAGATATGTCACAAGGAAAACGTGATTCTCAATTTTCTGATATTCGCAATAATACTTTGTTTCGGCATAATTATGGCTACGAAAGGCATGCGAGAATATGTTTATCATAAGCTCGTTAACACGTTCACTGGGGATTACTCCACCTTTGGAGTGATAAATGCATTGGAAATGGAGGTGTCCGCAATGAACGTATGAAATATGTTAATCGTTGCATAAGGACAGTATATCGATCGACAATAAGACGCAGCAATGTTCTTTGCTAAATCGAAAAAAATTTCTTGACCAACAATGGATACCATTTGAGCATTAATAAAGAATTATTTCATCGATCGATTCAAATTTACACCAATTGTGTTTAATGTAAAATCATAACAGCTCGATTCTCCTCTGTGAATTCTCCTGGCTTTTTTTCAATTAAAAATTTAATAAATTTACCAGGCCGGGTAACATACGTTTATGGCCTGGTAAATTTATTTTATTTCCCGGTACCCATACAACCTTCCATTTATTGGATAATTAAAGCAGTGACGTTAATAGTAAAATAACATGCCATGACTAACTAGGACAAAATTATATAACCAACCCAACCAGGATTCATCCGATTGTTTAGGACTGGGACCTTGAGTTGGGATGGTAACCAGTCCGTCGCTGAGGTTGACTAAAAATTCTAATTCGTCATAAAAATTAGCCCATGAGCATAGAGATCCTGCTTACTTTAAGCAACGTTCCTTCCAAAATTGTAACTGGCTGTACATTTCGAATCGAATATTCGAAACCTTACACAATATTACCGCGTTTCGAATCCCAAATGGCAAATTTCTATGTGTGTGTGAACATTTGCGAAAGAAAGAGACCAATGCTCACTGTATGGAATCGAAGAACCTTTCTTGCTATGAAGGCTCTTCATTTCACACATCCTACAAGCTTAGCTGGTACGAAACTCTCATTCGCAACGGTGATCGAAATGCGGATATCATTCAGATTCACATCTAAAAATTATCTCTGAGAATCTCCTTCCCTCGCGCCAATTAGCGTAACGGATACCCGAGCTTTTAATAAATCTAATTTACGATATCCCTTTCTCCACCAGCGGTAAGCAAGCGATCGCGCAGCCGATAAGCATAGAGAAGAAAAGAAAAAATGCGATTGTCGCGTTCGCCAACCTCCGTTTTAATTAATCGAATCATTTTCTCCTTCTAACACATAGTTTTTTTATGCCTTGATACTCTTGCGGAGGGATAGAAAACACGTCCAGTTGACGCGAGGGATTTCCTCATAGGCAGACATCTCCTGACATTCGAAGCACTCCCGTATGGGCATTTTATTGCATGACGCAACGCGAGATGGGAAACAGTTTTACTACGGCGAGTGGAATAAGTAGAGGGAAAGGCAAGGGGAAGGAAGAGTATTATAGGTTCCGTCAATTATTGCGCCTGACCCTTCGATCTTTCCCTCTTCGAGTGGCCGCGGCTATTCTGCGGAGTTCTTCGAAACATACCATATCGCGAGTGCATACAATACAGGCATGAAAGGCATCATGCAACAGACAAGGTTTTTCCTTTCCTACAGCGTGACCCCGGCGAATAATTTTTATTTTAGTTGGACTCGGGAAATTACTGGACTCCCCTTTTGCATGACATTATAGGTTCCATCGCGCTTCCAAGCATTAAAACCTGAAAATTCTCCCAGTAGAAGCCAAGCGAAATGAATTCTCGTTTGAAAAGTGGATTTTTCCCATGGATGAGGCAGATAGAGTGGCTGCGAAGGTTCTTGCACGAAAGGCGAATGCGTTTCTTTATTTCTTTTTCCTTTTCGTGTTATCTCGCGTGAATTAAATGTAAGGGAGTGGGAGAGCTCATCATCTTAGTTCATGCAGTCTATCGAAAAAATCCTCGGAATTTTCCGTGAGGAAAAGATACTATGCATCATTTTTAATTGCTTGCAGAAATGAGCATAGATAATTGAATTTTTTCCTTCCCTCTACAAGTTATCGAATGGAAGAACTTTGAATAAACTATAATTTTACGACGCAACTATTAAACAGTCATCATCTCTGGGTAATTTGTGAGAGCAGGAATTTATTCAAGAGTAATTTTTTGCAAATTTATACGAGGAATGGGTTTTTCCTTTTGCCATACGTTAGATAAAATTTGCCCCACGACGTTTAGTTGCGTAGGTATTGGAAAATTACCACTCAGAAGATAACTGTGGTACTCGTTTTTTGTATTTGAGAGCTGGTACCTGCACTTATATTTTAAGTACGCAGAATAGAAAATATTGCGCAAATTCATAAGTATTGATCGCTGAAATATAAATAATCGACGACGTTTTCCGATTTAGAAGGGCAATTTTCTATTAGCAAACTATTTTTCTTGGTATGGAACGCAAAGGAATGAATCTCCTTCATTATTGTTGATATAATCATCGAGGATTTTTAAGCTGCCAACTTATGTCATAATTCGTAAAATTCAAGTAAAGCCCGTCAAAGAATCTATGATATTTTTTTGTATTTCAAGGTAAGACCAGTTCTATTAGGTAAATTGTACTATACCTATTCTGGAGAACTGCAATTCAAGGTTTAATGAACACCATTTTAGATTATTTTTGCTAGTATTGTTGATTTTTCCGGCAAATTAGGATGAATGTGAGCATCCTCCGTAACTGATTAAACGAGTTTGCGGTGTCTGAAATTATTCCTAAATAATAATTCTAAATGAAACATATGATACTGCTTTTCTTGATGAAAATTCACCGGTATGGCTGACATGAGAAGCAATTTATAACCGATATTATTAAATTAAAATTGTTTTACTTTGCTTAGAAATTCAATTCGTCACACAAGATATTTTCACGCCGCCATTTTTACGTATGCTGAGTAGCTTCCTCATTAACGCGGCGATAATCGCAGCCCGAATAATTTCCCGCAGATTATCTTTCATGAAATATTACACTCGACTCAAATAAAATTCCGGGTGAAGGAGTCACTATTGATTACACGTCCAGCTGGAAAGAGTATCTAGTTTCATCAGCCGTTCCACGGCCAAATGAAAGAGGCGAGACATTAACATACTAGCGAGATCTCACTCAGGTCGCATGCCTAAGCCGCGGAGAAGTCAGTTTCAATCGACGGCGATACCAATAATCCATGCGAAAATCAGCAAAAACAGAGACAGATCGGAGGGGATAGAAAGAGTGAGGACAAATTAATACCCTGCGTCGCCGTCACGCGCACGCCCGAAATAGGCGCTGCCGTCGCAATACATTTCACAAATGGCGAGCTGATTGGTATTTATTATCTTTTGGGCGTGAGGCGGACGATGCGATCGCCCCTTCGGCTTCCTCCGAACAAGAGACACCGTGGGCGTACTTACATGCTTCGCTCGGCGGCCATCCGGCGTTATAACACCGCGGTGGTAGCGTTACCCTCCCAGAAATCGCTTCCCGGAACCGGGAAGGAGATGAGAGCCAAAGACAGAAATGAAGGACTTCCCCCACACACCCAGATGGAGGGAATTTATATTTTGCGTATTTCCCCCGATATACCTGGTATATACAAATTGGATGACAACGTTACGGTTAAGAAAATATTCCTCATTTCCTTCACCTTTCTCCTGCTTTTTCAATGTCAATTCCAGATAAATGGTGGACTTCCTTGGAATACGTGCTAAGGATTGTGTTAAATTACATAGAAGAGGTTTTGCCAAGAAGAACGATGAAAAATCGCGGAAGTATTTTCAGTGGCTCATCCAATTTTTAAGAGCTTATATTTACAAGTAGCACTGGATTCATAGAGCTCCAGGGTGAACGAAACAGAACTCACGTTAGATCGATTTTACTACTGAGACTCCCCCGAGGTATAAAATATTCTTAAGCCTGTTCTTCATAAGTAACATAGGAGGCATTAACAAATCGATAAGCTTTTTAAATTAATATTTATTCCTTAATAATTTTTATTGCTTCTAATGCCGAACACATCCTTTTGCTGGATCTGAAACGCAGAATCTCGAAGACGCTATTATTTCAAGTTTGATACCAACTGAAAATCTTCACTTAGATATCTCATGAAGACTAAAATCAGCGTTGAGAACCAAAATATTTAGTAGAAATAAGTTTCATTAAAATTAATTAAGATCATTGATCGGATATCCCTCAAATAGAGGAATATTCCATCGATGATAATAAATTGAGGTATTTCTCTATGAAGCGGTTCCTGTTTGAGAAACACTAAGATAGTTTTTGTCGATAATAAGATTGTGCTCAAATTTGGAAAGGAAATTCAATTATTTTAAAACTTCAGTAATATTGATTTTTTCGAATAAATAATTCTAACTTGCTTAAAAGTTTTTAGTATAATGTGAATTTCATTCCGCAATTCACTGTCAAATACATGAGTTGGTAACGTAGAGATGTGGATGCTCGCTTGGTCAAATTCCTTTTTGCCTTAGGCGGATATTTAAGCCGCGGATGATCAAAAAATGGATCAGATCCAATAATATGATCATCTTTCATGTCAGATAAATATTGTTTTTCACAATATTTGTTATAATCGAAATCAGACCTTTACTAAGTAGAGAAACCACAGATTTTCAATTTGAAAAGCTAAATATACATTGATTTTTCTTCTAAACTGAGAAAAAGGGGCGCGTTTACCCCTAAAATTTCTAGAAAATTCTTCTTTATAAATTCATTATGTATAATATGGTCGCATGTCAGAAATATAGGAAAAAAGTAATCATAAATAATCATGAAAAGTCGCTTTTTACGTTTTACATTTTGATTTAGATTTATACTCTCGTGCTCATTTACCTTAGTTATTTTCCACGCGCGGTGAAGTTTATTAATAAATTTGGAGTGAATATTGGGAATAGAAGAAATAGCTTGAAAATTGTTAAATTCACAACAATTTGCTGTGAAAATGAACTAATCAATTTTTCTAAGCGATTGAGCGTTTCACAATAGTAGTAAAAGACGGATATTTTGCTTCACAATAAATCTATATGCAGGATCAAAGGAAATATGATTCATAGGTAGGTTTTAGTAGTAGGTTTTATGAAATTAATACTGTTGTCAGAAATACTCTATGCGAAGCAAGAAGTCTCGATAATGTATTTTTTCATATAATTACTCAAGATTATATAGTCACTCATAAGTCATTGCCTTTTGGTTGAATTGTTCAAAGAGAAGCATCGGAGATTTTCATTGAGGCATTTTTTTCGTGTATAATTCCACTCAAAAGGAAATCAATTGTATATACTGCAGTCCGCTTAACTTCAAACAATGTTTGAATTCAGAAATGATATTACTGAAATATGAGGAATTTCTGATTAATTAATATAAAGGTATCTTTATAATCTTTGCTCTCAGCCCGGAGGATAGGAACACATAAACGTAGACGCTTCACAACGAAGCTACCCATTTGGAAACCCGCAAAGTAATGCTGTAACATATCTACCGGGAAAATTAGAAATATCCTAATATACGAGTATGTAAAGTTTTATAATAAATGTGATGCAAAATATTCACTGGAATATCATTTCAGCGTATGAAGAGTGCCGATGATGTAAAAACGAAGAATAAAATGAATTGCTTAATAATTGCTACTGTGATTAAGGTTCGCCCGAAATCTTGGACAAGACTGTAATAATGACTTTTATCGCAATAGACATCAGACAATTTAAGTATACGTTTAGGCCTGATGGAAGTTTAATATCTAATACCTAATTACTATTACTGCTTATCGGTTGTGGAGGTAATTTTCTTAAGTGGCACCGTTCCACAAAGTCGAGCTTGAGCATATCAGATTTATTTTAATATATTTTATCAGTTATCGTTTTTATCATTCAAGAGCCTTTGAAAATGAAAAAAGGGGCGTATCTTAACTGATCTTACCATAAGCGGTTTATTAGGTTTGCTGCTCTATATTTTACAGCTTTCATGACAAATTCATTGCTTATCGAAATATGATTCCAGGATAACTAAATCTGTGAGGCATATCGAAGGAAATGTTCGTGCGGGTTTTATATTTGAGAAGTTAAAAGTATCAGCTTTTATACGCATTGAAAGAAATTCACATATTCACAACTTTGTTTCCCTTGAAAGAAAATTGCCTGAAGTTATATCTGTCGTATGCAGCAATGACTGACGTTACGTCGATTGATGACTTATGTCATCCTAATGATACGAGATATGTCTTATCTTAGAAAAGTAGAATAAAACGATTTCACATCTCACACTCATGTTAAAAGTGTGACAGGAATCATTAAGTTAGCCATAAATATGTTCAGGAACATTTATGTGCGTACATCAGAATACAGAATCCGTCACCTGAGCTTCAAAAAACAGTAACTATTAGTTAGCATAGCGTAGTATAATCAGTATTTTTTATACTTGCAGGTTTACGATATAACTGGTAAATTAGCTCCTATTGAAATCATAATAAAAAATTAAAATCAAATCTTAATTACGTTCATTTCAGATAATTTTATGAGTTAAATGTTCACCTTAATACTAATTTAGCAGCATTATGAATAGGTCGGTAGTATAATTTAGATTAATTATCCACAGAATCTACCACGTAAACTAAGTACTGAACTATCTATTTCACGAATTATGATATTTAATGAAATCTCTACTTTCAGAGGCAGTACAGAACCAGACTACTATCTCTGTCGTAAGAGAATGTATGAAAGAAACGATACATTCTATGTAATGCTCTTTTCTCCTTTAATTTACATCCTAGACACATGAAGTCATTTATCAATCTCAGGAAACATAGAAAAGAATTGCTATTTACACTATAGTGGGTGTAGTCATATTCTGTTTAATCCTTCAGTAAAAACTTTCCATGTAACCATAACTCCAATTGATGTCTATTTTCTAGTAGAAACTAGTGTCTCATCTATGAGTACTATTCGATAATTTTCATATAATAATTTGTACTCTAGAAAAGTGTTATCTTCATGTTTGTGAACCTCATTTTTTATTACCTAGATAAATGATAGATAGGATAATTATATCGTCTCTTTTCTTTAACTCTTCCAAAGTGCAGTACAGAACCTATGTAAGAAATTTTAGAGATGTTACTCGAATAACCAGAAAATAATCTCCAATTATGATAGTCCGACTACCTAGTTTTACTAAGCAAATCTACATTACGTTCACATAATGGTTCGATATTCATCACGTCTAAAGTAAGAAAATTTCAGCTACGATTCCATACCTAGGTGACGCATGGACTGCGAGAGCGCCGTTCGCCGTCCCCGGCCGGCGGACAGGAGGTGGCCGACTAAGCTGACGCGCGCATACCGGCCATTTGAATATAAATCTCGAAGGTCAACGGAACGTAAAGAAATAGCGCGCTCGAACTACTTTGGTTCCATTGCGCATACAGATGAACTATATCACTAAGTGCATAATGTCCAAGAACTTCTTTTCACGCAACGTCCGTACTTAGAAAGCACAAGGTAATATTAAAACTTTTCGGTTAAAGTCTTCGATAAGAAAAATGGATTTAATATTCTTTCAACGTACCCTTGAAAATGACACGCTATATTTCAGAACCATATGGGGATATGAGCCAACTTCAAAATGTTTTCTTTAACCAGTTTCAAACTTTTCTTTATGTAAGAACTGAGTAACTCGTGAATACGAGCGTTGAAATCTCCAGTGTAACTTCTTGGAGTGTCACGGCATTCACCTTCTTACCTTCACCAAGGCCATTATTCTTGTATTAAAATTATTTTATCCACATTTATCCTTCATTTAATTTAATTGGCATAATTTTACGCAGACATTAATTATCGATAATATATCATATGAACATTATTCGAATTTTTCTAATCGTTATTTTTTTTCTAGGTGGTAAATTTAAAAGTTAAATTTAAATATTTCCTTTTTCTCGAAAAATCAATCTAGCTTAGTATAATGTCGTCACTAGTGATTTGATTTTTACATAAAACTAACCTGCAGATGGTTTAGAATTCACCGGACACACCAACTAATTATGAGGTCTCCATATTGATTTCCGAGAGAGCAGTTTTGCTCTCTTTGGTTGCAGTATTATTGAAAGTACTTCGACAGCTGAGGCAATTTTGCTCGTAAGCACCCGCCGGGAACTGAACCCGGGACCACTTTCACCGAAGTCGATCACGTTGCCTACTTGGCTAACCGGGAGCCCATTTTCTTCGTTTTATTTAACATATAATGACGACGACGCAGACCGTTTCGGTAGCCCTGGATTATTACTGAACCTACAGCATTCTTCAATTAGATAAATATGCACATAAGTTTATCTTTTAGAGGCAAGTACTTGAAGCGTGCATCTTTATAATTACCAGTAAAGAAACCAACATGTTATAAACTATTTTGAAACAAGAAAGAGACCTCTAAAAGAACACGTCTATATGAGGTATAATCGATAAGATGTAAAATGTAAAAATAAAAGTTGAACTGCTCATATTCAAGGAAATTAAGTTACAGTTAGAGCATTAAAAGCTACTTACTGTTGTTTCCAAATAAGTCACCGGATTTGATTCAGTAATTGCTCAGTTTGATTGTAAACAAATGCAGTGCTGAATTTTTCAATTATATTGGCGATAATTGAATATTCAATTCAATTATCGATAATTGAATATTCAATTCAATTATCGTCAATTGAATTGATATCCAGAAACATCCAAAAGCCTCAAGTGTATAAGTTTATAAGGATTGAGGTAAAAACTTTGTACATTGAAGTTGTGCGGCTGAATCCCAAGGAATGTGCGGCTGAGTCCCAGTCATGTCACTATTTTTCACACTTATTATTCCTTATAAGTTTATAATCAGCTTTACATTTTGTCTTTAATATCTTAGGTTAATTTTAAATCGATCTCTCTGCCCCTTAATATATTGATGAATGAAGAGAATTTGTTTCTTGATAATATAATATAAATAGTGTAATCTGATCTTGAGGGTTAATTCCGCTTACTTTTTCACATTTTATGAAAAAGACGACAGTATTTCGCAAAATCGATCTGTGAAAAGTCTTTAATGTGCTGAATTCACACATACCCTGCATAACCAGATTCTTAACCAAAGGCCAACTAGGTAGGTGGAATATTCGGCAGATTTTAAATGCAGCATAAAGGTCATCTATATCTGGAGTACTCAACACCTTGTCTTTATGTCTTTGAAATATAAATGTGAATCAAGTACACCTTAAAGAAATTTAACGAAAAAAGCGTCTTGAAGATGTTCGACAAAAAATTATTGACTGTACCTTTGTTTTTCATTTCTCTTCTCGAGTTATTACTGTTGATTAAGAATGTTCATACACGAATTTGACAGATGGAATTGCTTTTAAAAATCGATATTAATGAAGTTGAATGGCTGTGTTATGCAATTTTGAAAACCAAATCTCATTGAATTATTTTCCATTAAAAAAGAAACATACATGGATCGATTCAACGTGCAATAATCGGAATTTAAACGTATATATCCGATAAATAAATTAAAGATGCATAAAATAGACATGGTCAATAGCCAATAACGAGAGCTGTATGCAAAATTTGCCAGAGAATACTATTTATCGATTTCAAATATATTGAAGGAAAACCCATTTAAAGACACCTTTTTTTAGATCTCTATCTGAAATTTTGAAAATCAATCTCCAATAAAGTCAACCTCAAAGGGATCGTAGAGCTACTACAGAAACCGTAAATCTGAATAACTGAAATAAGTGCGATCATCTATTTTCGATGGCTCTTGTTTAAGTTCGCAGCCAAATTTATCGTTTTAAGGAGAAAGTCCAAGAATTTCAATGTTTGAGTTTAGATCTCTGTAGCTAGCTGTTATGCGTTGTTTTGTTGTTATCGAGGAGAGACACCTTTCTGTGAGTTTCCTACAATACAATATTGATAGTAAGTTAGCAATTTAGAAACGGTTTCTTACATCAATTCAGTGTGGTAAAACCAGAATTTCCGTGTGGAATGACTCACACACACACTCTCCATGTTTACATATATGATGCAGCATATATTAACCCATTAAAAATTGTACAAAATAAACCTATTTTTATGGTTTGAAGGCTCCAAATAACGCTAGGTTTTAGAAATTCAGGGACTAAAAATAAAAAATTTACCTCACCATTCGAAGTTTTAATTTCATCGACGTTTTCATAATGCCGTATGCCTCTGTCATCCGTCATTTAATTCCAAAATCTCTTCACCACGATCTTCCTAAGTGAGAGACCTTCCGAACGATCAGCAAAATTAGTATCAGTCGACCAAAGACTCCTGGGATGATGTTCAGGATTAAACTGCCTAACTTTGGAGTCGCCGCAAAGATTTTTTGGTTGATTTCTCAAGAGATGAGAATCATAAGAAAAGTGAAAAATAAAATTTTTAATACGAAGGAAAGAAAAGGCCGCGCATTTTACGATTCCCCCCACTTCCGCCGTCTCACTCCAACCCTTTGGATCCGTCTCATCCCTCGCCACCCGGGCCATTTAAAAAACATGCGCTCTCGCTCCATCTACAAGAGCTCCTCCCTCCAATCCTCGCAAGATTCCCATTTTCTCTGCCCCTCTCCCACCCCTCACCTCTCCTCTTGTCACCACTCTTCGCAAACATTATGTGTACCATCCCAAAACTAAACAACCCCTTCTCCCCGTTCGAACTCTGCCAATCTTTGCATCCCGCACCTCGGCATCGTTCCCGAGTTTGACCGATTCCTCATATTTGAAAAATTCAAACTTGCTCGTTGTCGAGGGATCTGCGCAAGGACATATCCGCGCGTGTGCGTATGAATTCGCACGCGTGCGCCATTTCGCGTTCGTTAGTACTTTCACACATTTACCTCGTTAGATGCCTTGTCATGACTAATGGTGCAAGTACTTTCCCTCCGTTCAATCCCTCTATTTCTCTTCATCTCCCCCGTCTTACTTTCTCTTCTAGGCTCTTTTCTCCATTTTCCATCGATGAGTGTGCACACCCGTACGGATCCGGCGCTCCAAGAGCCAAAAAATTTAACTGAAAAGAGAAGCTGTTGCTCTGCAAAGGCACTCTTCCTTTAACCCTAGGTTGAGGAACGGTAACAGTTAAGTCTTACAATACTTATCATCTTCAAACACGGGTAACTTTTTAAGTGGTTTGCACGGAACGCGTAAAATGGAAGGAAAGAATGGAAGGGAATATGGGAGGGACTCACCTTTTGCTCCTGACTAACACCTACATAATGGTATGGGTCGTTTTCCTTCGTGGTTACTGAGAGGCTGAGAGCCAGAATGGCCACATATCGCGGGAAGGTCGAGGGAGAGTCGCAATCGATGGTGGTAATAACCTTACGCAAAACTCACCGAGAAGGATGAAAAATTCCATTAAATCTATAAGTTTATGGCAACGTCGAATGCGAAAAATGACCTCTATGCGTTCATACGTTTCGTGCTCGATATAATGAAGTCGAAGGTCTTCTTTATAAGCCCAACGAAGGTTGGAATTAATGGTAAGGGTTCTTCAAACGAACAAATTCCCGCGGTAATCAAATAAGATCTGTTGCCAGAAGCAGATTTCAATCTGAGATTTTAACGATCGGGAGAGCATTCCTGTTATATATTTCAACAGTTGAGAATTTTTAGCCGTAAAGCTTAAGAGTTTTAAACGCTTTATGTCTAACTTATATAAGCTATGACTTCCTTGCAAATCGATGAAGGTCGCTCCAAACGAAGTTATATAGGCAAATTAGGATGCTCGAAATTCTTTCCGTTCGTTCACTCAACAACGTACATACATTGTATTCTCTATTTAGATATTCCAATACATTTAACGCGGAAGAGCTGCGCTTCTTTACACAAAATATTATCATAGGATAATGTGTCCAAGAATACGTGCAAATGATTTCCCAATTCTTACGACCGAAAGGGAATTTGGACTCCTGAGCCTTTTTAACGTCCTTCACTCTGCTCCAGTTAATATAAATAAGAACCAATTTAAACCTTTATCCTCAACGGTAACCTAATATGTTTTCAGGTAACAGAATCTTCATACCGCTGGGAATGCTATAATTGCATTATCTAAAATTCAATGAAAAAGGCGAGCCCTGAATCGTTCGTGCCCAATGCAAAACTAAAAACATTAGGGTTTGAAACTATCCAAAGTGGTCGTGCGGTGTCTTGCATTATCCTACACAAAAATTATGTTAAATTGAAAATTTAAGACGGAATAATAATCATACACGACCGTTACAGTCCGGAACATAAAATTCAGTAAACATGGAAACCGGTTCTCCTCATTCATGCGAAGACAATATACATTCTTTGGTGAGTTTACAGCATTAAATCCGACCTGGATTACTTCTCCACGCCTTCAATTTGCACAGGCATTCGCAGTTATCCCATCCATCGGATAAGAATGTGGCCTATCGAGAAAACGAACGAAACTCGCCTCAAAACGATAAAAGCGAAGCTGAAAAAAGATATTCGGCCGGGGCGCATTCTCTCCCAGAATCCCACCTCAACTCAATAAAATTTAAAACCTCACGCTGACGAGGCCGTGATCACAAAACCAAAGAGAGGTTCGAGAAAAAACAAACAAGAAATTCCTACTAATGAGAAATTCAAATGGGCTGGAGGCATATGAAAGGGGTAAGATAAAGAGACGGGGATGGCGGAGGATGAAAGCAAGAGAATCGTATCGAGAGTAAACGGAGGGGGATTCGGCAGAGGAAAAGAGATAGGGGTTGAGTGGAGAAAGTATAAAAGAGCGCGAGGTTGATAAAAAGAGAAAAGGATGGCTGACAACATAACCAGTCCCGAGATAGAGAGAGGGAGAAAATGTCCTTCCTTCGGAGTCGTCTCCTTCAACGACACACAAATCCCTCGCGAAAGGGACTTGAGCGAGGCCGTGCGCGGGCTTTTGACTTAACATGCTAGTTTTGCCGAGAGAGACTTTGGACATAGCAGTTTGATCCACGCGCAAGCTCGCTCAGTTAAGCATGCCTCCCTTTCATCCCACCCTTTAAAGAAAAGGGGCTAAGTACATTTATCTTTCCCGCTAGAGTTTTCTCTCTTCTTTTCTACCTTTTACTCTAGTAAGGACCGCTCCCTCTCCCCACCTCCCTTTTCCGGGCCAATCTCCCACCCTTTTTATCCACACACACAACAAAACGGGCGTCTCTTCTTAGTGAGCACTGTTGGCGCATTCCAAGGCGGCAAGTGGCCGCGGGCCGTGAAGAGAGATGGTGAGAGAGGGGAGGGGGAAAAGATCTTAGCCCCACCCCTTAACGAGCTCTCCTCCCCCTCTTATTCCCTCATCCCTTTCCCTCATTTTTATCCACCTCCCTCTCGATTTTAATTTCACACACACACATAAGCCGTTCGGATCTCCCCCGGGTCCCCCTTTCCACCGTCCGACTTCAATCCGTCCGCTCGCCGAAAATTCTCCATCTCTCTCTCAAACCAGAAAGACGTCACAGGGGCGAAAGGGTAGGGTTTGAGTAGCAAAAGGTTATGTCTGGAGCACATTAGCGATTCTTTTGAGGGGTTTGTGGACGGGGAGGAAAGACCGAGTCCTTTTACAGTCACTCTCTCCCTTTGTCTTTTTTTGCGGCTAAGCTTTTCTGGTGATTCATTTATCGCCGTGAGACGAAAGGTGGTGGGTATTTATAGCGGGATGAATGAACCCCGTGATTCTCTGGCACGTGAAGGAAGAATAACTTTTCGATAAGATATTTAGAGGGTATCGTGAGCGACTACAAAGAAGCATTGAAAATGACGAATTCATTTAAAAGAGTTAATCACGCGGGAGAGCCGCTGACGCTATCTCTGCCGCTGGCTGAAAAAGATGTTTTGTCAGAAATACATTGGGGAGATTTTTTTACGAAAGGGTGGATTTTTTCGACTCAATCAAGATATGTTTTGTCGGAGAAGTCTAAGTCTAGATGAAGAAACGATAAACTGTAGCTTTAGACTGGCGTGCGCTACGAAGATGCCGGTATCACGTTGCGGAGCCTGTGTCACAATCAGGAAGGTAAAATTTATCACACCGTACTTTCGTATCTTACGTTTTAGATAATATTTCTTTCAGCAATTAATCAACATATTCTTAACTGTTGACATGATTGCACTCCTCGAATGCCAAAGTAAGTTAAAATAATGTAAATCACGTTTATTTTAAGCAATAAAAGTTATCCATTTGAGCATTATCGGTTGAAAAAGTGTATTAATAATAATATTTGGAATGTAAAACAATTCAGATTTTTCAAATTTCATGGAAAATAGGGTATGCCATCTATTAGGTATTGCTCTCAAAATATTAATGAATTAATAAAAGATGTAAAAATGTGTTCTTACCTTGAATTTTGTCAGTAGATCCACAGTAGTGCTGGGCCAATATTTTCAATCATCATACGAAGATGCGAAACCCGTAGAGGAGAAGCATGAATGTTTACGAACATGGAAAGCACAAATATTCTCAATTCCAAAAAGCAAGTATATCACCTGCTCCAACCGATCTGGAGACTTCAACGCTAGATCTCAGCTATTGCGCCGACAGACGAACTCGTGGAATCTTTTTCAAAGTCGGAACATCCCTTTGGAGTGAATAGTATCTAATTTACAATTGATTCACCTATTAATCTATCCTTTCACTATATGCACTTTCCTTGCAGTTGACAGATTATTCTAACGTTCCGATTAGCCACATTCACCGATGCGTTTCAGTTACGTTTTCCGTTCTCTTTCTTTCTCACGAGGAGTCACTTATTTCACAATCCTTTCCTTTGTCACAGATTTGCGCTCCTTACGTCTCCATAGAGAAAGCACTGTCACACACGACAAATTCCAAAGATCGCTGACCGGCGTTCACCGCATGCCGCCGCCCTTGTCAGCCGCGCGGTACCCGCTGAAGAATCCGACGAAATCCGCGTGTGACTAAGCCTCTGGTGTTGGGCCGTAATGGATGATGCGAGGCTTCATCCGGACCACACCCATACACATTCAGCAGAAATCATCGAGGTTTATACGATAACCCGATGACGTAGTGAAGAGGCACTGGAAAATAATTAAGAATACATAGGTGGAACACTATCCTTTTCCTTTCCGAGAGTAAGTCCATACGATAGCTACCATAACTTAAAAGCATGGCATAGTAAAATTGTGGTAAAAGGTTAGCCAAGAAAGAGTTTTAGTTGTTGTTTAGTCGGTTGTCATGAAGAGGAAATGGTTAGGTGATGTCCGAGGATCTGCTTATTTGTGACGTACACCGGTGTTAAAGACAGCGTACAAATATAAAGCCGAGTATAAATGAGTGGAAGAGAAGAAATTTCCATTTCCAATGACGGAATGCTACGTGAAGAAGAAGGCACATTAAAGCGAGCACATGTAAACAAACCGCTAATCAGCGAGCGCGTAAGTTTCGGGGAAACTTGGTAAAGTAAGACAGAACAATCCGCGCGACGGAAACACGCGAGCAGCACAATCACTTACCTATTGCTCCGGCGCAAATCCTCGCAAGAACGATCCGTAACGGCGTAAAAAATCGTATTGGCGTTATCAACCGCTCACCGAATCACCTCTACCGTGTCCGCTCTCTTTCTCTCTCTAGTTCGGAGAGGCAACTGAGTAGAGTCCCTCACTTTGCCCTCGCTCCCCTTCATTCCCCATTCTCTCTCTTTCTCTCTCTCAAAAAATCTCTCCCCCTTCGCTTTCCACCCACCCCCTTGTCCCGCTCGTCTGCTAGCCGTCGAGTGCGTGGTTGGATAAGGTCTCTCGGTTAAAGGAGGAGAGCGAGGCCCCCCAACTCCTCCTCGTGCCTCTGCTACGCCTCCTCCTCCCCCGTCCCACTCCCTCCCGCCTCCACCCTAACCCCCACGGCGACTAAAACGCCCCCTCCTTCTCCTCTCTCTACTGCTCCTTCTGCCCCCAACCCTTGAGCACGAAGATCTTTGCCTCTTCACCGACAGCCTCCCTCCCACCGCAGCTTTAGTCCCGTGCCACATCTACTCCTCCACGCCCCCTCCTAAACTATTCCTCTCCCACATTCCTTCCACTGCGCGCTTTAATTCTTCCTCTCTTTCTCCTTTCTCTCTTTCTCCACGGAGCGACTATCACGGATTTTTGTTTCCACGAATCCCGATACCCGTTCGATATTTCTCCGTATATCACGACGGTTCACCTGGATTCGTACCAAACTCTGCTTTGCCGCAGAGTATTGTAATGATGGTGCGCGCAAATGTGGGACTTACGAGTCTCGCTCTCCCCCTAATAAAGTCTTTTGACAGCCCATCTTTCGATCCCTATTCGAAAACCACCTGCTCGGAATAATGCTCGTCATTCACTTTCTCCTCTCTCTCTTCGGGCATCCTCCCAGGACCGCGCTTGAGCCCTCGACGGCGCGGTTGCCTTGCTCTCCCGCGCCCTTCTTGCCTCACCTTCCAATTCGTCTCTCTTCATTCGGCTACGATCGTTACTCTTCTCGAGTTTTTTAATCTCCTTTATCCGTTTCCTTCGTCTCCACCCTCATCACTCCCGCCTTTCCTCTTCTCCGCATAGCAAACCCAGCATGGCATCTCCTAGCCTCTCTCGCAGGGCCTCAAGGAATTCTTCGGTGCGAGGAAGAGGTAAGGAGGGAGGAGAGGAAGAGAGAGGGGGATATGGGTAGGTGAGAGAAGGGAAGTGGGAGGGCGGATGAGAGATGGTGTGAGGTGGATAGAAGAATGAAACATATGGAAAGAAGAGACGGGGGCATGGAGAGGAAGAAAAAGATACTGGTCATCAGAAGGAGGGGATGGATAGGGGTAGGCATCAAGAGTGAAGATATGGATTCAGCGTTGAAATATAAATATAATCGCGGAGGGAAGAAAAGGGGATTAAAATTCGTTCTTTGCGGATAAGGATGTTTAAAAAAGATGAAGAGACACCGATGGTCTCTTCAGAAAGAGAGATAAGATATGAAAAGGGATAATAGAGATCAGACCGCGAACCGCAGTTTTCGGTAATGCGGACCAATATTGAAAGCGCATGGAGCATGAAGGAAAGTGAGGATAGGGTTAATTTTTTATTGGTGGTTGGAGGTAAGGATTATGGGTAAGAAAACAGTAAGAGGGGCCAATGCGGAGGGGTGGTGACTCCTCGCCCCACCCACACTTGGGCCGTCTCGCATACTACTTCCCCCATCGTACCTCCTCATTCCACCCTCCACTTGACCCTGGATCACTCCGGGCACTTGCATTCCAACTTAGCCGTCACTTCTCAGGGGAGCCGTGATCTTCGATGGTAACCCGGTACGGCTGACGCGGCGGTGCGCGGGCTTCACTGCCCTACCGCAGTAAGGTACGATTCCCGCTATTGGAAGAATGTTTGAGGTTAGCACGCTTTAACGGCAATGGAAATCGCACACGCGAGAGTGGTTTGAGAGTAGCAAGTGGCGAGTGGGCGATTATTCTTACCGCGTGGCGGTCGGGAGATGGAATAATCGCGGAATAATTTGGCCGGGTGTTCATCGGATGTGCGGATAAGCGCGGGAGGAGTGTTGAATTTAGGCGGTAGCTCTAGACAAAAAGCGAAAATTCCTTTTCAACGACATACCGTTCGGACGGAAAGAAATGTAAATTCGGGTCAATTTCGTACTTATTGGAGATATTCCAGACGGGTTTGATGTAGCGGGGCTGTTTCTCTTGGAATTTCGTCTCGTTATAAAAATATGAATATTCAGAGTAAACGTCTCATTATACATTCCTATGCATGTGAATACACTTTTTCAGTTACATATCTATATTGCAATACGTATACTTTTACTGCTAACATGCAAATGAAAACGGTTCGCTTGAGAAATTACCTGTTTGCTCCAGACTTTAATTATAATGAATGAATGGAGTCGATATAATTACGGGACGTTCACGTCAATTTAAATTTATGATTGATGAATATCAGATTTGAGTGCTCTGGATTGCTACCAAAAGATTGGCATACCTTCTAACTACTGCAGTTGAATTAGCTTCAAGAGCCATGAAGATAATTTTTCATAAGTTAAAGGGTAAAACGTACTTGAAGGTGCACTCCTTTCTTCCTCTGCGCTAAAAGAAGAAGAATTAAGCAGTTTATTTCTCGTAAAATAATTATTTTAAGTTTAATAATGTATTTTCAAACATGAAATTCAGTCAAGATTATTTTTTGTATATCTTTCTTGTGAAACTTACAGTTTCAATCATTTCTAATACCATTTCATAATAGCATAATTTTCATTTATTCAAGTTATAAAAAGTAATAAGTGAACATTACGGAAATTATGGAGATAATCAACAGTTCAAATTTAGTCATCACTGACGAATTTCTGTAAATCCAATCCTAGTCACAATTTTAATGTTATATTGAACATATATGTACTACATGCTTGCATATTAGTTTTTGCTATACAATTAGAACTAATTTTACTGAATTATATAATAGGTATAATTTTGTAGAAATTTTCAAATTACCTTATGCATAGACACATAAGCACGATCCTAAAGGTTAACCGTAGATTCATGTCATCTACGATTTTATGAAAAGGATAAATATTTAGATTCATTTAGGTTTTAACATCTAGTAATTTCGATTACTATTTCTATCGCAATTTATTGCTTCCCTAATGACCTTTGACATTCCTTTAGAACAATCCTATAACAAAAATCACATAGAAAAAATGCGCATGTATAATGGACAAAACTAGAAGCGTGTTAGATCGAGTTGTTCTATGGGAAAGAAAATATATTGGCCGCTAATTCAATAGTATAGCAAAAACTAAATTAAAATTAACTCAATGAAATACGAATTCCGTTGTATTTCATTTGTTAATGGCGTTCCACCAAGTAAGGTCGTTTCATATTGATTATATAAACTTAACTCTTATTAGATCATCCAATGCAATCCACACATGAATCTCGCATACAATAACACTGTCATTGAGGATATTTTATTTCCTAGACAAGATCAAATATTCATCCATGACAGAAAGTAAAATTTGAATGTAAGAATAATGATTGAAACGCCCAATTAAAGGTCTCAATTTCATCGAGATGAACGATACTTAAAATCGTCAAAACGATCATTACAATGAGCATTACAAAGCATAATGATCATTACAAAGATCACTTCTCATGCGAATCTTTCTATTTTTACCAACGAGCCATAGAAATGAATATTTAACACAATTGTTACATATAAAAATATATCGTACTTGAATATGATAATCACTAACAACACTCGTGTAGCTAGACGAGATTTAAATTCACATATTTATACAGTGAATTCTTAACTGTCGCATTATTTAGTGCAAAGTCTTGGATCTCTCCAATTATATCTAACAAAGTTAAAAGTACCAAGTGAAATCTGGTGGGATTTCATTTTTTTAATGAAGAAGAAATCAAAGATATATCAAAAGTATATTCTGTGGAAAGTATACCTTTGATTTCTTCTTCATTTTTTTCAATTATATTTAGTGATGTTTAGTGCAATCAACATGAAAATCGAAATACAATCCTATTTAGTGTAGGCAATTTCAAAAGAGTTTCATATTATACAAAAATGAAAGTATCTTATTTCATGGATATATACTATTTCAATATTACTTATTATCTAAATATCAAGGAAAACGGTAAATATAATCAATTTTCAACGGTAGTTGAATTGTGCACCGAACGGTGGAATTGTATGCATCTTATTTAAAAGTAATTGGTAGCGGATTGATCTGCAACTGGAATGCTAAGTCAGTGGTTAATAAATTATATGACATAAATATGGCGCGTAGTTGTTAGACGAATTTCTTCTTAAGTTGGTAAAAAGTTAGTTAATAATATATCTCTTCTTTCACAGATATAAAACTTATTAATGCATTCCTTGATTAAAATAATAATTTTAATCTCTTCAATTTCCGGTGGAAATCTCTTCAATTTCCGGTGGAAATCTCTTCAATTCCTACCTGCAAAATAACCTCAGATATCGAAGAACTTTCAACAATATTACTACTACTGAACTAATCCACAATAGATCATGTTTCGTCTGTTTATAATTTTGAATGTACATTGCTTAGCTTCATAAAAATTCGAAAACAATCGTTTAATTACATGTACCATTAAAAGAGTCACGCTCGAAGGTAAAAAGATTGAAGCGACTTCCCATCCAACTTTGATTCTTTCCTTTTTCTCTTTGTCTGGAGGATTTGAAGGTGGAAATAAATACTTTGCCTCTCTCTCTCGGCATCCCTCACGCCGTTGCTTAACTTCAACCAGCTTCCCATCACGTTATGGTCTAAAGATAAAAAATAAAAGAGCAGAGGAGGGAAAGCAAGGAACGATCTTGACGGCCGGCAAGACAAAATCTTAAGGGAAAAAACCTTTGCTTCAATCGGCGATTATCGAAGGAAACCTCCTTCACTCCTTCGTGCCTTTCTACCCCACCGTTGAAATCTCTCTCTATCACTCCGTAAAAAAAAACTCGCCGCTTTCCCACGCAATGGATCTCGGATCGACAATTTTCTCGTGAGTCCATAGAGATGTGCCTTACCGCCCGAAATCGGGTCTTAAACCGTCGGCATTCATTCCGGACCGAAATCAACCCAAAAAATTCCGCTTTTTTGATGGGCGAATCTGGTTGCAGTCTTCTCATTGCGTCTCAAAGTGATGCATTGTAGTTTGTGAGTCAGTTTGTGGACAGAAGAGAGGAGATTTTTGACGGTAAAGGGGTGGAGTCTCCGGGATGGGTGTGCAAAGGAGTGGGAGTGGAATGTGGGTGGAAGAGATAGGGATAAGAAAATTGGGGAAGGAGAAATAGAGGGAATGCCCTGAGGGTGAATATAGGGCGGGAGGGAGTGGGCGATGTATCAAGATGGTATCAGGAGGGAAAGGGATTTTGGGTGAAAGAATGGGACGGAAAAGAAGAGATGGGAGATTTTGTAGGAATGGAGTTTTAAGCTAGAAGTGGGAGGCTGTGAGGAAGATTTTGGAGTTAGGACAAGTAGGTGCCCATCCCCCCGCCCCGCTAGCGAGTCCGTAGAATTCTAGGTTCCGCAGCGTTTCAGCTGAGGTCAAAATCTTTCATTTCCTGTTTTCGTTGCCCCTACTTTTCACCTCCCCTATTTCCTTTTCGCTATCAGGTTATCTTCTGCATTCTTCCCCGACTAACATCTCTTTCATGAGATTCGTTTGTGATGAATTTGAATTCTATCATATCGGCGATGGTGGAGACGTATGATTACAAAATTCCACATTGAAGATCAAATCAGTAAATTTTCGGATTTTGTCGTTTTTGAATAAGTAACCGATATACTAAAAGTCAACATTCTCCCACATATTATTTTAATATGAATATGATGAACAGATTCTTCTAGAATAACCTAATGTTGACATTTTACGGCACCTGAGCCTACTGAAAGGTTGTTATATGATAAACCATAATTTGTGATGATTATCAAACATATGCTAATAGCTACCAAAAATCTACAAGAATGACTTCTATATATTCCGTCAGTATTCACGGATGTACCAGTAATAATGAGCGGATTCGTAGTTAGAAGCTCTGGTTATTTCAACGGACTTAATTTGCTTCCTTGAATAAGGAATCAATTTCAGTCACCGTTTGTTAATGTATCCTGTGAAATAAATTTTGTTCACAAAAACTAAACTTCCTAGAATTTAAGGTAAAAGGTGAAATGTAACTTTGCGCGTAAAGACGTGCACTTAAGAAAAATCCAAACGGAAAACGGGCATGAAAAAAGTCTAACCAAACCGTGATTCAAATCGTGATCGTTTACATTCCGGTTGGATGCTTTAAAAAATTAAGCTATCTCGCCAAAACATTCAAGCTTACTTTAGGGAGGTTTGTAGGTAGAGGTTCCTCCTACTAAAATCCGCATCGTTCACAGCCAATGTCCACGTTATGACACCGGCCATAGAAAGTGGTTGCAAAAGGAAACTCCCTTGAGGATAACAAATGGTAGAGAGTGCAGGGTAACTTTTAGCGTAAAGGCGTGCACATAGAAAAAATCCCACGGTAACAGAGAGAAAAAACTATTCCCATGTCAGTTTTTCCTTAGGATTCTTGAGTTTACATCTTGAAAATATTTTCATAGTAATTTCGCGAATCTCAGTTTTTCGTTTTCATTTGACATCCATGCCGTCTGTTGTATTATGCTTCTCTACAATCTAGCTCATTGCTATACCAGAAACTTCTTGGGACTAGTGAACAATTTCTGAGAGTAACACACCGCTATCGAAATTTGATTCAAATAGACGTCATACAACATAAACTATATCTACTCTCTAAAATACTATTTTATTGAAAAATCTGGGTATATATTATTGACTCACTTAGTTAGTTTTGTTAGTTATAAAGAGGAAAGGTAATGTTCTTCCTCAGGAATAGTATGTATAGTCTCGTAGGATTAAAGGAAAAATGAATATGTGATATTTAAAAATATTAAAGGAGTATGATAGTAAATGAAAATATATTTGAATCTATAAATTTTGCCATAAAAAACCTAGCCTGCGAATACACTATTGAACTGTTTATAAAAACATTTCACATGTTTTGAATTGTAACATAGAAAATGCCGAGGTGAAAATGGAAATATGCCTGAAGGGCTCTTCGAATGACCGAGTGAAGAAAAAGAAATCTTTGATTAAGGAATTCATAGACTAGCACGGGAGGGAAGTAACACGCTTTAACTCTTTTCTTCCTTCCCAAAAAAAGAAGGAAAAAATGTAAGATGTTGCAAGTCATGTAAGTGATTATGTCATGATCTCCCGGGCATGGTTGATTGAAACCAGCAAAATCGCAGTCTCCGCGATTTAACCTTGATCTGCTCCAGCGCTACTTATTATTAAGTGGGCGTAAATTTTAGCAACTTAAAAAATTAAACAGCAGCATCATTCTTTATTAAACTTATTTAAAAGTAAAGTAAACGGAATATCAGCCAATTTAAGTGATACAATCATCAGAATATCATAGCGAGTAAGATACTAGTAAGTAAGATTCCTTTTGAAATTTTAGCATTGATTCTTTCAGAATAACATTAGAAAAACAATTTTGAACTATATGTGTATGCATATTTATTTTAAGAACATAATAATCGATTTAATTTTATATCGAATGAGTCGTATATCCTCCACCTTCAGTTTCTGTATTTAATTATACTGGAGACAAGCTAGTGAAAATGTTTACATTTGGAGAAGTGAAGAGAAAATATGTTTTTTTGAATGAAAGGGTTTTCTATAGAAAGCGATATTTTTCAAGAAATAATGAGGGACAAATAATCCCGAACAGACTATCAGTTCTCTAAAAAAGATACCTTGTCATTCGGCATTTTAAATGATCATCGAAACTTAATAAATATGTGAAGAGGGATGCTTATTGTTAAATTTATAGTTGTATGCATTTTCCTGACCCAAATATTGATTCAAATGTTTTATTTTGTTTTCTTTCTTTACAAACTTCCGATTTTCTTTTCTTCCTTTGTGAATTTTATGTAACCTTTTTTCACCTCAATTTGATATAATCCCTGGAATAATTGAACTCCTAGACCTCCTTTCGTCATTTACCTATTGAGGCTATGAATACAAGAGAACTATTATTACATTAAGACCCTTTTTTGTTAGTTAGTAACTAATTTTATTAGTTCTTTTAGGGTTTCAGGTATTTTATCTTGTTACTACTTTTATCATTTCTCCATATAGATTGTAGTCCCAACATACCCTTTTAAGAGGTGCACTAATGATGTCTTGCTCTAATTATTCTACCTTTAGCAGGTTTGTTAGCCATAAAATTCCCAATTAACGCTCTTTTCCTTACTTCTTGATTGCTAATTCATTTCATTCACCTAAGTTAATTTAATTTTCATGACCACATTTGGCTCTGTAGTGTTCCCCGCAATGTAGGATTTTGATGGATTAATATTTGCCCTTGTTGTAATAAGGCATCGTAAGGAAAGAAGCTGTCGTCCATTAACATTCTAAATTGAGGTGAAGATCCGATAGCCAAGTGAAATCACCCGCGAATCCACTCAAAATATCAACTAGCAAACTTTGTCTTTGTTTTTCCCCTCTACGCTTTCCATTGCATCTTAATTCTCCTTCATCTCTTTTCCTGCTTTACCACATATCTCCTCATACCCATATCCCCCATAGCAAAATTTTGCTCATCAATTTTCCTAGCATATTTTATTTCTTATATTGAAACATTTCCTACACCCAACTCTCCAGTGCTACTTTATTTATTTTTCCATCATCCCAGATTATTTTCCCCATTTTCTTCGCATGTCCCAAATAAAAAGGCCCCAAATATGTTAATAGTCTTCTTAATTTTATGGACGATGGCTTTATTCATGGACTTTAAGAGCCCACGTTTGACACCATTACTGCAAAGCATTCCAGACGTGATTACGATTTTTTTCCTGAATTGTTCTCCAAAGCTTTTCGTTACTGGTACCTTTCTCTTCTTGAAAACTTGTTTAGACACATTTATGATAATTATAGTCTATTTTCCGCTCGACATATCCTAAAGAAGAACACAGGCACGGTAATTTTTGCACGTGCCCCAGTTTTTCTCTAACCTCATTAACATTAATTGTATCTCTTTATATTAATATTATGTGTAAGGATAAATCTGATTTGAAAGCAGAAAAAGTATAGCAATAATCTTATAGAATTCCGGAATTTTTGAACGACCAGTTAAATAGCTGATGCAGCAATGTTGTTTTATGAGCTATAAATTAAAGGCTAAAGGGGAAATTAACATCCATCTCGGTTGAGAAAAGTTGGATTTTCTGCGAGTGAAAGCAATGATGACGTGAGAAAGCAAGTGACGAAAGCACATACTCTCCCGGCCGTTGTGTTTTCTGTCTCTTTTAGTTATTTACAACATTTTACATAACTTCTTTGCGATTACTGCAGTCGCTTGATTAGAGCGCCGGTTAATACCGAAGTCAGGTCAATTAAGGCAAGACTGGTAAAATGCATTGGTTGGAAAGCATTCTTTTCAAGATCAGGAATATTTTCGAATACAGAATATGTGCGATCATCTGAAAGCGTTCCCACAAAGTTCAATTCTTCCGCTAACGTCGTTGATTTCATTGCCATCTCCTGCTGTTACCGGTTGTTCTAAGTATGTACATACATTCTGAGAAGAAACCCTGAATTTTTAAAGTTGTATTTCTACTTGTGTTGCATAATAATTATGCATTGCTTCTTATGGTTAAATTTATCCTCCGCGCTATTTTTCTCCCACAAAGAGCTGTGAAGCTAGATCACCTGTCCTTTTTGTGAAGAGCACTACATCATTCGCGAAACTTAGATGACCGATCTATTTCCCCTTTCTCTGTAGATATTTTTATTTTCTGTCTAGATTTTTTGAGACTTCTTCCAGAACTGCTGTAAATAGAATCGGTGATATTCAGTCACGTTGTCGAACTCCTTTCTGTATATTGGATCCATCAGTTCCTTCACGTGGCATTATGGAGACCGTAGCTTTATTATAAATGTCTTAGAAATATATATGTATATTTCTACTCATCATCTACCCCTAGATTTCTTAGATCAGGTGTTTCTAATCTGAGGGTATTCCTTGGGGGTGGGGCTGGTCGAGGGGTACGATGAATAATAGGGGAATAATAACATCTTTCTATTAAAATATTCTAAGAGTAGTTATTTCATTACAAACTCTTTGACATTTCATATTGGTATTGTTCAGCAATATTCTTCAATTAGTCCATGTTGATACCGAGTATAACTCATAAATGGATTTTTTATTATGAGTAGGGATAATTTACTTTAAAGCCGAAGGGATAAGGGAACCAAAATGGTTGGAAACCTCCGCTCTAGAGGTTCTAACATAGAAGAGGTACCTACTGTTTCGAAGGCTTCCGTATAAGAAAATCAAACAGGTATCTGACGTCCATTACTTCTGCAGTCTTCCATCATGTGAATGTGGTTTAACTTTGTTAATTTTTTTCCAAAAATGGCTGTCTGAAGTGATTTGAAAAACTTTTCTAATAGTTTTCGTAAACAAACTAAATACTCGTAAAATATTAAATTACGTCTGTAAAACGAACTCTTTGCTCATCAGTGGAACTTAGTTGCCTTGAGAACACGAAAAGTGAGACTTGCTGCCATTAACGCAAATGCAAAAATTAATGAATGTTACTTTGAATTTCTTTTTCAAGTATGAATTATTTTCTTTTTGGAGATCATTGAGTGAAGGAAGGAGAATCAAATTATTATGTTCCACAGAGAAAGTCAAAAAATGCAGATTTCGGGATGTTGCCAAAATTTTATCTTTTGCATTGAAACTTATCGCATTTTTCTTGAAGGAATAGCTTTACTTCATGTATTTTCTTAAAGATTTCTGCAATATATACAAGTATTTGGATAAGGTTGTCAAGCGATCAGAGAGACGAAGTTTGTAATTTTGTAAATATGAAGACCTATTAGTGACAGCCACATGTTCTCCGTGTGAAAGCAATGTTTTATTCTTTCTAAGCACATCTTCACGCATTATTCGGAATGGCCCTGATTGAAGTAATTGTGTTTTGAAATATTAATTTTTTGTGTAATATACTTTATGATTTTATATACCTTATCGTATTGATTTTATAGAAACATATTTAAGAGTGGGATAAATATTTTAATATCTGTACATCCCGGTGGACAAGCAGTGATTGCGAGTGCAGTGGCGTGCTTCAGTTTTTATGTGTCCCACAGCACCAGATACAATTACTACCATTCTTTAGAAGCATAACTTCATGCATCAAATTTTTTTCCGTTTATTCCATTTGTTTTCATAAAGTCATCAATGCAATTAAGATTTGTTGTGTTAGCTTCCATACTTTCCGTGAATCTTTTTTGATAGATTTATAGAAATCATAACAAAACATATAAGTAAATCTGTAAGAAGTGCAACATTGGTTATTAAGTCTAACTGTAATGAATTTTCTGCACAAATGTTTTGCATCGAAATGAGCTCCAACTCGACATCAAAAGCACTGTCGTAAATTCGACGTGCGACAGTGTTTTTTGAAAGCTGTAAAGCCTCAGCCTTTTCCCATGCTTTCTCATTCTTTACTATGCCTGGTATATCGTTCTATAAGCAATACCCCGATGGTGTGTGCTTCTCCTGAGAGATATATGCTATAACCTTATTTATGGGATTCCTCGGTAGCATTTTCGGAATCAGCTTCAACAGTCCGTGGTATCAACTTTTTACTATTTTCTATTGAGTTAGATTTTGGTTTTAAAAACAGCCTTTATTTTTTAATTCAGATATGTTACGAAATCTCTTTGTAATTTAGCTGATGTTACAGAATAAATAGATAGCCTTTGTTGCATATAGTTCACAAACCATTGGTATTATTTTCGTTCATATTGATTGTAAATACAAATGACAAATAAGAATCGTCATATTTGCGCTTCTTGTTGTCTGAGGGTATATAGTAGATATTGAAAATCGAATCAGCAATAACAATTTGCGGAGTTGCTGTATGAAAGCTGCGGTAAAGTATGTCCTATTATCCTTATGTATGTCCTATTATCCTATTGTCCTCAATCTACGGTTAATTAAGATTCTGTAAATAAAGAATGATTAATGGGTAAGAATTCCAATAAACAAATAATTATTAACAAGTCATTTAAATCACAAATCCCAGTACCGCGTTCGATTTCGGGGAATCTCAATAAAACCGCGCAATACTGAAACGGCGTTAAGCGGAGCAGCGTTAAGCGGGGTCTTACTGCATATCTACCACATTTATCACGACAAAATGGCATTTTAAATGGTAATTGGATAAGATTTCTTAAAATGTTGTCTAAAATCGTCACCTTCTCCTAGGCATTTTTCTAGATCGGCCACTGGTCAGGGATTGCGCACGTTTTCAGAGATCGCGTGCTCAGAAACGAATAAATTTACAAAGAAAAGCTCTTCGTGTCCCTTTATTTGGATTAGAGAGAACTAATGACGATTGCTGATTAGACACATTTCCATGAAAAATAAACAAATGGAAAACACGTAACGCATTCAATAGATCTGTTTCAATCCGTGATGGATGTATTAAATTATGAAATAATAACATAAATATGTAATTAATGATATGATTCACAATAGGATTAAGAAAAGGTTTGAATACTTTGCAGGATAAAGTCCTGCCGCTGATCCCAAAGGAAAAAACAAGTGTGAGAAATATCGACATGACTGGGACTCGAACCCTGTTCGTTAGAACACCTACCTGGAAAGTGAGAGATCTGGGTTCGAGTCCCTGTCATGTCGCTATTTTTCACACTTGTTATTTTTTATGATAAACATTAATACTTATATGTAATATACTATTTTATACATTGTATTTTAGTATTTGTAAATAATCAAGCGAGTATCTGGAGAAATTCCCTGAGAAAGGCTCTAATGCGTTCTTAAGAGTGTAATTATTGTAGTTTCGGTCTTTTCTCGAGAAAATACTGTATCCGAACATGATATCTTAACTTTTAAATTAAATTAAAACTTAAATTCAAATATACGTGAAGGTTTTCGGTACACAAAAATTAGTTTGAAGTATTTTGCTTTCTCCTCTCCTGCGAATGCAAGGGGAATTTATGATAAGGAATCATCATCATCAATAATCATTACCCGTAAGGAAACAATGGGGGATGGCATCTGAGTTTCTGCCGTAAAAAATAGCTGAACTTGGAAAAACTTATCCAGGGCACTTTGGGATGTGACAGAGGTATAAGAATTGATGATAACGGAGGAAAACCACATGAAAAATTTTAGTATGTTATTTTCTGTTTGAATATTATGGGGTCGATTTCATGTGTCCAAATTACTTATCTCAAAGTTCGAGTTAACGTAATGTTTTACTTATTATAACTTTGAGATGATATAAAGTTTAGCCTTTGAGTACTATGTTTACAAGAAATTCGAGATATAGAGAATGGTTCAAATCATTTATAACCATAAACTAAAGGGAATTCGAAATATAGAACATTTGGGCCTAATGTAGAAATTCGGTTCACTAATTCGAATTATATGAAATCCAAGAACAAAGCAGATATACCTATTAGGAATTATAATGATACATAACTGACTTCAACACACTCGTACACTATCACAAGCGTAAGCACGTACAGAAAATGTTTCAGCAATCATTTTTTTCAATCCCATCCTCATAATATGTTTCTCTTTACTTCCAGCGAAAATCGATGCTATAAGAAAAATATAGGTACCATACTATACCACCTTTATTATCCAAAATAAATGTTTGAATGAAACTTAACTTTAATGCATTATCTTCCGCGAGTCAAAAAAGTTCATAGCGATCGCTCTATTAACAGTTCTACGAGCAAATTATTTCCGTACGATATCTGTATGAAAGGGCTCAAAGATTATATAGATATAAAAAGTAGGGATGATATAACAGGTCGTTTTCCAGCATGACACTTGGAAAGCATTTTAAAAATACTAGTATTCAAAATTTTACTATCGACAATGATAGATGATTTTACTTTATTCTAATATCCAAAGGAAGTTTTTCGTGTATACTGAAATAGCATTTAGTTTGTTGTCCTAATTCCTAGGTTGGGCGATGTCGATTCTTGTACTCTTTGGGAGAACAGAATGTCACCTTTTTATTACTTAAGTTCTGATTATTTATTCCTAAGTAAATATAATAAACTGAAATTAAAGAGTGGAAATGTAACTGTTAATGTCAATTCCATGTTTGGCGGTGAAAATAAAGCAAAAATAAAATAAATAAGAAATATCATAGAGTACCAGGGTTGCCCAATTGGTAGTGTATTCACATCTAATGATACTTTTTCTACTTTCGATTTCAATTAAAATCCCAATTTTGAAATATTAGGGATAATGCTGCCAGAAATCTCAGAAAACAACACCTAAGGATTCGATAGGAAAAGACAAACGATCACTTTTTGGTTAGAAGACGAATTTAGTCTGCTCATGTAGAAATTCCTCTGAAAGCAGTTTTATCAATTATCTGCATCATCTCAAAATCAAGTCACCACCCTCACTTTTTATTAAATTAATTCTGATGCCTGTTGGATGGGTGTCGTGTAACGTCCGATAAAATGGTAGAATCAGCAAAGATGCTCGCTATCGGCCTTTGCAATCAATGGCCAACGTGACTTATCAGTCGGAAATAGCGATATCTGGTATCGACACAAGGAGGTGAAAGTGCAGGACACGTTAGGAAGGAAAAAGACATCCTGATTCCATAGCAGATCAGAAAGAAGCAGGAGATTAGCCGGAGTGGAAAGAAGGAAGGCAATAGAAAGAGAAGAGGAAAGGGAGTGGAAGGGTAGCTGAAGGTTTTCATAGCTTCATCCTTGCCAGCGCATAGCTGAGTGGAGTGAGGCGGGTGAGATTTATCACTCTACCTCCATCGCTCTCCCCCCATCCCTTCCTCCTTCCCGACACCCCACTATCCTCCACGCACCCCCCGCCACCTTGGTTCCTACTCCAACACGATGAATGAGAATATCATTCGCCGGTTGAAAGACCATTAATAAAATACACCCTGGCACATATGTAGTCCCTTTGCTATCCAATCCCATCCCTCCTCAGACCTTCTTCTCCACCTCGTCCTTACTCTCATTTCCTCCTTTATACTTCTACTTTCTTCCATTCCTTCATTTCACTTTCTCGTTCTATTTGTTCCTAGTCGAGCCTTTGAATCGATCTTTGTTCTACCCTTCTCGACCGTTTATGTAAAACGTAATGGAATGCATGCTCTTAACAGCGTCCTTCGAACGAATGTCATTTTTTGTCTGTCATCCAGTCTTCATTTCTTTTCTCTCTTCTTCCTGTTATGGGTATATCCCACTGCTGATGAGCTTTTCCTTATTTTTTTATACTGGTTATTGCGGAGCTTTGCAACCGGTGTGCCGCGGCACACTTTTGCACTTTATTACTTGCGATAGTTTCAGGTAAGTGTAGTTTTGAATTAAAAAACTCCTTTGACGACATCGTTAAATAAAAGTTAGAGTAAAATTTTTGGAATGCCTGCTCGGAAAGTGGATTCAAGTCTCTATATGTCGCATAATTTTTACATCTGTCTATCCCTTAGTTATCCGAAGACTGAAATAAACAAATACGAGTATAGGCTTTAGCAGCAAGAAATGTCAATAAAGACTGCGCCACGATACAATACCTCTCGCTTTCCATACTTTTGTTTTTAAATATATTCCTGCCCATCGTCTGAATGTTTACATTTTATTATTCGCGTTCTTTGAATTTTCTAGTACTGCATCAATCAATCACACCAAAGGGCACTTTCGCAATTTAGCTTCTTTTCATCAGAAGAGAGGCTGAAACATGAATGTGGCCTTTCAGCTCCAGTTAGTTCGCTAGTGAAGCATTAATCATTAAGCACACCAACAATGAAAAATTCCTAAGATGTTCTATGTGAATATTTACTTCATTCACACATGATACAATAGCTAGTATATCCTCCGTAATTATTTTCTCTATATGGTATTTCTTATAGTGATTTCTTCAGCCGAAATATGGAAGCTAGTATCTAGAGATGTAGTATCAGTTAAATTGATCCTGTATTTCTTTATCTGCGTCCTACCTTCCCTTACAATAGCCAGAGCCGTCTGAAGGAAGGAGGTGGGGGATAATCACTACGGGCCCGGCGCCTTTGGGCACCCCTGCCTTCGTGAGTCCTCAATGGAAATTGATCTCCGAATAGCTTTAAAATATGTACAATCAAACACAGAAATACTTTGTAGCATAATTTTAGCAATGCAAGTGACAACGTTATCAACTGAAACAATTTTCAAAGTTTAAATTAATGAAATGATTATTCAGATCTATCATTTCCAAAAAGAGGCTGACTGGCTAATGAGCTTTGTTTAATTTTAGGTTTTTTGAGAATTTTGAAACATGTTTCCGTATTTCGTACACAGTTTACTTTCTACTGTGTATTTCTGCCGCGACATCTTTCTCTTAATGGCAAATTTTGATCGAACTTGCATCAAAGCGTCTTAGATTGCAGAATTTCAATACGAAATTCTTCTTTTAAATTTCTTTCGAATCAATTCAAGATGCAGCGGTTTCGAGTAACATTGAGCCGTGTTCCCTTGTCGGCTAATCATTTACAACCGTGAAATCCATTCCTTCTTCTCCACGGAGAAAACAAGCGTTGAACTTGAAATGCTTCCACGACCAGCAGTGCTAATTTTCGAGGGTTTAAATACTCTTTCATTGCCTCCTTGCTGTCAGTCTTTCTTTTATGACTATGGGTGGAACTCTTTGTGGTCGGGGAGTAATGTTCCAACTCTTTATTTTAGTGGTTAACGCAAGAGTAGGAGTTTCTCTCGTTAACAGGCAAAACGAGTGATGCGTGTGTGAAAGTAAGCCAACTTAGAGGCATGAGTGGGTCTGCCTTATGCATTGTGGTTTTGTAACATACGAATTGGTAATGCAAAACCGAACAGAGTTGATTCATGCTTCACATACGTGACGCTTCGGTACATTTTTCTTTTTTTTCGTACGAATATTTATAAATTGAAATATATTTTAATTGATAAGTTATGATCAATCAAATAAATTTTTAAATTCTCTGGAATAATTTCTCAGCGCTATATATTTAAAGTCCATAACCTACAATGCGCATTATCAATGAAAATTTCTGATCTTATTTTTGGAGATAAATACAGTAGTCGAAGCAATTGCTTTGCTGTACGTCATTCAACGGCGTCAGAGAAGAAATGACTCCGAAAGACATCTGAAACAGAGGCTATAAACGCAGACCTTGCATACTTGTTGACTGCACATAAGCTGTTGAAGTATGTCGCTCTTCTCATAAGTAGTGATAGGTGCAATAATTTTATACAGTACTGACACAATATGCGAATAAAAGCTCTTATTTTGGAGAAGTATGTTTTCACTTACATATTTCGTTCATACCTCTCAATTTGCGCTCTGTTAGCTGCTTAAAATAAGTCTGTCAACTTTAATTTATTTTGGTTTAATTTATTTTTTTAATTTGCAGTGATTCGTACAAATTAACTCAGATATAAAAATTTCCAAATGCAAATATTTTGTTCATGATGAAAAAGAAATTGTGAGAAAGAAAACAATCACATAGAGCCACTAAATATTCACTATTACGTTAAATCGTATCAAAAAATAGCCCTTTTCCTGAAAAGAGTTATAAGCAACAGAATAATTTTAAACAAATAAAAATTCCTAACCATCTATATAAGAGATATGAGTATAAGCTGTAAATACATATGATAAGCAACATACTAAGCATACATACTAAGTATACATATTAAGCATCCATACATAGGCAACCAACTAAGTGAACAGGAATAGAATAGAGTTAAATAAGGGTTTATTTTATCTCCTAAAGTTTTCAAATTTATCATTTATCAACCCCAAATAGAAAATCGATTGTCATAATTTGATTGAAAAAAGAATTGACCAATATAGAACAGCGAATCGACATTCGGGGTGTTGTGGCTGGATGGATAATCCACTATTGGGGAAGCCTTACATTAAAGACACCAGGATCATTAAAGATACCAGGATCATTAAAGATACCAGGATTTAGTGTAGTCTGGGCCTCAAATGGTAACGCAAATTACTACAGCAGCTGTGGCTGTGGCGCACTCCGAGATCCGAAGTCCAGTCACGTGAAAGCGCACGATGGATGATCAACACTGGTTGTACAAAAGATGAACACATTTTTCATACTTGCAAGAAACACGACTTCATAAATTGTGAAGGAATTTCGAATATCTTTTTTTTTTCGTTCTTCCTATCTTCCAAAAAAAGGTATACGTAAATATTCGATGCCAAAATATACGGATAGTTATAAAAAGAACTCATTACTTTCCTCCTCGTCGCCCCCTCTTTCCGATCCATCAAGAGTCACATAAGCGTCCGTCATCATTTTATTTCTCACTCCCTCTCCGGAGAATTAAAGGCAAAAAAGCAAAGGCAATAGCGAAGGAAGTCGATCCCCAGAGAGGAACCTTATTTGTTGACGACACCAGCAATCGTCGCGATTAAAAGCCAATTCCCTCAACAATGACTCGGGTCTTTTTTCTTCGTGGAAGATTATAGAGTTTTGGAAGTGTTTTTTGTCTGGTAAATGCCCACGATTCCATCGACAAGAATCTCTTCTCACGCAATTTGGCACCTCCCACAATCTTCCTTTCTTCTCCCTTTTCTCTTCCTCAAGATCCTCCCACGCCCTCGATTACCTAAGCCCTTTCCGCTCCGCATTCCCCTTAACATCCCCCGGAGTCGACACAACACCTCCGCTCAGCTCCCCCATCCCCATTACCTAAGAGCTACCCAGGTCGTATCCAATCTGTCACACACGAAACCATCCCAACATGCCATGCCCTTCCTCTCCCCTCCGCAAACCCACCGAACTCCATCCTTTTCCACTCTCCCGTTAAAGTCTCCGACTCCTTCTTCGGTAGCGTGGAAGGACGTCCCAGCCCTATCCACACACTTCTCCTCCCGCTGCCTCCCATATTCCAGCTTGTGGTCCAGCGACCCCCTCCACGTCCTTCCCTCTCTTCTCTCCCCTTCCTTCCCGCGCGGAGCGGTTTTATTGCCACTGTGATACATTGGCATGGGAACGGAAGGGTCCCCGGCCAAAAGAGCTTCTCCGCCTTCTTAAAAGGCATCCATGCCCTGCCCTTGACCTCTCGCGAGAGGAGGGAGGGATGGGTCAAGGAATACGTTCTCCGTAGGAGGGAAATTCGGAAAGAGGGGAGAGGGAATCAGAAAACCTCACCTTTGGGTTACCCACCCCAAAAATATGGATTGTAACGTATGTAACAACTCCGATTCTATTACCGGTGGTTTTCGTGTAACTCCCCGTGGTCGTTTGGGTGTCATGGTGGCTCTTAAAAATGAGAGATGACTTCAATCACGGTTTTGAATGGGAGATGTTTTCTTGGGTACGGATGACGTTGGATAATAGGTGCTCTTTCCTGGATTCGGGGTACCTTTTTTTTAAAGCGAAAGATATAACGTCTCCCTCTCCTTCTATTTTATACTTCTCCTTCTTCCTCCCCCTTTTAGGACAAGCATCGCCTCTCTTCCCAATCTTCATATCTTCTTTTTCATTCTGGCTGCGAGTTAAATAGGAGTCGCGGGCGAAATAAAAAGTTAATTCCCATTTATCACGACGGGATTTGAAAAATCTTTGCCAAATGCGTGGAATGTGCGAGGGGAAAAATTTCCCCGACCAAACGAATCATCTCGTCCCGTTCCTTGAATTTGTCTTTTCCCGCGTGAGACTTTCCGATATATCTTCCCTCTATTTATTTATTTTTTAATTTCGTATATCGATGCCGTCCTCGCCGCAAATCAGGATAGCGCGGAGACGATAATGAAGGGTTAATGGAGATAAACGGCGCTATACGGAGACGCGTTGTTGTCTGGTATACGAGGAGGACTTAAGCTTTGTTAAGGAATGTATTTGTCACGACAAAATAACAGACTCCGGAGGTTAGGTTGAAGTTTTAATTCGTGGTGTTAACGCCGCTCAACTATGATCAATTGCATAAACTAACGACCTGAGTTATGAGGCAATTAGTTGCCTAAATTGATTCTTGAATTAGTGCCCAGCCCGTTTCGTTGAAATATCTATTGCTGTTTGGCCTAAACTAAGTGCCTGTAATTAAGGAATGCGCGATTGACAATCATTACATCGGCTCCCGAATTTTTAGCTGTAAAATATATTTCCTGTCGGGAAAATTGAGTATGAGAAATTTCTCCTTCCGTCAGTTGTGGTCGGTTTAGCCTCATCTGCGGAAAAGAGAGTCAATATTTCTAATATGGAAGTAGAATATCCGCTTTCATGAAAAATAATTTTAATTATTTACATTTTATAGAAATGAACTATGAATGTTTTACATCTACGCATATTCAAAGGTAAACCTTTCTATTCGTATGTCACGGTTAATATATTGAGTAATTCATTTCTTCCGTTCACGTATTGTATCATTTTTTATGAAATAAACATTAATGACCATTAGACTGGAGCTAGAAAACAACAAATAGCTGAAATAGTAAACTAAAATTTGACTCGGTTACAAGTGGTATGTCCCGATAGGGATTCGCTCTTTGAGAATACATAATTAATTATGAGCGTGTGATGATACATTTTTTTCTTCTTATTTAATCTCTGAGAGAGTAATTAATTTAGTTATTTGACTGTGTAGAAGGATTTTACGACATAAACCCGATACTTCGCTAATTAATGAGATTTAATTTCATTTTCGCTTCAAGAAAACTGCAAATAAAATAAAGTAGAACCACTGAAAGAGAAGGAAAATGCTGAAGAAAAAAGAAGATATAAATAGAATTCAAAAGCTGGCAGCCAGCACCTCATCTATTAAAAATTTCTACGAAGTCCGCTGATGGTTGAAAAAAATAACGTTATATAAGTTTTCCGAGATTTATATCCCAGGCAATGAATCACTGTGTTCATCTTACTTTTTTCTCACCTTACCGTCTTTCCTCTATCACCGAATCTTCTCCCCTTATTCCTTTCATCCTCTATCATTCTATTCATTTTCTGTTTCTTATGGACGAAGGAGAAAGAGTAATATTAGAAATGTCTTAGGAGCTTAGTTTTCCGCAAGTGATGAGAAAGGAGTTTGAGAAAATACCTGCCTTTTGTATAAAAAATACTCTGTGAGGATTGGCTTTTCCTCGAACCTTTTACTTCCGCCTCGACCTCGTGCAGAACTAAACGCCTCACTTAAACCCCGTTAGAGGCTGCTTTCTTAATGGCTGCGGCGGTCCATAGAAACGACGGTCCGAGAAATCTCTTTCATTCTTTTGTGTAATCCTTTCCCTTGTATTTTTAGCTCCAGTAATATAGGATGTAACTCTTATTACGTTTTCAAATAGTTTATGCTAATAAATTGATTTCTGAAATCTTTATACTCCTTGTAGAAGAAGGGCTAAACAAGAATTTACATTAGAAATTATTATAAAATATAATTATTTATTTTAGAAAGTCATCAGATTAGCTTACAATCTAATTAGAGAGAGATGCAATCTTAAACAGTTTGGGACGGAATGTTGCATTCTTTTTTATGTAAGGGTGATTACCAGAAAATACTTTCTCGTTTATCATTTAAAAAGAGTTCATTAATGATTTCTTTGGAATGTCACCTAAACTGAATTCCTCGAGAACAAAAAACTTTTGCTAATAAAGTAAGAATACTAATGAAAATATTGACTTGAATCAGAATTTAATGAAAAAATCCCCATTTTCTTGTTTTATGGAACTACAAACATCCGTGCTAGCAATAAGAACCAAATCCCGTGTTCTTATAATTTATTGTATAATCTGCGATTATTTTAGTATTTTGCCAAATTAAATCTCATATATCACCTTTAATCAATTATAAATATCTTTTAAATAAATATTTACTAATTTAGTTTTCAATGCAAATTTTGCAACATCGCATGGAACTCCTCCTAAGAAATATGAATGTATAGGAATTTTAAATGATATCTTCGTAATGGCGATCAAAGATTGACTAAATAGCAGCCGGATATTCGCCAATAGAAATGAAATTGCATTTTAACAGTTGGACGTCAAGATAGAAACTGGGGCTTGTGAGTAGCCCGCGGTGGCCAATTCAGAAAGGCTTTTTGGGAACGCGCAGATACGTATCCCTGTTTACTTCTTTGAATATTACCGTTTAGATTGTGACTGTGACGCGAATAATATTTCAGCATTTTTATTTTGTAGCACTTCTTCCAAGTTTCTCTTATCTTAAAATCACTCGAAAAATTCAAACGTTATGAGAAAAATATCCAGCAGAAATTAATACTATGTGGATAACATATGTTCTTCCGTATCATTACCAAATATGAAATGCCTAAGACTTCTCAAATGTATAGTTCTTGCACAAATGACCAATGGTATCCAACATAGAATAATTTTCCAATGTTCATACTTTGCTTTCTTCTTTAACTGTAGCTTTTTTCCCTTTGGTATTGGATAAAGAAAAATGTATATTTCATTTACTTTTGTCTCAGTCTTATAATCAATCTTTTCAGTGGTAATGTGAAAATGCTGTAGCATAAAAGATCCTAAAATTATAGCATCCATTCTGGTCATTCGTTATTCAATTCTAACAAACCTAACTACTCATATCGTCATAGTCATGAACGTACATGGTAATTTTCTCCTGTCACTCTGGCTCAGTGAAGAAAGAAAAGGCTAATAATTTTATTTTTCATCTTGCCTAGAAAGCCTCTTTTTCTCTCCAAAACTATCAGTAGCTAATCTTGGAGCGGGTAACATTTCAGCCGATCTTCGGAATGGATATTTTTCAGAATTATAGCTTCATGTATTCAGCCTAATAATCAACGATTCAATACGGTTCAAGACAAAATATTGAAATTTAAATATTTTCAAATGAATCTTTGTCTGAGATAAGTACTTGGCAGTTACTTTAAAACCTTCCTGCAGATTAAAGTCAGAACTGTAAAAAATTACATTTAATAATTAATTAAAAATTATTATCAATTACTAGTCGGTGAAGAGCACTTTAATTTCCTATAGCGTTAAACAATTTCAGTTATATGTAATTTCTAAGGAAGTAGTAGAATTCAGAAAAATACCAAAATCAGTCAGGAACATCTTTTCTTTGCATAAAAGCACTCGATCTTCAAGAAAGCAATAAAACATCGCTTTATTAAACCTTCGCCATTTCAAAGGTAACCCGTACAAGCGGTGCTATTACCTTGTATAGAAGAGAGATAATATTAAATAAGATATCTGCAGCTTGATTGTTAGTGTTATGTAGAAATATTTAAATGAAACTCCGTAATTTACTGCACTAAGTGTTAAAGCTATTAGACTTTGTACTTTTATACAGTATACTGGTATAACTGCATACCGATCATAGGAAAAGAAGGAATATTGCCACCAAATGAGATGTAGAAGTCAGAAAATATCTACAATGATTATGGGTTCAAACATGATTTCTTCAACAGTGATATCTCTTTTTTAGCAATGTGCATAAATTGTTAATTGGCATGAATTTTAATTATTTATCATTATGCATTATCATATTTATTTTCTTTATTTCCGATAGTTAATAAACATGCCATTCTATACCATTCGACATTTCTACTTTGAAATAGAGTTAATTAGTCTCATTTGCTCAATGAGCATTTCATTATTGTTAGTAAATCTTTCTGTAACCTATTGATTAAACATTTGTTTAATTGATCAGTCCAGTTTGAATTAATTCATTTTATTGGTCCATTTTATAGCAATAATTTAGTTCCAAGAGAAACATTTCTTCAGAAATAGATTTTATTGGCCAAGAGGGCAATCACCAACAGTTTCCGTCATCTAGTTTCTAGACATTTCCGCATTTCGTGCGTTTCACCAGCAATATAATTAATAAATTTTATGGTGGCATGATATCACGAGGACTTATTCACTGGTTACTGTGATAAAAAGGAGTTATCTACGCGCACATTCTCCTGCGAAGGGTGAATAGGCGCGTAGATAACTCCTATTTTAGAGACAATACGAAGAATTCTTTATTGCTTCCATTCACCATATATGATAAGGCTATACTGAAAATCCTTAGAAAATGTCTGGAAAGTTTCCAAATATCTATTTCCAGGAAATGGGGAGCCAAAAGATGAATAGAGATGAGGGAGGTGAGACACGAGAGAGGACGTAGGTGCCTAGCTATTGTCTGCCTTCAGCAAGAAGGACAAACTATAAACGTGTATAGATGGCGGCACTAAGATCCCTTAGCCCCTTTTATGTTACGCATTTCACGGCAGCACCGCCAACGAAGGCAGGAGATAAAGAGAAGAGAGGGAAAGGAGGAATGAAAAGACAAGAGAAGAGCGTAAATCAAGGCGAAGGGGTGAAAAAAGCAAAGTGAAAAGGTAGGAGAACGTGGGAAGTTGGAAGCTTAAAGAAAGGAGACTGTTACAAGCAAATCCTTGTCGCGGCATTTTTTGCCCACCATGTATTACTAGCTTCGACGTCACATTGTCGGATAAAATGCGAGAACGAGACTATCGCTGATATTTCCTATGAAAATATCTTAATTCCCTTGCCTACGATGCCGGGAACGATGGCGTCGCCTTTGTCACCCGAGTGACAGGAGAGCTGGGAGATATTTAAATGCCTTAACAAGTTCCCCACGTAATTTACGAGTTTTACAAACGCGTGTTTTCCAGCGCATAATTGCGCTAGAACTCTCTAAAAAACGGTCTTAACTGCGCAAGTAAAAGGTGCGATATCTAAAAGTTAGATTTATGGGGCAAATACTTAGCGATTAGTATTTTAAAACTGGGGACAGATTGGCCCTTAATTGGAATGTCGAACAAATTATCATTTGATTTATCGGTTCTAATCATTCTATCATTACTACTTAATTATTGTTTTGGCGTTAATTGCAGATTTCAGAGATTTTAAAATATAGACAGTAAATTTACAATCTTCAGTCACTTGATGCGTTTGAATTGAATTGGAATGTCTTTTTTATTTGAAATGCAGCCAACTAAGCGGTAGAAAGTATACAATTTGGGACCACTATCACCCACCTCCCGCAATAACCGATTCGCGGCTTGGAGGATATTAACGTGGATGTAGATAATTTTTATAACTTGAGTGTTCAACTTCCAAACATTTTTTTCAGTCATTGAATTTATTTTGGATCTATTGATTGAGCTGGCATTTAGTTCTTTGTGAATAAATTAAATTTAGACTAGTTGAATCAAGTTGGACGAACATTATAATTTGTACACGTAGTTGACTAAAATTCCGATCTTAATAATTGATCAAAGGTCAGAAATTATAATATTTATGCCTTCAGGAAAATTAAGAAATCTCAAGGTAAAGCCGTACTTGAAGACTCATGCAGTGATTAAACAGTTGCCTGAAACACCCTTACAATATTAATATATGGAAGAATTCCTGCATGTCTTCTCATCAAATCAATCCCTTACAAAGGAGTGTATTAGTTACTGAACTCCGTCTGTAACACGTTCCGAATGCCAATCTTAGTGTAAAGTTTGTTATTGAGTTAATTATTTTTGCATGAAAAAGATACTTATTAAATATTTTGGGCATTAATTGTCCCTAACCAGTTGAAAATCATTACTTTCTCATTATTAGGCGAATGAGCAACTAGGTTAGTGTGAACGTCTACATTGGAGGGTGGGCATATAAATAGCTCTAGTTAATGATTTGGGAAATATTCTTTGATCCAGAATTAACATATTTTAGTCTTCAATTTCGAAAGGATTCTTTCAAGACTTATTTAAGAAGTATTCATTCATTTAAAACGATTACAAAGAGACAAATAAATTCCTCTAAAACTTTGATACTCTAATTCTCCTATTCAGGAGTTTCTAGGTATATTTTTCATAAAGTTACTTCTTAGGCTAAAATTGTTCGGAAGACGTCTCTTTACAGCTTAATGGAAGAAATGATTGCTTAAAATTAGACATCAAATACGATAAAAATAATAAGAATCTCTTAGGACCCACAAAATGAAATAGTATTTTTAAATCATTTCGAGAAGTTGAATAATTTATTACTTTTGCCTTCATTTTTGTTTTTTCTTCTTCCCTTAGATAAGGAAATTGATTAAAATTCCTTATTATATCTTCCATCAACGGCATATTTTCAGTGACGATCCGAATTGAAAATCATTATAATTAATCTACTCCAAAATCGAATTCTTTCTCGTCACAAACGAAACTGGAGAATTCAGCAAGAGCTCCAGAGAAGAGGTTTTGGAAATTAGTTCGGTATCGAGAATTTCGTCCTCCGAGGAATGTGAAATGCTTGCGCTTAGCTACGAAAGAAGATTGGAAACGGACGAGAGCGAAAAAGCTATGTCGAGCAGAAACCTGATTCATCAGAACCGTACGCCAAGTGTGCGTAAGAATGTTTACGAGAGAGAGTGAGATGGAAGTAGGCGGAGGACGGGTTGCGGAAGAGAGATTTAGTAGGTGGCAGCGAGTAGGGTGAAAGGAATAGCAGAAGGGAGGAAATAGTGAGGGAGAGAAGGAATCAGGAGGACGTTAGTCGTAGATTCCGTTCAAATTTATTCCTTCCTGCTGAGCTCGATGCGAGCCATGGGATCGGCGATCCGCCCTCTCAAGTCCCGGGCGGCAGAAAACGCCTCGCCTGGACCCCTTCATAATGAAACGGTGAAATTCACGTGACCATTAGGGAGGAGGCCGTGAAAATGATTGATGGAGGCAGCCAGATACATAAACAGTCTCCTCTGCATCGCCCATCCCCCGCCCTAAAAACTACCGCCTCGTCTATATGTCCCTCCTCTGATCTCCTCCTTAACCCTATTTATTGTCAGCGTAATCCTACAAGTTTAGGAGAATTAGCGTCTCCCTCTTTTAAAACCTATGATTCATGCGCCGAGTGGATCGCTCCGAAGATTGAAAAATCTTTTCGCGGGTGGCGCGGGGAGAGCTCGATGGCTGGGGAGCGGATGGTTTCCTTGGCGGCTGTTTTAAAAGGCGGTTTTGAATTTTGAATCGGGTTTTCAATTGAGCGGGAGGTTAAATATTTTGACGCCTCGTATAAGGAATGGTGATGAAAATTTCCCACCTGAGTTCCTACCAGATTTTGCTCTTTTATTTCTTCGAGGACTGTTAAAGGAGCGGCATTGAAGCGGCGCGCGTGGCAGTTTTGCCGATCTTAACATTCGGAGGTGGTGTTAACTTTGGAGGATTGGACAGTTTATCCTCAGAATGGACCAAGCATATAATCTAGCGGCGAAATTGAACTGAGCAAAACGAATTTGATAAGTGAGAAAATAAAGGAAGTTTATATCAACATCATTACTAATTTATGTGAAATATGAGGCTGGAAAACGATGCGATGCATTTCTGTGATGCGGAGAGGTAGGAAAGTCCCGCTCGATGGCAGCTCGTTTCCCTATTCATAGTATTGATACTAGGTTTCCATCCAACTATTGCGGGCTTTAAGTCATGTAGAGGACTTCGAATAGTTATTTTGGAATAAATCAAAAGGACCTCTTTTAGGAATGTTCCCACTATCACTTTCGGCGTAACTCTGTAAAATTCAGTATTTAGCTTCTAAAATCAATCCTATGATTTAATCAATTAATTTTTTTTACGTTTCGTTTTAAATTTAAATGTTTCACTATCCTGTTTTATTTCTCGTTTTCTTGTTTGCCGCTCATCCCCAGGAAATATTTTTAACGAGTGAGCTTATTCCTGCATTTTAAAAGCTTTAACATCGGTAAATATATTTTCAGAAATTGTGCAGATCGATAAGATAAGCTAAATAATGCTCTTTGAGTTGGTCGTTTTCGTGGGAGTACATAATGAATCCAACGAAAATTAATAATTCAATTATTAGACAGAGGAAGAATTGAAGGCAATTTACAATTAACATAATACCTTAATTATTATATTCAACAGGTACATCAGAAAAATTTTATCTTAAGTATTATCATCCAAATGAAATTTTTCTAATTCTGAGTGCAAGATTCTTCATCTTTCTCTTTCTTTTGAGGCTGTTTTTCAGCAATTTACCATTTTTTCATCTAATTAATTTATATATTTATTTATTTTNGACGTCCGCTTTTAATCCTCTCTTCCGCCCGACGGAGGAAATGTCCCGTGACTCCTTCTCGGATTCTAAGGCACTTCTGTTGAGGGAAGGGTTTTAAGAAAAGAAAAATACTGCCGCTTCTTATTAGGTAAATTCCTCGCTCGAAAGCCTAGTCCTCTTAGTTATAATAGCCTTACAAGTATTTGGGGATCATTACCTTGGATTTAGACAAAAAGGTTACAGCCGTGAATCCTTTTCTAGGTCCGGGAAAATCTTGTGAATGTTTTTAAGGGGAAGATGAATGTAGGGTCTTCATTCTGGAATCTTCCTTTAATTAACCTTAGCAACAGACCAAAGTGATGTTCTATTGTTGCTCATAAATTCTTTGTTCAAGGAAGATGAAGATTTTTAACTAAAGTTATGAAGTTCGAATAATTCAAGAAATCGTTACATTCCATTAAACTCGTAAACTTCTGCATTATACCTCCTTTCAATCACGGTTTCTGGTTTAACAGCTTTTTCTATTAACGTTACACTTCAGGCTTAAGACATCGTTAATATTAAGAAAAGCAAAAAATTGTAGTGAAAAGATTTCAGTTCTCTATTACTCGTAATGAGATATACCTTTCATTAAATGCTACGTGAATTATAGGGAAAGCAATCGATTTTCTCGCAATTACATTTGTATCTGTCCGTTAGTATGAGGAAATGAAAAATATTTTCAACCCTGTTCTCAGTAAATATTGGCATTGTAACCTGAATCAATAATATATAAAAATAAATTAATAAATAAAAACAGATAAGAAGGCAAATTTTAATTTTTAGTCTTCAGTACTCTTCCCTTTGAAGAGATGTTTGGCTTTTATACAAACCATCATTTTCCAGATTTTTGGCTTATTTTAATTAATATTAGTTGAATATCAAGACTATAGCTTAGCAACTCTACCCTGAAGTGGATCGAGTCTCATTGCCGAATCACCGAAATCTTTGACAGTCCGCCTCACCCGCATTCAGTTTCGTCACAATCGAAGGAGAAAATAAAATATCATCGTGGCAGGCTTTTATGTAACTAAGAGAAAAAATTCTTTGTCCCTTCCGACCGATCGATAGCCAAACAGCGCGCCGCGGTACGCTCTTTTATTTCGGAGCGGACACGAGATTCCTATTTTCAGCGGATAGAATACGGATCTTGTTCTCGAGTGCCTCGTGACGTCATGTAGTCGAGCCTCACCCTCCGAGAGGAAATGTTTACCACTACGATAATGACTCAGGAGTCGTAAAAAGGTGGATGTGAAAGGAATGGAATATACGCAAATTCTCCTTTAGATAGATGTTCTATTTCTTCGGATGTAATGGACTGGAATATTTATTTCGTTTCTACATTTTTGTGTACGTTTTTTATCTTAATGACCGTCTGGGGAATGGATATCTGTCCTTACCAACTTTTATTGAAATGATTTTGATTTTTCGTTCTACTTTGTAATGGAGGGAGATAAGACGCCTGACCCCGTATTAACATCCTAATGATAATGTTGATAGAACGAAAGTTGTTTGATACTTGAATGCCATTTAAGTTTTCAGCAGTGAAAAATGAAAACAACGAATGAAAAAAGGACTATGAGTATTGAGCATACATGCATTAATCTTCTATATCTGTTGAACTCTTATTAGCTAAAATTTCCTTCCCATCGTCCTTTCGTTAACCTTTGACTTATTCCTTATCCCACTATTTTTTTTCTTAGCCTTATTATTACCATCGGCTGTAAAGAAATATGTTTAATTATATAATAATAAAAA